>CM067512.1:4136698-4321208 GCA_034509495.1 Acestrorhynchus altus | reverse complement strand
CTCTCTCTCTCTCTCTCCCTCTCTCTCTCTTTCTGTGTCTCTCTCTGATCATGAAGATATCTTTTCTCTCCTCCAGAGCCCCTTGTCACTTGTCCTCCACCATGTCAGAACAGGGAGCCAGCAGGAGACACACACATGTACACAGTCTAATGAGGACCAGCAACCATCTGTAAACAAAACCTCTACAATCCTAAACTTCATGGAGAGAGAGAGAGAGAGAGAGAGAGAGAGAGAGAGAGAGAGAGAGAGAGAGAGATTGTAAATGGTATTTCCATTTTTTTCTACATCGTAGTTTGGTGTATTCCAGCAATATGAATTGCTGTAACATATTCCACAATGTTACACTAATACACTGCATACTGTTACACTGCCGACCTCTAACACATTCCATTGTGTTACAGTACGGACCTTTGATAGACCCCCTACTGTCACACCAGTGACCTGTAACACCTTTCACACTGTTACACCAACCAAAGACTTGCAACACACTCCACAGTTACTCCACACAACACAATCCCTGACTGGAGGACCACCTAACAAATGCATGCAACAAAATATTAGTGATTAGTGTACACTGGATCTAATTATCTTGCTATTTGCTGTGATGCTTGTTTTTTCATAAGATTATAATTATTAAAATTCCGAATGTCTCTTTTCCTACTGTAGTTATAATACACTGGCAACACTGCATTCAATATGACCATGTCAACGAAGCTAGAAAGAGAATATGACTGAATCTGAACTGGAATCTACGCCCAGCTCTCCGTCCCAGCATTGTGGATTTGGCTCTTTGCTTTGCTTCCTGATGTCAGAGACACTCCACTGTGGTTCGCATTCATGCAGCACAGATCGAGGTCTTACTTGAAGTGGAGCTGAACCACATGCTCGCAATCTCTCTCCCTCTCTCTCTTTTTTTCTGTCCCTCTCTCTTGGTATTCCTGAAAAAAAAAACATCTCCTAACTTAGCTACAGGTATAAGCAACAGGCAACCCAGTTTGACATACAGTATATGCATGAAAATACGGCAAGCTGCATTGTCAGTAGGGTGTTCGTTGGACGTGTATGCTGAAGAGAAACGTCTTGCACTTCATATAGTGTCTGAAAGTCTCCCAAAAAGAAAAAAAAAAGAAAAAGAGCTGACATTGTTCCCAAATATCAAGCTACGGTCCTATTAACAGAAAGCCCACTCACGGGCTGCTTCTGTCTCCGACAATTAATTATCACCTTGCCAAAAACGCTGAAATAAAGCCGTCAGGGTGACACTAGGAATATAAACGTGAAAGACATTATCTCCTTTACTCTAAAAGAAATAGTGGTGGTTGTTGGGGGGAGTGGGAGGGTGTATGTGCAGGGGTGGGGGGTGTTCTGTTCTTTTCCAGGATTAGCACAGAGATAACAAGCCCGTGAGTCGTTTTAATGCTACTGTCACCTCCTGTCTGAAGAGCAGCCCCAGCCAAGTCTGCTGGCAGGTAATGAGCTCCTCAAAGCTGCTGCTACCTCCAGGAAGCGAGGGATCACAGATAAAGGGACCTGAGTAGGGAACGAGAATAAAGGGAATGTGTGACAGGAGAAAGAGCAGTGTGCAAATCAAATTACGCCTGGAACAGGAGGCAATGGATATACAGACGCACGTGGGAGAGTTGACGCTTAAAGAAAGTGCTACAAGAAAGGTAACCAGATTTATAAATGCAAATGAAGCTTATGAAAGAACCATCGTTCACACAGTAAATAACTAAAGTCCATCAGCGAAGACATGTTTGGTGACTGAAGTTAGTTTTGCTTCTGGTTTGGCTTAAAGAGGATAATGTATATAACAGGTAATTGAAGTCTATAATGGACTCTCAGTTAACACGCAAGCTTTAAATACTATGTTTACAAACCGCACAGGTCCTAGGCCGGGGTCGGCAACCCAAATCAAACCAAACCTTCAGAGCCACAACATTTTGTGTCTATTTTATTGTTGTCAGGTGTTGTTATTTGACCAGCAGTCTGTAAAACAATATACAGCGTAAAAGATTGGAAAATGAAACAGAAGGGAATATAATTACAATATTTTGAATTGCATATAAAATCTGATATAAAACCTTGTGAATAGTTTGTAGTGTTTGTTTCAGTAATCAGACACACACACACACACACACACACACACACACACACACACACACACACACACACACACACAAAAAAAAAAAAAAATGCTTGTTCTGGAAACTGTGCTGTGCAGATCTCCATAACCCGCAAGCTGGTTGGCTTTTTTCTTGAAGAGCAGAACTTTTTCCATAATCAGTAAGTTGATTGAAAGGTGCTGAAAGTGTGGAAGCTTTAATTCTACTGTGGAGACACAAGAGGTCAGTAAAAGAGCCACATGTGGTTCCGGAGCCTTCCGGTGCATATATTCAAAAATGGAAGGCCCTATAATGCAGCCTTGTGGAACACCACATGACAGTTCTGAAATCCAACAAATTTGTGGCAATCATGTGGCCACATATTGGGAGACCGTGAATAACAGCCTTACACAGAGCTGGAAATTCACAGCTGGAAAGCGTGAATTTCCGCAGGCAGGAAATTTAGTTTGAGCACAACGTGAAGATCTCCCATGGGACTTTGCAGAAGGCCAAGCCTTTTGATGTGGTGAGGGTTTTTGTTTAGAAACATCATGTTGCTGATGCACCAGATGCCTTTGGTGCTTTTAAAGACTGCGATCAGTGACCTACGAACAGAACAAAAGTGCTGCTGTGGACCGTGGGCTGTGGTTAATGTGCAGCGTGCAGAGGGATGCGTACTCTGAGGAACAGCTAAAGGAACTCACACGGAGCTGAGCTACTGGGTTAAGCTGCACATCTCTCAGGTCATAAATAAAACATGGCTGTATTTTAAATAGTGGACATGGTGGGAGGGAGAGAGAGAAAATGGGAACGAGTGGGTGGGGACAGTGGGAAACGAGAGACTCTTGCTGGAAAGTGGTTTGTGCATTTGGGTGCAAGTTTGCAAGTTTTACAGATGTTACTTCTGTCTTTGAAATGTTTCATCCTGTTGAATTCAGCCTGGTCTCATTTGGAATTCATACATATGGGACTAAAATGGCATTTCCAAAATCAAACATGTACTAAATGTACTTTGACCCTTGTGTAACCAAGACACATATTTACAAAAGCGAAAGCAACCAATGTAATTATACTACCTTAACCTACACATCCACCTAAACCTAACCCCAACCCTTAGGCTAACCGGAACCTTACCCACAACTGTAATCTGAACATAATGAAAACTCAAACGATCTCTTAGAACCTGAGATCTGTACATTGCAGCCATTATAGGCTTCATAACTCAAGATCAGAGTAAACTACAAACATGATCCATGAATTATATCTCAGATTATTTCCTGTGTGTGTAGACCTGCATGCAGACTCCAACTGATCAGTGAGAGGGGCGGTGCTAATGACATCACTGACCCAGATGTCGGGTTATAGAGGAAAATGAGAAGGGAGGGGCTGTTGTTTTTACTCTCACAATGTTCAAATGTCAGAATAAAAGTCATGATTGTACCGATACATTTTTTATACATATGCATAAAATAATATAGGACATAATATAATAAAGGACTGGGTTTTTAATCATTAAAAACTAATCATTGCAATCAAAAACTCATAATGTTTGCATTTTCAGCTCAGTGATCATTTTCCAACAGGATTGCAAACATCACAATGTGATCACAAAGCAAGTGTTAATGGAAGATGTGAAGATCTTTGGCACATTACTTTGATCATTCCGACTAATACGATGAACAGGATCATAAGGACACTTTTTTTATCATGTAAACTAGCATATACACTAAAATGTGGGCTGTGAGAAAAGGTTACTGTGGCAGTCAAATCTCAAAGGCTTGGGTCACTGATACCAAAACCCATCCATATGCCAACAAATGTTACAGTGATGTTCCAATAGTCCAGACTTGGTGAATAAGATGTCATGTGGAGATGCAGATGGAAGGAATCTGTTATCAAGGGAGTTGCCTGGCATTGTTCCTATGGCATTTATTGAATTAATTAGAAACTCCGGGCCTGGGCTGCTTCCAAGAGGAGAAGACATCAAGCTCCCTTTTTTTCTTAGTTTCATTCTTCTGGGTCGACTGGCAGCTTCATGGCTCATTTGAAATTTAAACACACACACACCCACACACACACACAGTTCACTTGAAATTGTGCTCACAGTAGGCCTGAAGATCTACGTGGTACACTGGATGTCAGGGGCTGGTTACAGCAGTTTCTAAAGTCTTTGTTATCTTGTCACAAAACTCGACATTTGTACATTGCAGAACATCTAGACAAGCCTAAGGACTGATGACGTCAAAAATAAAACTCTCTGGTCTCTGGTCTGATCTTGAAAAGATTAAGTTTCCAGCTGTGAAGCATGGGGGTGGACCATGTTTTCGTTTGTGCAGCCAAAATCTTTTTCATGAAGTGATGTGACTGTATCAGGGAGAGATTACTCCCCGGTGTGTTTAGCACCTAATAAAATGGTATTACTTTGGAGAATATCGTGGATCAACCTTCATCAAACAGAGGGTAAGGTTAGCTGCTAATATTGACATATGGATCATTTATGCTCAGAGCTAAATGCAGATACATGCATGTTCTCTGACAGAATGATGCAATACAACCGGAAACCATGGAAGCCGAGGGAACCACTTCCATGTGGAAATAATCAGGAAGAAACTCTGGCAGGAAAAAAAATAACTTCTTTGTAGTAAATATATGATCCAAATCTCCTCCACCATTGTTTGTTGTCAGAAACTTTGACTCTGAACTGCCCTTTCATTGCTTTACATTCCTGCCAACATTAAGGACATATGTGGGAAGTATGTGGGCAGTGATGGATACATCATATTACACTGACACTGCTTTCCATTCCATGAATTCTGACCTGGTTATGTCCTCTGCTTTCCTTCTTTTAACTATAAACATCAATGTGTTTACACCAGTGGTCATCAACTCAGCTCCTGGAGAAGATCCTCTGTCCTGCATGCACTACATTACACCCTAATTCACGCTCTTGATTCCTAATTCAAGTTCTTGATTGGGGTTCTTAGAGTTGGGCTGGATTTGAAGTCTTCTGGAAGGTAGCTCTCCAGAAGCAGGGCTGGTGACCCCTGGTTTACTAGAGGCCTAAAACAATGTGGTAGCAAGAACTGCACCTGGTCAGAAAGATATCTGCCCAGTAGGGATGGTTGAAGTGATGTCAGTGAAGGAACCACTTTGGGTTTCCCTGTAGAAGCTTTCAAGAGCCTTTTGCCATTTTTGCAAGTTAGTTTTGATGTAAAGGCTCTTTGTCAATGAAAGATTTTTTTTCCAAGGACTGTATATTCAAGTCAAATATGTTTTTAATAACTTCATTTTTAAGAGTATGCTGGTTATGTCTTTTGATGTCTGGCCTGCTAAGACATCAAAGTACACACTCATACAGTATTTCCAGATCGAAGACAGGAACTGTAGCGGTTAATTACTGATGAATTGCTGAGTACTGATGATGGCATGAAAGTTTCTCACAGTGCAAACACCGGACTGCCGAGCAGGTTCCTTCAGAATGAGCAGAGAGAGCTGTAGTTGCTCACTTGGACTAAAGCCAGCAGTATTCTCCAAAGTCCAGAAAGAAGTAGATGAAATTGAACTATGGCCAAATGCACTGTCTTGACCATACTTGGAAAGACCTGTGTACATTTTTCACACTCATTGCTGCTGGAAGCCCACTCTGTACAATAATGTAGACAAGGGTTGGACATCTCTGGTCCAGCTCTGGCCTCCAGCAACTGATTTGTGCTTTTTCATCTCAAGCACACTTGATTCAACTCACTGATTAGTTGCCAGATTTGGTAGGTCTTCTTAGAACAGGGCAAGGGACAAACTGTGCTGGACATTGCCCACACTACACACTCCTGCTGTAGGCAGTCCTGTGACGTGGAACAATTGCAGTCAATGAGAGATTCCAGAACAAACTATACTGTGGTTATTTTGGGGGCCTATCATATGCAGGGGTGGTCTTAGAACAAATAACGCAGTGATTAGTCACAGTCAGGGGGAGGTCTGACAACAAATGATGTAGTCATTTTGACAAATCACATTCATGGGGAGGTCTTAGAACAAGTGATAATGACTGGGACCAGTCACAGTCAAGGGAAGGTCACACAAACAAATGATGTGGTAATTTGGACTCATTACTTTCAGGAGGTCTAAGAATGATGCAGTGATCATGACTAGGTGTGTTCAGGTGGAGGTCTTGGAATAAATGGTGGTAATACATAGTGATTATCATCAATAATATGCAGGAGGTGGTCAGAACAACAGCTACAATCATTTGGACCATTTTTGTACAATAGTAATATGGACCAATCACATTCAAGGAGAAGTCTCAGAGCAAATGGTAGGGATTCCAGGACAATTTACATTCCGGGGGGAGGTCTCAGAACAAACTACATGGTTATTATTGTGACCATTAGTCTTAAAACAAAGGGTGCCATGATCGTCTTCTGGTCATAATGCACTCAGTAGCCCAATCTTTCAGTTTCAATATCTGCAGTTATCTCATAATTCAAGTGGTTATGTAAACAGAATGCTCTGATTTCCTAGATCACGGTAAGGTCTAGAAATCTGATTACGGGATCTGATTGAAGAGAGATGGATTTAAGCGAAGTAATCAGATTTCTCAGTGCATGTATGCAGCTTACTCCCATTTCTTCCAGGTTTCCGAATGCACTGTCCCCAGCAAGCTGCACGTGTCCCTGATCAGGGGACGTGTACGCAACGTAAACCAATGGGGGAAACCAGTGGGCACTTTTTCCTCCAGCCTCATTCACACTGTCTCTGAGATTATTGGCTGGTTGAAGAGCAGAAATCTGAATATTGGATGACTCATGTAAACCCGGAGTTTTCCCACCATCTTATTACCCAAGTGCGTGTGAACATTTTGATTGGATATCTGGCAAAATCTGATTGTCTGCAGTTTTTAGATTATTGAGTGCATGTAAACTGTCACGTATAGAGTCCAGTTTGTCTTGTTTTGTTTTCAGTCCCATGTGCTTTAGAGCACAAGTTATGTCTCCTCCCATTCCCAGCTGTGTTCCATTTGTGACCCTGCCCCATCGTTATCATGTCCCAGCCGTGTCTTAAGTGATTGTGTGTATATTAGTCCCTGGTTTCTGTTGGTCCTTGTCGGTCTTTGTGACTTTGTGTCTATGTGACTACTGGTGTGCCTTGTCTTCATGTATACTCCTCTTAATGGTTATTGTACCCTATCTGTTGTACCTTGTCAATAAATACAACCCAGCGTGTACGTCCGCCTCCACCTACCTGTGTCCAGGCGTTACATAAACACAATGTTAAAATGAGTGTTAAAGTGTAGAATCTAACGTACTGTATAATAGAGTTATCATGTGACATGATTAAACCGCATTACCAAACCTGAACCCATTCTATCATAAATATTTGTTTGAGTGATTTAGATGAAGTCCTGTACGTTCTCCATTTCTGAGACTGGCATTCCTTTTCCAACAGCTAGCCCACGATAAGTGAAGCTCACATCCTTGCATCACTGCTGCTGCTGAGGTATCATTTAACATCTGTGCTTTACATTTTTCTGCTTAAATTACCACACTTACACAGTCTAATAGTCTAGATGTTACTGTGTCTAGCCTTGAGCAATCATATCAGCATTTCTACTTTGCTTTCTAGGCGGTAGAATAATCAGAAGCAAGCATAGTGCGAGGCTGTCCGGGCACTTTCCAGAAGCTTGTATTCCATTTGCTGTGGTCTAGTTCAACAGCGGTCAATTGCTTCAGGTGCTGATGTAGTGCACTATTTTAAACTATTTATCTCCATATGGCCTTTCATAACTTACGGTGCTGTTCACCACTGCTGCTATCAGACCTTGGCTGAACAGCTGTCACATTTACTCACATCTAAAACAATTTTACATTTTAATGAAGCGTTTTTCGATGTTTTGTTTATGATCTCAAGAGATAAGAGTGAAGCACAATACTACCGGCTTTCACTTCTAGCTGAGAAGGTCATGGATGCAAGCCTGAAGGCCAACTGCCTGCTTAAGAAAACCACACTGTAATTAAGCAGCCTGAGGCATCACCTCACACACTCACCTCACACATGACTTCTGTATAATCAGCAATGTGGCTAACAAGGCGGCTTTAAGGTATGTGCCAGTGTGTTTTAGCCTTTGCTGCTTCTGAATGTGTATTTGAACTCTTTTCAAGGATATGCATTTAATTCTGCAAATCCTGCAGAACCTGCAGAAGGATAGAAAAGACAATGTTGAACATAAACTAATCAGTTTCATTTACAACTCGTTATAAATTATCAGACCGAAAAATCACAAGTTCCCATAAAAAATGTACATTTATGAGTAAAATATACCCAAGAATCTCGTAGCATTTCTACAATTTACATCAACCTTCAAGTGTTGAAATTGAGTTTTTCACAGCAGTTGGACCTTCCTGGTGATGTGACCAAGCAAAGTCATTAGACTGGTCCATTTGTCTGACCAATACGCAACTAAGAAGGAGTTTTCATAGGACATCCCTGCTGATGTCCACCACGGAAACAGCTTAGGAATGGATGGAACTTCAGCTCTTCACTCAGAGCAGCACAACATGAGAGCTAAGGTGTGGAAAGTGAGAGAAAGCTGTGGACAGTGGTATGTCCATTACAGCAAACTCCACAGCTTTCCTCACCAATTTTTTTTTTCCAGGATCATTTTGGGGTCATGTCCAGAGAAGTGACAAAAAAAAAACATAGAAAGCTGGTTCTGCACCCCAATGAACCCCGGGGGCAATAGGCCACATACGGTTTATGAAAGCTTTAGTGTAAGTTCTAGCAGAAGACTCCAATGCAACATCACTTAATACTCCATCCAGTCTGCAGTTTCCACCTGTATGAGGAATCTACTTACTATCCCCACCACCACCAGTTTGGTCCCAGTTGGTTGCCCAGGGGTTAGACTCTGCCACTGCTGTCCTTTTACAGCATGATCTATGACAGTCCAGATGTTACAAGACCTGGGCTGACAATGGGCCTGAGCCAAAGACTCTAATTACAGTAATGTAGCTGATTAATGTAGTAAGTAGAATCTACAGATTAAAAAGTGTTCCTGGATACATTTGGACAAACTGTAACATGAGGTTATTTATGGTAAATAATTATATACTTAATTCATTATTAATTATAATTTTATTATGTTTTATTTTATTTATACTTTTTTATTATATGTATTAATACTTATTTACTTAGTAATTTACTTTATTTCAAACTGTAACATGAGATTATTTGTGATAAATAACGATAAATGTATAAGAACTCAGGATGAAGAACCACATTACTGTTTTGTGTATATTTACTGGTTCTAATTTACAGGATCACTCTATCTCTGTCGAACCTTTTGGGTCATATTTAAATCATATTTGAAATCATATTTCAAATTTATTTGTAGGCACTTTTTTCAACCTGATGTTGTTGCAAAAGGTCACAGAAATTTGGAAATGAAACCCAATTGAGCAAAATTACTTTGAGGGGAGCTTTGAGAGGAACCAAGACTTAACTCACCTTAACACCACAGAGGTCCGAACTTATTTGTTCCCACACAATCACAGAGGATGTCTCAAAAGTAAAGAAACATCTGTACGGAATGACAATGTTTTGTCATTTTTTAATTTAATGTGGTTTTTATTTATTGGGTGAAAATTCTTAGGGCTTTTGAAGAAACAGCGAAATGTACATATTTAGCGGTGAGCTGTTGGTACCCTGGCAGCACCAGGCTGTATTGGTGTTTTCATGATTCGGTTACATAGACCTTTATTATATAACTGCCTTGTGAGACACTGCAAGGCATCAACCAGCTTGCTATTCCCAGTTTCACACACAACCACAGCTTACGTCTGAAATTGGATCATTGTTTGCCACTGAGTCTTTATTATATATGGTATTTTTAGAAGGTTAATATTTGATCTGTTTGGAATTTTTCATCATGTCAGTCACCTCAAACTGTGCTTCTTTGAGGGGGATCTCAGAGGCAGTTCAGAAATAAATATTGAGTATTTTTCAGTGACCAATCTTGGCGTGTAGTGTGACTTCACTTTGTTACCATCTGTAATATAAGAGTTTATAGTAAAGCCAATTCTAATTCACAATTCTTAATAAACAAAAAATCACCTTTATATTGTTCACTTTGTCTATTTCAGTCTATGATGAGTTCCAGACCTTCCTTGCTCAAGTTGAATCATATCTGGCAGCACTTCCCTGCTGTAGTTCTCAAAAGCAAATGTTTGCACCAACCCTAATAAAACGTGGACGCAGGTGTTCCATCATTCAAGAGCCTCCACAGAACTGCACCTACCAAATCCCCCGAGACTGAAGCAGACCATTATAATTAGGTCCAGTCAGTCGTGATCACCCTTTAGGTTAAGCAGAACCAATACCATTTCGGTATTTCTGCCCAACCCTTCACCACAAACAAGGTCATCACCCAGCCCAAGCTTCAATGAAGAATGTGACTAGCAGAATTCCCATCAGAATGGTCGGCCAGCCGTAGCAGCGAAAGCCCATCAGTGTGCGGCAGGTCACCCCGGACGCTGGCGGACGTGTACTGTGAACAACGTTGTCACACCTTCAATTATGCAGGAACACTCTCTGGGGTGAAGCAGGCCAGCCGTAGTCATTACTAACAGGGCCCAGACACTCCTGACATCACGACTGGAATGAAATAGATGGGAATACATAACACCAGTGATCAGTGACCTTGAACTCATTTGTAGTGAACTCATTCATGAACACACCATAAGGTCAAAGCAGTGTACAGTACGAAAATAGAGAGACCTGTTCAAATTAGCAGCTCCTGTTGTCCAAGCATGTGTTGGGATTTGAAGAGCACTTTAAATGTGTAGAGGAGCCACTTAGACCTTTAGCTTCATCTGCTCTACTCACGATAAACGACAGGAATGCTTTCCTTTGAAGAAAGGATAGTAACACAGATTGCGTATCTTGTGTGATTTTTGTGGCTTTGTGAGCGAATGTGAAACTTTTTTGGACATGTCCCATATTAGACCAATCACATGATTCATATGCAACACCAATGTCCATCCATCCATTTTCTATACCGCTTATTCCTGAATAGGGTCACGGGGCAGCCGGTGCCCAGCCGGCAACTCTGGGCACAAGGGCGGGAAACAACCGGGCGCTAGTCCATCGTAGGGCTCACACACACACATTCACACACTAAGGGCCACTTTAGAGTCACCAATTGTGCAACACCAAGGTCCTGTTTGATTCGTAAGGTTCTATCTGACATTTTTTTAATCAAAATTTAATTATTAATATATTGTGATTTTGTATATATATATATATATATATATATATATATATATATATATATATCCATGTATGTCCACATCACTATAAGGCTCAATATCTCAAACCCGTTCATAATGCAGACAGAACCTTATAGCTCCAAGCTCTTTTTAAGCTGTGCTTTTTCATAAAATCTACATTCAACATTCGTCTGAATGCTTCACACTCACAAAACACGCACACGTAAAAGCTCTACTCCTGGAGACTTCGGTTTCATCTTCGTCAGCATTACAGAAGTCATCAAAGAGTTCAAGTGTGTGACAGCTGGGCTCATCACTGAGAATACATTCAAGCTCTCTGTAAAAAGGTCACATTATTCAGTCAAGCCAACTTATTTGGTTTGCATCCTTGGATTCTTTAAACTTTGCTCTTAAGCAATTTTCCTTTGGCCACATTCGGACGTCTCTTAAAAACAAAACATGGAGCGGTCGTGGTATTTGTCTTCTAACCACCAAATCAAATATTTATGAGGCCTGTTACCTCACTCTGTCCGACCACTGAAAACCTCCCTCACTGCTGTGGTCCATTTTCCCTTCTCCTCAGCATGAAATTATGAAGAATGTGAGATAGATAGATCTGGCTGTTCACAGTGAGTCGCATCACTGCATATTGGAAATGCACTGGATTTTAATACCACATATGAAAGTGGCCCAAAATTGGACCGACAATGTTAGATTCTGTGTGCTTTTTGCTGTTCACACTCTGACACCATATCTGTGTCACATATGATGACAATGATAGGATTTACATGACTTTTGCCTGCTGTGCAAACATAGCCTAAATGGCCCACTACGGGGGCTACGGGGGGCAATGCCAAAGACAACCTATGTTACACATCACAAGACTGTAACTCACTTACTATTGACTGCACACACAATGGTCTTCTGGGAGATATGAAAGGTCATTTTCCATTAAAAGAGCAATTTTACCCCTGGTTAAGGTGATCTATAGGCATGATCAACCTGATCCAGCTACACAACCAGCAAGACCAAGCTTGACCATGCTGGTCTAGCATGATCAGCATCGCCAAGCTAGTTACTTATGACTAAGCTGTTCATCCAGCATGACCAGTATCACCAAGCTGCATGCTCAGCAAGACCATGCTGGTCAATCAGCACGACCAAAGTCAAATGCAACAAACACTATACTGGTCGAGAAATGGTTATCTAGTTTACCAGTATAGGGTATATTTTCACCTGGATGACAAGATTTTCAACCACCTTAGCTGATGTTGACCATTTGAAGACCTAAATTTGTCAGAAATGACATTAAAACCAGTTCATTTTGAGCTTTCAGTACAACAGTGGCAATTCTGAAAAAGACTAATACTTCTGTGGTGCCATAGCAGCACACACACACACACACACACACACACACACACACACACACCCTTACACACCCACACGTTGACCTTCATTTCCCTTGGGAGTGGCAGACGGACATTTATCTTTTATTCATTCTGCCATTTCTGAGGAAGGCAGCTTTTCTGTCATTCTGGCCTGTCAAAGTAGAGGCCACTGGGTGATCTGTGGGACCCTGTTGCTGAACAACACACACCACACACACACACACAAAAACACACACATATACAAATCCAGAATTCACCCCAACACAATAGTAATACACACTTCCATTCACATACCCCCTTCCCCCAACTCCTCACCCCCACCCAATCACACGCGTACACAGTGGTAGGATCCGGTAAGGCACTCATGTGAAGATGAGCTGTGACAGTCTTGACATCTGTCAGTGAAACCACTCAGACAACCCAGAGAACCCAGCTGCAATTCTTCTCCCCCTGTTCCCTCTTTCATTCCACCTGTCTTTTATTCTCCTTCTCTGGTTTAGACCCCAGAGACAGACTAATGATAAGCAAGAGCTGCCAAAATAACACGAGCCCGTGTCTCTTCAAAAAAGAGCCTCAGATAATAGGGGGAAATATTAAGATTGCTTCCACGGCTTGATGACTTGTTTTGCTTGTGATGTTTCCAAAGGTACCCAGCTGGGAGGGTTATTCCATAAAGCCTATTGTGCCACCTTTCCTGTTCTCTTGTGGCTTTAGTTTCTAAAATGACCCTAAAATGTATTATACATCAGTCACGAGTCCATTAAGAGCTAAACTAAGGTGTCTTCTCTCAAACTTGACACAGACGCTTTAAAACATGCAGTACCTGATCTCATATTCACAAAACAGCCCGCAGTCGGATTGCTGATATAAGACCTTTTCCCTGTAGCTCAGTGTCAGAAAACCTCACCCAAGAAGCTCATGTCCATCTAGATGTTCTGAATATCAGTCCTGACTTCAGGGAGTTCAAAACAGCTGTAGGCTCTTCTCTGGATATTATTGCATTCCAAATATCGTGTGAGTAAGCAAGAACTCTGCGGTTCATAAGTCTTTCCTGTACAGTGCTGCGGTCAGTTGTGCTGGACTGTATCCTGAGGCAGGGCCATTAGAGCTGTCCACAGAAGCACTGCAGTGAAAAAGCTACATTCATATCATCTTCTACTCTAAAGACTTCTCTCAGTGTACCTCTGCCCCCCCCCCCCCACCCCTCTCCAATCTCATCTAGCAATATTTTTTTTAGAATTTGCATATTTCTTCATATCGGTGTCTCGCTAGAAATCTGTGTATGCATGGAAGGTGTGGACGGGGGCCTTCCATTCTCCAGGCATAATATGTCTGAATATTACCAGCTTGATTTGAATATAGAAACGCTGGCCTTTGACATGGCAGGGTTGCAGGTCTACAGGTGATGTGGTGCACAGAATGCTGACTTGGTCTACAGAAACGCCGGAGATGATTAATGTTGCAGAGGAATTAAACCAGAAGAAAAATACCTATATGGTTACAAAGGTGGAATATGATCATTTTCTCCTACATTAGAGTTTGAAAATGTCATTAATTATTGTCTCATTTCAAATGGCCATGTTGGCATTTGTTTGAAATGTCCTGCACTGGTATTTGTTTTTTTCTGGACAGTGGAACAGATCATATCTAATTGTTTTCTTAAGACTCATATGCATCTACAACCTTCTTTCTGAAGGCCTCACACAGCTCTTTGGATCTCACCATGCAATACCACTCACTTCAACAATCAAGAGCAAACCAAACTCATGTCTGAATCTTAAATAAGACATTTTAAATGGTAATAAATGTCCCAACATATTCCCACAAGAAAACTATATTTCTAAGAATGGTGTTGTGCTTTTATTTATTTTTTTTTTTCAGACATGTCTCCCATTTTATTTGTTTACTCCCCTCCATTTCTAAAAAATACTTAAAATGAAGTGTTCATATGAATGAATATGTAAAAAAATGAATTATGAAGCGACAATGTTACCAACACCATTATTTGCAGGTAACCAAGACCCTTGAAATCATCAATTCTAGGGTCAGGTTCCTTAATTTAGCACATCACACATTTTGAACTATGGATTTTAAAAAACATTATTCTGCCAAATACAGATCTGGCAGCAGACTAGTGGCCCTAGGGGTCTGGTCTGGTCTGGATGAGCAATTGTCATTTCTGCCTGCATCCCATTGCTTGCTGTAAGGGTATGGTGTTGCAGGCACCAGGCACAGGAATGCAAGGCACTCCAACTTGTTCTCCCTAGGGGCATTGGGCCTCTTTCTGAGCAGAAAAGGCCACTTCTGACCTTTAGAACCCTAGCTGGGATTTTTTTTAGCAGTTTTCTGAGCTGAATGACTCTCTGATAATTAATCATCAATGATGAGACCACCGTGGTCAGCTACAGCAGTTTGCTGTAGTTTGTTATGGTATGTTTATCATGGCTGTAGGTTACACTGATCCTCAGTTTTTGTATGAAGCCAAGACAATCTCATGTAACTGCCCACAAAGTGCAGATCACGGGTTCTAAGAGTTAATGCAATTTCATTTTATGACGACCAAGATACTGGGATCTGTTGGGAGTTGTAGCTGCTCCTATTGCCTTTGATTCTTTTTGTTGTTCTGTTTTAGGGATGATGAATTTTGCAGAAATGTACCACAGTTGAATGATCAGTGTCTTTTACCAATTTGCAATCTCTTCCATAGATTCTGTGAACAAGCTTTTTGAGAACAAGCAAACGCATAGTTGTTTTCATGCTTCAAAGGCAGCCAAATTGTAATTCCTATAATGTTACACTTCAGACCGCTTTTATTTTAGGGATCAGGCCTCAGCACAGAATACAACATGTGATAAAAGACACTCATGAAACATTTAACAAATGCACTTGCATCAAAGAACGTGTTTTGTGGCTTGCTCGGATATTAACACACTTCCAAATCAAACACCTGGCCCAAGGCCAGAGAGACAAAGAGAGATTGATTCAGCGCAGCCAGACAGATGAGTGGACACTGAAATAGCAGGCGTGCATTTGTTATCTTGTAGACCTTACTGTGACTGCTGATGGCTCCATGATGGCAACACGGTTGGTGTTTTTTGTTTGTTTGTTTGTTTGTTTGTTTGTTTGTTTTTCCCAAAGATATGATGATAAAGAAAAATAAACAGTAAAGTAAATTAACAAAATTAAAATATTATTTACTTAATTTATTGTACATAAAGCATTCCTAAGGTATCATAAGGTATGCTATTCAGAAGGAAGATAAAGGTCACCAGGATCAATAACTGACTATAAATGTATCTGATCTGATCGATATTTTTTGATCTACTCATACAGAAGTCGTGTCTCTCGGTACGGAGTCGGGTTCAACGCAACATGCCAGACGTCTCTGCATGGAGGTGTAGAGGTTCCTAATGGTGTCCTGTGATGATCCATCCCATGCAGCTTGAATGTTCTCAGCACTCAGTTCTGCAGGTGGTGTGGTAGGGGTGGAGTGTTGATAGAGCGTCCAATAGCGTCCCACGCATTTTCAATCAGGGACAGGTCTGTGATGCAACTGGCCATGGTGTAGTATCTGTGTCTTCAAGGCGAGCTCTGGAGATGGCTCTGTCCTGTTGGAAAAGCCCACCAGAGTGTGTCAGAGTGTGCTCGACCAAAGTGGGACTCATCCGTGAAGATGACCCACTGCCATTCTGAGTGACTGTCACAGTCTAACATGACACCAGTACATCAGGCATTGTATTCGGGTTGGTTCCTTCTGGGTCCAAATTCTTTGTTCAATAGATTTAATGAACTCCCTCTAATTCCTTTAGGTCATCTTTTTCATGTACGATTATAATGTATAATGGGGCACGAATTTTCCCCAAATTTAAGATAATATTGGGGACAGTCTGAATCTAGTGGAAGAACAATTCCCTTAAGAAACTGATACCTAATTGTTAATTCACAAAGAGCAGACAGCTTAACACTTTGGGTATTTGGTTTCAGTGAGGAGCGGCAAAGCCTGGAGCTTTCCTATCAAGTTCTGTAAGCCTTTAAAGAACTAAAGCAAGAAACCTGTTTATGTTTGAATAAATAAATCATTATTGTAAGTCAACACTGTGAATCACCACTCAGACTCTTTACATTCTTTACTTAAAACATACACATTGTTTTAAAAAGTGAGCACGAAGGTTATAACGTTCACTGAAAGGCTGCAAAATGTGCGTTATGCTTGTTCTTATAGTTTTCAGCCATAATGTTGGCACCACCTGCCTGTTCTCTTGCTCACTGTCCATTCCGTCAGCTCCTCTGACCACACAGGAGCACTTTGTAGTTCTGTAAGAACAGACTGTCGTCCATCTGCTTCTCTGTATACATTATTCTCCTCCTTTCACCCTGATCTTCAATGGTCAGTAACCAACAGGTATTATGTGGGCGGTGGGTCATTCTCAGCACCACACTGACATTTACATGGTGGTGGTGTGTTAATGTGTGTTGCATTGATACAAGTGGATCAGACACAGCAGTGTCCACTCACTGCCCACTCTATTAGGCACTGCCACCCAATAGACATAAAGCCAGAGACAGATGCTCATCATGTACAGGACGCTGTTGGCTGTATATTTCTGGACTGTTCTCAGTTCAGCAGTGACATTGAGGGGGTTAAACATTCCAGCAGCACTGCTGTGTCTGATCCATTCATACCAGCGCAACACACACTAACACACCACCGCCATGTCAGTGTCACTGCGGTGCTGAGAATGACCCACCACCCATATAATATCTGCACTGTGGTGGTCCTGTGGGGTCCTGACCATTGAAGATCAGGAGGAGAATACAGTATACAGAGAAACAGATGGACTATAGTCTGTAATTATAGAATTAATTCAGTATGTGCTCCTGTATGGTCAGTGGAGCCAATAAAATGGTAGCTTTAATTTTATTTTTGATCTGTGTATAAGATATCTCATCTTGTATGCAGACTAGATGTGGCCCAGCAAGGTACCAGAGCCTCCTTTCAATTGTACAGTTTGTCCCTATAAATTATAATCACATGTCATTACATTCACACATATAATGCTTCATTCCATTCCAGCAACCCCTTCTTGGTGGGTTTTAATGACTTTCAATTAGCAGTTGCAAATAAACATTAAATTTGGTTGCAGATCCATGTAAATAAATCGTGTATTATACTAGTATTTGTATTCTGGACCTTTACAAACTTAGAAACTGAAAAAAAAAGATGCTCGATGTGTCAAGAATGAAGAACAGAGCGGTAGAAGATTCTAAAATGATGGAGGAAGCTGTCCAGCTTTAAG
Organism: Acestrorhynchus altus; assembly: GCA_034509495.1. Classification (NCBI taxonomy): domain Eukaryota; kingdom Metazoa; phylum Chordata; class Actinopteri; order Characiformes; family Acestrorhynchidae; genus Acestrorhynchus; species Acestrorhynchus altus. Next base: position 4,303,158 of record CM067512.1, on the reverse strand, counting down.
AACAAACATAGGATACCATTATTATTCATAATGCTTTATGACCTTAGTGTAGTCATTGAGGCAGAGAATGTGACAGGAAATGATTCTTAGTTTTTCACATTACACTGATTTTATAATTGAAGCATTCCTTCATCTCTGAAACGTCTGAAATAATTTCTGGCATGTTGTTTATATTTGGTTGGTGTAAAGTAGGAGGACTGATAAGCAGCTTGGGTTTAGGAGCAGATGGACCTGCATATGGGCTAGTTAGGGTGGAAGAGTTCAGTTTATTTCCATCTATGCTGTAAATGTTAATGCTGTGCCACTGATCTGTGTTTGTGCATGGAGAATGTGTGAATATTTGGCAAGAAGGGATTTCATTTTCCCCAATACTTCAGAAAGCTCCCTCTGTGTGTGCTTATGTAGGGCAAAGTGAATTCCAGAGCAAGGTCACATGTATATCTGATGAGCGTGTGAGTGAGCTGAAGCCATTATCAGGAAGGGATTAAGGTTTTGAAACATTGTGCACTTAAACATCGTGAAATATTAAACACCTAAGGTGTGTAATACATGTAAGATGTATGGGGACATTTACCTTTTTATGATTTTCCTGGTAGATCAACTTGAAATTATTAAGAACTGAGAATTTCAATAACGTCCATGAGGCCCATCATGGCTATGAATATGACCAACAGAAAAGTAAGACCCCACCTAACATACCCAATGGGGCCTGTATAGGCAGTCCAACTGGGAATCTGAAGGTTTTGTCCACAGCTTCCATGCTGGCCCTACATATGGACGGCCATCAGGACCCTTGATGAGACCAGGAGGGGTTAAACATGAGCCTCATCTAGGTTTAACACTGCATGTGGGGCCTAGATGGGACCGACATGAAATTATGGTGAGCTCAATCAATTGGGCCCATTAGGGAAGCTCAACTAGGTTCCTGTAAGAACACATGTTCAATCCCACTCAGAACCCTTGCCCACCTGAAACCCACCTTGCCGAATTCCACCCACGTGAGCCACATTTGAGCAGATCATCAGATATTACATTACAAAACCATGTACTAAGCCACACCTATTGCTCTCATTGCTAATAGATGTATACAATAAAGCAAATAGCCGTGCACTCACCATTGAGCAATATTGGCTGTAGAATGTGTCATATTGAAGAGTTCAGTGATGTCATAGCATGCTACCTTCTGCAAAATCCACCCTGCTAGAACTGTCCCAGCCAATTGTAAGTGCTACTGTTTTGAAATGAATTCTGCAATGTTAAGCAAGGCATAATGGTGGAAGTGAAATCGTTGGGACATTCCATTTCCACAGTTGGGTGGGCATGACCATGGTACGTTGTATTATTCTGCTGAAATGTCCCATCATTGTGGGGGAACATGAAGTCCACTAAGATCTACAAATAGTCAACAAACAGTGTACGGTTGCAGGCATTGGTCAACGATGTGTTTAGGTGGACGAGTTGACCCAGCCCATGCCATAAGAACGCAACAGTATGAAAACACCACCAGCTGGTGGTGGTGTGGCCTGCACAGAGCCGTAATGCTGTGAAGTTGTATTTCTGAGATGGACAAAGGCTCAGCACTCTCTCATTGTTTGTCTGCAGAAGGAGCTTATAATGTGAGATTTAAATGGTTGCATAACTGTCTGGGCATTTCAGCATAATAGGCAAACTATTACTTTTTCATTGCAATAAAGACAAATATTGAGATGAGTGTGTAAAGCCTTTGAGGCAAATAAGGCCTTGTGATCTCTCTCTCTCTCTCTCTCTCTCTCTCTCTCTCTCTCCCTCTCCCTCTCTCTCTCTCTCTCTATTTTCACATTGTCTGACATGTCTTTCTCCTCAGTCTTCTTTTGGCATTTCAAATTCACTATCAATATCCACTGACATTCAGCAAGGGCTAACACATTCTAATAAGGGTATAAAGAGGTGTGGAGAAGAAAAGAATAGAACAGAAAATGGATAATGAAGCACTATTGCCAGCTCCCACTGTGATTAATTTTGTCTTTGAGTGGAAAGTACTTTTCTGTGATGGGGGTACACAGGGGATGTGAAAGTTTTGCAGAACAAATTGCATCCAAAATCATCCTCTGAGCATCTCCATAATGATTTTGACAAAAGTGTGAAAGCAAGAAAGGCAGTTTTAAGTGCCACTTTATTTTTTTCTCTGTTAGGTTTACCTGCTCTTCACTCTGTGATCTTTCCCTCTGATAAACGAAAAGTGAGAAATCAGATGAGACCACCGCACTTGATATTAGAGTTAATCCTGTTTTGAGAGCTCTAGTTTACGTTGTTATTTTAGTCTCAGGCTGAACTGGTAATGTTCTTCTGATGATCTGTTAATGTTCTTCTCTTGTTGATGGGGTGATGCTTTCCGGATGATCTGTGTAAATTCTTCTGGTTGGTCGGTTGATCATCAACATTCATTCGGTGAATATCATTGACCTGGTGTGTCTGATATTCTTTAGTTCAGGCTCATTTCTTCTCTTGTTTATCTGGTGATGTTCTCTATTTCATCTGGATATGTTGTCTTGTTTATCCAGTGATGTTCTTCTCTGCCATTTTGGAGTAAATGAAATAACTACACTTACCATCAAAAAAGAGCTGCACCCAGAAGAAATCAACCTGCTGCAATGCACAACTTCAACGGTGCTACGCCAGACTGTAGTCAGGATGGCAGCAGGTCGTCTTTAGTGACTCGTCCTGCATTTGTCTTTGTGGAGATGACAAATAAATCATGGAGGTACTGTGGTCAGCTTCAAGATCTTTGGTGCAGATGGTTTGGTGTCACATGTCACATCCAGAGGCCATCAGGATGTCATGGTGTGGGATGCAATTTCATATGATGCCACCTTTGATCACCTTTGGTCTTCATAACAGGCACGTTTACACTCCAATGTTACTTTGACATTTACGCCCAACACTTTGGAGTAAATGTTTTTGATCTGGTGAATTCAATATCTCAACATCTCTAGTTGGTTTGGTCAAATTCTTCTCTCATATCTCTCCTTCCATTGTGATGTTTTCTAGTTGACTGAGTGGTCTTCTCTGACTGATCAGTCATTGATAGCATTACATTCTCTTGTTTATCTGATGATATCATTTAGTTGATGTGCTGAATGTCTAAGAACCATCAAAATCCAAGGTAAGGCTTTATTCAGCTATGCCATTTTGAAGCCATTTGTACAATAAATGTCTTTTGATGTGAAGGTCTTCTCTGGTCGATCTGTTGAAACTCTCAGAATCAGATATGCCACTGTGCGCAGACAGCAGAGCTGACAGGTGTAGTCCAGTCAGGTAGAGGCATGACTGGAACTGAGCCTAAGAATACAAAGACCTTCTGACTTGGTCTGTGCTGTTGAGGCTGTAAGTCCGTATTCTAACTATTGATTTCTGACCATGATGGAGGGTGACAGACCATGGGGGCATGAAATGGCCCAGTTTTGGCTTGCAGAGTCTCAGACTCCCTAGGGCTTCCGGAGGAGTGAGAAGCTCTGCATGGCAATCAGAGAGAGAGAGAGAGAGAGAGAGAGAGAGAGAGAGAGAGAGAGAGAGAGAGAGAGAGGTGGTGTACATAAATTTGACAGCAGCCAAAATAATCTATGGCTATTGTGGCATCAAAGAACTGGGTGACCTTGATTGTCAATAACTGACATTCTAGATAGTAAAATAATACTGAATATGGAAATTTCAAGACATTCTGTACATGTACATCTAACCTCATGCATATACACATATTACTGATGCAATCCAGACACAAATAATTTATTTAGCTACAAAGCAACCACTGTAAGTGTAAATCTAACCCTTACTCTAACCCTAACCCTAAGCATAACCTAAACCTAAACATAAACCTTACTGTAGGCCTTACATTAACCAAAAAACTAAACCTTACCCTAATTCTAACCCCAAACATAATCATAATCTAAACCTAAACTTTGCTCTAACCCTTAGCTTCACCATAACTGAATTATGAATGTAATGTACAGTTAATGTTAAGGTAATCTAACCATAACATTATCATAACATAAAATAAAACTAAATAAGCCCTAATTTGATACAGGTTCTTCAGGTTTTTGTTTATATTATTTCTTTTTATGCCATTTAATGCAAAAACATCAAGCTGAGGCACGTAGCGGGCTAAAGCGCTAGCACTATGATCCGAATCCAGGTTCATGCTGCTCGCCATCGGCAGCCGGGGTCCAGAGGGAGAGAAATTGGCTTGCTGTCCCTCGGGAGGTGGGTAGATGGCGCTCTTCCCACCAGTGTTCTCCTGCAAGCGTGATGGCTGCCCGGCAATGATACGAACGGCGGCAGTTCGAAAAGAGGCGGTAGGCTATCGTCACATGAGGAGGAAACATGTGGACGATCTCTCCCCCCCTAGCGCTGAGAGCAGGGGATGTAATGTGGGAGGCTACTTAGGGGGATGGGTAATTGGCACGCCTTATGTAATATAATCTGCAGTAATAGATTACTGTGTGTGTGTGTGTGTGTGTGTGTGTGTGTGTGTGTGTGTGTGTGTGTGCGCGCGCGCGCGTGTATGTGTTGTTGTTGTTGTTTTTGCTGTTCTTTTTTCTCACTTTCTTGCCTCCTCTGTGCAGTCGTGGCTGTTAAGGCATGTTAAATGAGTTTACTCACATTCTGGCCCTCACCTCCATCTCCTGAGGCCTTTTCCCCTCGCCTCAGGGGTGCTGAAGTGTTGCTGATACTTTTAAGCCTTGATTGCAGGAAAGAGTGGCTGGGTTTATTCATGGCTCACTGCATGGGGACAATTAATGGAGCCTCATGCTTTTCAGTGGCTATGCAGCTGCTGTGCGTGGGCCTTGCACAGATTCGAGGAGTGCTGGAATTGGTGCCTTTCTTTTAGCCTTGGCTGAAAAATGACAATTCAGTCAATTAATGAATGAATCCATTTTTTTTTAATATGGCACAGACAAATCATATTGAGAAGTGCTTCAGAGGTGTCTGACAAAGCAAAATAATTCCAGCTTAAATGGTAAAGATAAAAATGACAGAAACAAATAAAATTACACATCAAAATATATGTTAAAAATTAGAAAATGTAACAGCATGGACTGAAAAACTGATCATTAATGAAAAATATAGTTTAGTAAAATTTGAAATAAACAAGTAAATAATAATAATAGTAATAATAATGAGGAGGAGGAGGAGGAGGCTAGGGCCATAAAATGTTTAACCTATTTTTTTATTTTTGAGTAACTATATATATATACTGTATATATATATATATATATATATATATATATATATATATATATATATATATATATATATATATATATATATATAATATACATACTGCAACAAATGGCAAGAGTAACCCTATCAAATCATTGTAGTCTCATCATTGTGTAATGAATTAACAGCAACATTATAGCATTTTGAGCTCAGGAGCACTCTGGAAGACATTTCCAATGTAAAGTGTTTTAAGTCCTTATAAGTAAAGAAAACAAATCACACAAAAAATGAAAGTGCAGGTAAATTTTGAACAAAACATGATCAAATTCACAGAAATAATTAACTTCCGTTAAGTTTTACATGGCAAATGAAGACAAACCTGAATCCTAGGATCTCCTGAAAATAACTGATTATATATACTACATACTACAAATAAAAAATAAATAAATAAATAAATAAATAAATACTTTTCTAATTGTTTGGTGAATAAAAGTCCATCAAACTACAAAATCATCCCACAAACTTGGTCTAAGGTTAATCTTCTTATTCTTATTCTGATTATCTTCTTTATTCTTCATGGTGTTTACACAGGAGATACTTTCACCCCCCTACAGTACTAGCATGCTCATCCAAGCTTTTTCGTTTCTGTCTAGACTGAAATATTTTCAAAAGGAGACGGAGTGAAATGTCCATTAAATATGCATATGTTTGGACATAAAATGAGCAAACTCTAGAGACTTTTATTTTTTATATTTCGCTGAAATTCCCAGATCAGTAGTTCTTCCTATTCTGATTATCACCTCAAGCTTCTAGTTCATATCTGCATAATTTTTTAACTGCACAGCTGCCACATGATTGGCTGATTGGATGATTGCACAAATTGAGTGGGTGTGCTCTAATATAGTGTTCAGTGACTGTATATCTGTGTTGGAAATGTTGCACATTATGCACCCCTGAGGAAAAGCTGACTATATTTACAAGTTATTTGGAAACGGGCTGAGCTGCATTTTTGGCCACCCACCCCACAGTGATGCCAGCGAATCATTTGGGGGAAAAAAAAGACAGTAAATGAGCAGCAACTGTCTAACTCTGCCAAACTGACGGAGCTGTGTGCCAGTCTGAGTGATAACCATATAGTGATATGTATGTGTGCAGAGTCTTTGAGGGTGAGGAGGAGAGCGTGCAAGCATGAAACAGGGGTCAATAATAATATTTGTTTAGCTTGGATGAAAGACAAAACAATTTGGATGGACACACTGCTCTGCAAAAATGAATGGCGGTGTGAGAGAACTTAGATCTTGACTTGCAATGCAGCAGAGGATGTGGACGGAGTGTCAACAAACCGAGCTTTGTAATGACATGAAACTTACATGCATGTACAAAAGATTGTGTGACCATTTGACATTGAATCACAGAAAGCAATTATTTACCACCTCCCTGGCCTACAGGGGTTGAATTGCCATTCCTTTCATTAGGCACTGTTGATATGCCTCAATGGAGAGCCCTGATCCAGCCCAGACACACACACACACACACACACATCACATCACACTCTTCAATGTCATTGGCTACAGAAGTCAGCAAGTCCACACTTGACAAAATTAACTTCCAAGTCATGGAACCAGAGAGAAGGGGAAAGGGCAAGTAAGAGAAAGGCCTTCCTTTAAGAAGTCTCCCCCCAGTTCTTCACCTTGATTCAAGCTGTGCATTAAAATGAGCCCAATTAGAAGGTTAGCTAGCACACTGGCAGCCTAATGTACCTGCATTTCCCAGCTGGGATCAAGTTTCACTTAGGACTATAAAGCCTCCATCCAGTTTATCATTGATTAGGTCACTGGATAGATTCTGTTCCTGTCACCCTCATCCTTTCAGAACAAGTCAGCAGTGAATTTCGGTGAAGTTCAATGCAGGGGTGGTGTGGCGGTGCAGGAGGTAGCGTGTGCCACACAGCTCCAGGGGCCTGGGGTTACGGGTTTGATCTTCACTCCAGTCTTTGTCTCTGAGGAGTTTGGCTTCCAGTGTCTGTGTGGGTTTCCTCAGGATGTTCCAGTTTCAAACTTTTCAAAACACATGGGAGTGAATCGGGTACGCTAAATTACCCCCAGGTGGGAGTGAATGGATTTGTGTGGTGCTTAGTATCCAACTGGTGCCCTGTCCAGTGGGTATTTCTGCCTTGCGCCAATTACCAATTATTCCTGGTAGACTCTAGACCCACCATGACCCAACAATTCAAACCAAAGCAAGAAAGAAATTGGTGTTTCTATCACTATGCCTCACTCCACCACTGCCCATTCTTCACTGCTTCACTCTAACGGCCCAATCATGGAACTCCAAACTGATGTTAATGGTCAACACCCGATCCGTACCTTGAGCTTATATGGCTTGGTTCAACCCAAAGTTCTCCTAGATCTATCGTAGAAGAGACGTTAGAACAGGCAGGGTCAAAATTTCACCTTTAATTTTATTTGGTTTATCGTATACACTGACATGCCAAAAGTTCACACATGAAGTTCACACAGCGCTGCAAATGTTAACCAAGCAGTGAAACAGACACCCAGAGGGCACTGCGTAATAAGAACTTTAAGTGGACAAGCAGACCATAAAATAACACCCCTTACGTAACATATGGATGACAACCAGCCTGCACAGTGAGTTCACGGATTCATGGTGTCTACACTACACAAACCCTTCCTTCAACCCAAAACTTCCACCCTCATCTGATCACATCGCATGTTGCCAGTCCTTTAGGGTCCAGTTATCAACCTCACAAGCCCAGGTGAGGCACTGTATCACTGTTGTGATGTCAATAGAAGCACTTTAATTGGTTTATCCCATTAGAGTGGGACATGTGAGACTCGTGCATTGGATGGGAATGTGATTTTGGTCACTTGGTCAATTGTCCACAACTGGACAATTCTAGCCAGACACCCTGTATCATGATCATTAAGACCCTTGTGGGTGGCCAATGCGCTGTTCATTATGGGTGGTAATGCCTTCTATGAGGTATTCCTTGTACACATGTGACACAGTGACTCAAGGAATGTAGGCATGTCCCATCCACCTGGCACTCACAATCAAGCCTTACTCACAAGATAATACCTGGATGTAATGCTTCATAATCAATTTATGTACTGCTATCCCAGGACTGTCAGCATAGCTTCCTTATTCCCACCGGGGCGTTCCTAGGCCCTTGCTCTGGAGCTAGAGCTCTGGCTACGTTTTAATTAGCCAAAGGTCTATTTTGTCAGGTCAAATTATTATTGTGATGTGAGTTCACCAAGACCAAACTGTGGAACATTTCTTACCCACTCATCGTCCTTTCCTTGACTTTTTCGTTGACCTTTCAGCTTGCGTTACACTTCTAAAGGTGTAAAATGTAGATAATGTGCAGACAGAAAGTTTGCGGGAATCTATCTAACAGCAGCATTCGAATTACAGGAGTGACAGTCAGCAAATCAGGCAAATGCTTGGAGAAATTAAACAGCATTGGCTATTTATTAATAAAAGGGCAATCCAAGAGAATGGTCAAAAGCAAACAAAGGTCAGCAATGTGTACGCAGTAATGAGGTATATGGTAAGCAAACAAACTAGAAAAACAAGAAGACAAGAAAAACTGGAGTCAGAACCACATGAGAGAATAAACAGAACAGTTCTCAGTATGCAACTGTGAATGGTTGACAATATTTCACAACAAGAGAGCAAACTGAGCAGGTTTAAATACACTGAGCTTAATTAAAAACAGATGTTGTGAATGTTGTGAAATTTGTCTGTCTGATTGATTGGTGGTGAAACTGTGATCGTCATATTGTTCTATCTTAGATCAGAGAAGATAGATTCCAACTTAAAGTCCTTAAAGAATTCATTAATATTTAGGTTATATATACAGGGGTTGGACAATGAAACTGAAACACCTGTCATTTTATTGTGGGAGGTTTCATGGCTAAATTGGAGCAGCCTGGTGGCCGATCTTCATTAAGTGCACATTGAACCAGTAAGAGCAGAGTGTGAAGGTTCAATTAGCAGGTAAGAGCACAGTTCTGCTCAAAATATTGCAATGCAAACAACATTATGGGGGACATACCAGAGTTCAAAAGAGGACAAATGCTGGCACATCTGTGACCAAGACAGTCTTTGTGATGTATCAAGAGCCACGGTATCCAGGGTAATGTCAGCACCACCAAGAAGGACCAACCACATCCAACAGGATTAACTGTGGACACAAGAGGAAGCTGTCTGAAAGGGATGTTGGGGTGCTAACCCGGATTACAGGAGTGATATATATATATGTATGTATTTATGTGTATCCTAGTATCCTATTTAAAACTGTATTTCAAAAATCCTAATGTGAAATCACTACATACACATTACTACATAACTAACAAGCAAAGCTATCTACAAGTGTCCTGGGTGACCAAACATGCAAAATGGTACTGTAGGTAAGATAATTAATCTCAAGAGGAATATGTGATTAAGTTTACTGCCAAGCTTCAAGCTGGGTGCAATTATGAATTAATTCATGTGGTGCTCTGAGAAAATAAATGTGCTTTTCATCGGAGACCCTGAGACCCTGTGCTGGAGCTCAGAGACAAACAACATATCAGAAATGGAAACGTCACACTTTCAACTGTGTGAATTCAGGTACAGGTTTTCCCAGAAGCCTCAGAGTACTTCGCGTTTGGGCCAAACTGGGACTCGTTTTCAGCTTGGGAGTTACAGGATTAAGACCAGCCCACCCCAACTGAAGGGAGGCAGTGGTTAGTGCTTTTAACAGAATCAGCTGAACTCGGGTATTTATTACAGCAATCACATCTCCAATTATCACATAATTACACAAAATTACATAAATGCATGGCTTGTTTAAGAATGTTTATGAGTGTTTATATGTTATGTCCAAACGTCAATGCGTGATGTGTTGTGCTGTAATCCTCCATGGATGTCATAATGTCTCCTAAAACTCTTAGAACACATTCCAGTCATTTACACTTATGGCTTTTAACACTGTAATGTACAGTGACAAGAAAGGTTATTGCCAATATCATTTTACTCTTGATAACAAACTAACGAAACTAAAGTTTTCAAAACCATGTTTTGGTTTTCCAAAAAGAGAGGACAATGAGGACATACGGACATCAACCTTGGTTAGGATGTTGTGGTTGGGGGGCTTCACGTAACCCCTGGTTGTTGGTCTGTGGTGGTGTGTATGTGAGTGTGAGAGGTAGATAAATATCTCTAAAATCACGGTTAATGAACATTAGTACATAAACCTTTACTCATTGACTCATTACTCATTTTTTAATTGCGTTAATCAATGTTCTGTGATATATCACAATAGCATTGAACAAAATAATGCTCAAAGAACAGAAGATTCAAGTCTTAGAACCCGAGATCTGCACTTTGCGAGAACTACTGATCTGCACTGAAGTGCTTTCATGCCGTTTTTTAAGCTTAATAACTCAGGATCAGAGTAACCTACAGACATGCTACACACATCAAAACAGATTACAATGCTTATCAGAAAACAGCTAAATTCCCTTGTTTCCAGCTGAATTAAATCCCAGTTTAAAGGCCAAAGGAGCTTCCAGTGTATGTTTACTGCTGTGTCCACGTGAACATGCTCAACCTGCAAACACACCTGAACCAGATATTGGGTTATTAAAGAGAATGAGAAGGGAGAGGCTGTATGGTCTCTTTCTTTGTTCACACAGTGTTCAAATTTCAGAATAAAAGTCCTGAGAAGGGATTATATATAATGCATACATAAATAACAAAAAATAATAAAGAACATTCAGGTTGTTGTAGTTTTTTTTCTATTTATTTTTTTCTATTTATTAGTTTATTTTCTATTATCAAGTAGTGTCAAGTATATATTATGATCTCCTGAAAATAGCTCCTATGTCTCCTATGAATATGTTTTTAATATTTTGATGAATAAAGGTCACACTGCGAAAATGGTACTCAGACAGTCAGTGGAGTACTCGAACATAATGTCACTCTGGTTCACCACAGCTAACTATTGAGTTAAAGTTAAGTTATTTATTTCAATTGTTGTGATTTTTTATTCATTGTTCATTCTTGCTCCTTTTTGCTCTGGAGAGCTAAGGTTCCAGTCTAGACCCCAACCCACATTTTGCAGCATCCACTAAATAAGTTTATTTGATATTTAGCTGCACCCTCCTCAAGTGACTAATAATGCTGCTGGCATGAAACTAATCTCTAAAACCTCAACCTACTCTTTTAACTAATCTCTGACCCTCATTATCCCCCCAATTAAACTTTAGTGCAAACCAGGACCGGGGTACTTAAGACAGCATTAATCGATCACCCTAAATGACAACAAATATGACTATGCTGCCCGTTTAGGAGTGTATTCACGTGAAACAGTACTGGCTTACTGGGGATTCTCACAAGAGTCCTGACAACCACACAGCCAATCATTTATGATATATGTCAGCATATATGGCTATATATCTGTACAGGTGGGTGAGTCAGTGGGATTAAAGTAATTTTCAGAGGAGCAAATCAAAACATTTGGAGGACAAACTTCAACTAATGAGATTCCCCTTGAACAACCCTGGATGACATGCTTCCCAGCCAGGCCAGCCAGCTTACTGTGTGTCTTTAGAGATGTTGTACCAAGCAGAGTTGTACTGGAACATCAAAGGGCTCTTGGTTGACTGCTGTCATTAGGAAGGGCTGGGTGGGGGGGCAAAAACAGCACTGCTGAGTTCAGAAAATAGATTACATTTTATTTATGCTGAAATATGGATTTAATCTCATAAACAACTCTACTGCAACCTTCTCTCTTCAGTACAGCTGTCAATTCACCAATGACGGTAATGTTGGGCGCTGTAATATTTCCTTCAAATACATGCAAAACGTGGACAGATTTTTTGATGATATTATAAAAATACACATTGTAATATAATATGAATTGATCAGTTTCTTAATTGATCATGTTTTTTATTTGGAGCAGGGTAGACTCAGTTGAGAGACAAAGCAACAGTGGCAAAATATCGGTGAATTTAAATAATATTGAATTTTTCAATTTTTTTGATGCAATAAATTATTTATTTAAACCTTGGCGATTTATTTTGTAACAAACTATTTGTAAAATGAATGTATAACCTGAGGACATTTCAGTTAACAAGGAGTATGAGCGTCAGCAAAGGCTCTTCATAAATGCCAAATGTCTTGCTTTCAAAACAGCTCCGACTCACCGGGAATTCTCACGAATGGTCCGGAAGACCGCTTCACAGAATGTGTTGAGTGTGACAGTCCCGGATAGAGGCAACTGTCCCGCAGACTATGATGTTACAGTGCCACGATGAAACCCCCCCACCTGATTCTCTCTCTCTCTCTCTCTCTCTCTCTCTCTCTCTCTCTCTCTCTGTTGTGACTGATGTAGATCCCTCTGTAAATCAAAACTGTCCTACAGCTGGGCTCTAATTACGCACTCTGCGGTTAGTGGAGGCACGTTGGTCCTTAGGGAGAGTCCACCCATCTCCTTCACACAGACACACAGCGAGCTCTTAACAAACGATCACAGTTCAGCTTTTATTATGAACAAAACGTCAGTCTGTAGGGATGAAACAAAGCAAGGCCTGCTTTGCGTAGCTCCATGTGGTCTAGAAAAGAAAGAGACAAAGCAATTTGGCTGTTATTTAGGTTGGACGGCATGTAGTCTTTAGCAGAATATAGAGTACATGAACAGAATTGGGACACCTGCTCATTTAGTGTTTCTTCTGAAATCAAGGGAATTAAAAGTTTGTCCTGCTTTTCTTGGTCTCTACTGTCCAGGATTCAACTAGATTTTGGAGCATTGCGGTGAGGACTAAATTGCAGTCAGCAAGAAGAGGGCCATGGCCTGAGGGTTACGGAACCAGCTGAATCAACTGGCAGGAATGGAGCAAGGCACCTAACTTCCCAGCTGCTCACTGGGCACCTTGGATAGGGCTCCCCACCACTCCGGGCTCGTGTGCTCACTGCCCCTTGTGTGTGGGTTCATTATGTGTTAGTGAGGTCATGATGTTGGAGGATCACCTCATCCCCAACTCCCCAACTCATCTCAAAACTACTGGATGGAGCACCTTCATTCCAGAGAAGATAGCTCTACTGCTCTACAGCTCACAGGGGTTTAAATCTACTATTCTATTGGCAATACTTCTCTGCATGGACTAGACAAGCTGTGTGCGCATTTCTGCATGTTTTTCTTTCAGTTTGTGGAGACTCTCTCACCCAGATTCCAAACCCCTTAAGATACAAGGCAGAGGAAAATCGAATGGTTATGGTGGATGTTATCAAGTGCTGGAGATGGTTGCAGGGCATTACCTCTGTCACACACACACACACACACACACACACACACACACACACACACACACACACACACACACACAAAAGAACCATCTACTCTCTTTCTTTCATTTTGTTTTGGCTCTTCTAAAGCTCTCATACACACACACGCAGGACCAGATTAGGATCTTCTGATGCCTCTGAGCTCTAGAATTATATTTCCTATATTTATATATTTCCTGTCCTCACAAACAGTGCAAACACTCTCCCCATCACACATCATTTACCCACTGATAATAACCTCATACCTTGCAGCTGTTTTGCTCTATTCATTCATCACAAAATATCTACTGAACTGAACTGTCATTAGCTTCAAGCATAGAGTAGACGGGTTGCGTCTTGACTGACTTACTTGGACTCAATTCAACTTGGACCCGTTCAGGTGCTTTTCTTTATCTTTTGTCTTTATTTCCTTTTTACTTACCGACATCTGTACTCACTGCCACAAAGAAAAATACACCTGTTTGTGTCTTTTTTTCTCATTAGCTTTGTCATTTTTCTTGTTTTATATTTTTTGTCTGCAGTGAATGCCAATGGCACAAATGATGAGAACTTAATTATGGGGAAAATAAACAACTTTAAATTAAGGGAAAAACAATGAATTATATGCCATAAATGTGGAAAGCGGGAATGCTCTCATTGCTGCCTCCAACCTTATACTCGGATATCTCCAACTATCCTGTTTACAGTATAAGTGTATATTGTCACTCTCCAGTGAAAACCATGTAACTCCCAAATGTCAGGAAAAAATGCTCTTAACTCTGAATGGAAGTGAATATCCTGAAGCCCTAAATGGGTAGCTAATCTTGTGTGTCAGACTACAGAGGGTTCCTAAGGGGGTGCTTTGCTGAGCGGGGTAAACCAATCCACATATCAGGGGAGAGTGTTGTGGCAAGCTTTAACATAGCATTAACATTAGTCTTTCATTTCTGATATTCCAGATTCTACAGAGCGTTAGGATTGTGGCAAGAACAGCGAAAATGAGTTCTCAGAGAAGTTTGCAGGTGAAATGTTTTTATGTAGAATTCATGTTTGCAAAATTCACCTGTCATAGTATTGGTGAATCGAGATGCATGAAATTCTGAGGTGGTTGAGTAATATTACACTATTTTTAAATAATATGACTTGGAATACACAGCATTATGCAGGTCTGGCAAGAGGTCTTGCGCAGCTCCACCAAAGCTCCATAGTGCATACAGACAATAGAGATGAGATAAAGCTGAAGTTGGCTTCTATCTTTAATTTCCAGATTCCACCTTAAAGGCTGAGAATGAAATAGTAATCAGTTAAGGTGATCTCTTTTCGATCATCGGGCCTCTAATATTCTAAAGCCTCGAAGACCCATTGACTTATTATAAGTCTGTAGTTAGAGCTATGTTTGTGCCCCCCAGGATGAAGGTTAAGGTGGATGCTTTTGTCCTTCTCCCTGTATGTGCAGATATGGAGGTTAATGACCACATCACATGGTTTTTAAGCACTGGTTAGGTCATGCAGAGAGAAGACAGGTTGAAAGGGGACATACTGGGTCTCAGGAGAGCAGGCTATCTATTAATATTCAACCGACATACTCCACAGCGCTCTCCTTATTAACTGCTGTGGGTTGAGGGGAACAGAAGAAAGTGGAGGGAAGGAGAAGAGAAGGAAGGAGAGGAAAGAAGAGAGATTGATAGCCTCCAGAGCTTCCTGTTCCAGCTGCTGACTTTTATTTTTCCTCCATTCATTTATCATTTTAAAAAAGATGCCAGAATAACAGTTAGCCATTGGTCAAAGTATGCCATTGTTTTCCTGAACATTACCCTGAAAACAGAATATACACTCAGAAAGAAATTTCAATAGGTTGTCAATTTACTAGCTCATCTCAAACAATTCGAAAATCGTTAAGAAGCTCATTCCTGATCAGAATTTCTGGAAATCCAGTATCTCAAAATATTAGAATTCAATTGAATTCAGACTACTAATCACAGTATCAACAGAGTTGGCCTCCACTCTAATTGACTATAGGTGATTTTTGGAGAATTTCTGAAGATAAAAAGAAAAGCAGAACATCTATTATTGGTGTAGTGCATGATGCAGTTACATAAATGACACCCAGCTATATTTTAAAATGAGTAAAATTCAGTTGCACATTAATGAGAGATTTTGGAACATGTAAGACAGCACTCTCGTAAACATGAACTGGGCAATAACTGGGCTATATTTGTCTCAGGCACCATGCTATCCTGATTTAATCAAAGCTGAAGCTACATAAAATCCAGTTTCCAGTCCTGGATTTAGTTTTTGCTGGCTGTTAAGGGAACAGCTAATGCAGGGGTCACTAACCCTGCTCCTGCAGAGATACCATCCTACGGGTTTCAACTCCAACCCAAATCAAACGCACCCCAGGAGCCAGCCAACCAGGAACTTCAGAAGGCAGTAATTAGTTGGATCAGGTGGGGTAGATTAGGCCTGAATCCAAAGTCTACAGGAAGGTAGCTCTCCAGGAGCAGGGTTGGTGACTCCTGCATTAACTGTGAGTCATTGTAATTGATTGGCTGTGTAGTGTCACACCTACTAAGGATTACAAAGACCAGGATTGGAAACTAGTCCAGATTTGAAGACCACGTGCATGATGTTTCGATGTGCATTCAGTCTAGCTGTGATTCCAACATGCCATCTTGGATTCATTTTTGAATAAAACATGCACTGGTTTAAACATGTCTATTTTCCAGCACAGCTTTCAGTGTGGTTTTCAGGAGACAGGTCATATCACCAGATGTGCGGTACCTGGTCCCTTGGAAAAATTCTAATGGGGCCCAAGTGTATAGTGATGCAATACATGGCAAGGGCCTTCATTTTCACTTTTAACATGCTTAGACTGCTTTTGCTTAATGGTGGAGCAACTAAACCGAGGCTGTTATATTCTCACTTGGTGCACTTTAATGTGCACTAAGGCGCTTGCTAAGGCAGTGAACTTTAATTGAAAGGATATCAAATTATGCTTCAAACTGCCATTTTACAAATATCCGCAGTTTAAGTCTAACGATGAGCGTGTTATTTGCTACTGGCTTGTACATTTACTGTAATTACAGCAATGGTCATCTTTGGCTAACGAGTACAGTTTTTTGCCTAGTAATTATTCGTAACTGTGATTTCAGTCTTTCTCTTTCAGGAGCTTCAGACTGGTGATAAATGAAAGGAACAGTCAATATAAAATAAGGTTCTAATAAGGTTTTGGATCACAGCAAACTGCCAGAACAGCTTTATGTGTGTGGAATTGGAACACAAACACATCATTAAAAGATATTCCAAGCTTCTGCTTTTGTCTGTCCACTAATTTCTTCAGATGTTTTTGTGTGGTTTTTTTTTAGTTTGTTTGTTTAAAGAAGTAGTTCAGCAAAACATCAAATTGATTGATTGATCGTTGAACCCAGATAAAAGTCAGACAAAGCACATTTCATATCTGATGTGTATTTTTCTCGTTTAGAATGGGTTTGTAATCTTCTTAAATGCATGCTCAGAAATGTCTGTCAATCCAGTGAAAAATGCATCATTTGTTTCAGGGCAGAAACATCGATGTGGTTAAGAAAACAAAATGCTTTATTTCGGACTGTAAACACAGTCATTTTCAGTAACTGGTCCTACTTTGATCTCAGACCAGCGTGTGGTTTCACTCCGTGCATTGTGGTTCAGCTTGAAATTGGAATAGTACTACAAGCTTTATGACATTATATAAGACAGTGATCCGATTTTAGGAAATAATTCTGTGGCTGAGGAAGGAAACCTGTTCAGCTGTGTCACCATGACAGCCCATCTTGACACATCAAAGTGGTAGAAAATTTCCCAACTTCATGTTAATATAACGTTAGTCATTTCAATGTTCAAACAGTGATTTTTCTCTACAGGTGATGTAAAGGATGGTGATATCCCAAGCAGAACTTGTAGAAATTGTCTTCGTTTCTGCAGCATCACTTGAAACAAATAGGATTATTTAGGAATATATTTACTGAAATGCAGCTGCAGTTAGTCCCGATTTGGACGAAGACTAGAAATGTTTACCTTCATCTCCAGTATGGACCTACAGTCATGTTAAAATTAGGATACACTTTGATCACTTGATCTTCGTTTTATCTATATCGAGGGATGGAGGTGATATAACTACATCAATAACACCGAAGACTAAAGGTCTTTTCAAATTAAAATGATTATAAAACACAGTCTTATTTAAACATCACACATTCATTTGGTTTGCTCTTGATTGATGAGTGGGTTATAGCACCATGGCAACGTACCACTATAAGCATCATTTACAAAGGAACATTTAAACAGCCACCACGGTCAAGTCAGCCAAGAGCAGACAGCAAGTAATGTAAAAAAGCTTAACAATCCAAAAATGTCTTCACAGGAGCTATATGTAGCTCTTGCCACAGATGGTGCCAAAAGTGATAGCAAATTTTTATTGTATCAGAGGGGGCTTGAGGAAATTGTAAGACCATCTGCACAAAAACTGACGCTGAAACATTACATAGATGAAAGATTTCCGGTGGAGTGGGAAAATCTGCCTTCCAGTCGATGTCACAGATGGTACATGGTTATAGGAAACATATCATTAGCATTATTTCAGCCAAAGGAAATACTAGCTATTAGGGCACAGGGTGTCCTAACTTCTTGTTTTAAGAAAGGAAAAAAAAACTATCCAGGGTCCAGTTTACTCACATTTGGGTTTAGTTGAGTGAATTCAAATAATTAAACAAAACGTTGAATCATTTGCGCTTAAATACCCTCAACAAAGTACAAACAACGCATTTATTGTCTGTTATTTGTAGGTATGAAATCTCACATTGTTCCAGAAACATAAAAAAAGAAACATAAACAGAATAACGCCCATATTCCAAACACTGCCCACAAATTCTGACCGCATCAACTCTGCATTAGTGGTCAATGTAGCATTAAACCTACATACAACCAACATGTGAAGCAGAGAAAGTGGTAACTTGCGCTTACAGCCTTCAACACTGAGGGCAAGCAAGTAATAAAAATGAACAGTGCACGCATAGGGAAGATATCCTTGGGAGAAATGAGGACAGTATGCAAATTGATTGGCGCCTGCAGCCAATAAGTTTTACTCATCAAGACTTCACTGCCCCAACAAAAGGCCCACCCTAAATGCCACCACATATCTCAGTTCATTCAAGAAAGTCTAACACGGTTGAATTAATTCACCTTAACTCAATATGCAAGAAATGTTGTTGTACTTTAAATAAGCCCGTGTGAGCCTCATCTTTTCATTTTGAGTTTGGTTGGCTTAATCATTTTAAGTGATCCCAACTTTCTGTCGTATTTAAGTTCTGTTCATTTGAAATAGTTCATTAGAAAGTGCAGTTGGATCTTACAGCGCATTACGACTCATTAGTTCAAAGCTTTCATCTCCGTTCCAGATTTATTTCACAGCATGAGGCTGAAAGAGGCTGTAGATGGTGATTTGAACACTGCAATGCATTTTAAAAGCCTTACAGATAAGTGTTTTTTTTGCTTGTATCCAGAACCTAAGCATTTATATAAGCATGAAAACAGAGTGTTTGGGCTTTTTTTTTTTTCTTTTAAAATGTAGCCATCATCTCAGCTTCTCAGGGTCTGAGATCTTCTGTGTACTCAGAGAGACTGATTTATAACAGACTAAAGATGCAGGAGCAGGTGCAGTCCATAAGGAGCTTGGCCTTCATGACTGCAGCCTGGGAGCGATAAAGCTTGCATGATGATGTGAAAGTGCTGGAGAGGGCTGCCTGCTTCAGGGCCATGAGGAGATGTTTGTCCTCAGAGACGAATCCTGGAGCAGCTCTGCACTCTCTGATATTTCAGGCTGTAGATTATTTACAGCTAAAGATACAAAACCCGGCTCTGTCAATAGCAGTAAGCGAGAGATCCATGCAACTAAGTGTTGTACGAGTGTGTGTTCTCAGAGTGTGCTCGGTGGCTGATCAACAGCCGCTCTCTGAGGTTTGGGAGAGCTCAGGGAGATGAGGCCGGAGATGGATTTTAGGTTCCTGGAGCTCTGCACGGACTTTAGAAGCTCAGCACCATTTAATGTTGTATTAGCAGTGGGGGGTGCCAGTGCTATCTCTGACTGCTGTGTTGACTTGGTTACAAATCAGCTACACACACCTTTGCTTCTCGTCCTCTTGGTGTTGTCTTATGCAGCTTCATGAGGAGTCTGCTGGGATTCTTTTCTAACAGGTCTGATGAAGACAGACATATGCCGACATCTTGTTGGCGCTCCCACGTGGAGTATGAAGCTGCTGTTTGGATATGAACTATGAAATGTTCATAACTAAAAAATGGCTTTAGACAGTCACTCCATCTGGGAGATTTGCTTTGTCAGATGCATTCTCCCTACAGGAAATATTGATTTATGCATGGGGCAGCACCTGTGTAGAATGTGCAGCACGATTTACTTCTATTGGATTAAAGTCAGGATTTTATTCACTTTAATCTTCGTTCACTTTATTCTCCTTCATCCATCATTTGGTTAATCATTCTAATGCCTAGAGTCATTGTCTTGCTGCACGACCCACATTCTCTTGAGATTCAGCTCACGGACAGCCGTCCTTTAGAATTTGCTGCTATAATTAAGAATTAATTCTTCCATCCATAATGGCTATATCCTCGTCCAGATATAGCAATACAGATCTAAAACCATGACACTACCACCACCATGTTTCATAGATGGAATATGGTTTTCAAAGAAGAATGTAGTGTTTTTTTTTTCTTTCTCCAAACATAAGCTTTTCCTTTGGTTTCATCTGTCCATGAACCATTGTTTCAAAATCCATCTGGATTGTCTGTTTTATCTCAAAGAAAATACAGATGGGAAGCAGTTTGTTTGTTTGTTTGTTTGTTTGTTTGTTTGTTCGTTCGTTTGGAGAGCATCAGCTTTCACCTTGCAACCCTGCAATGCACACCCTTCATGGTGGACTCATGAACATTAACATTAGCCAATGTGAGAAAGGCCTTAGAAGTTACTTAGAAGATATCTCAAGTTCCTTTATAACCTCTCAGACTATTACACACCTTGATGTGATCTTTGTTGGTGGAGCACTCCTGGAGAGGATGATAATGGTCTTGAATCTCCCTCATTTTTACACAATGAATCTGAAATAGATTGGTGGATTTTGTTAGAAATAGTTCAGTAGTATGGATTTCCAGCCTAATGAGACTCAACAGCTGCTCTTCTGAGCTCTCTGGATGTCTCCTTTGTTCCTATTATTAAAGGTTCACAAACTTTCGAGCAGCACTGTATGTGTTGGCCCAATCACTGGGGGGATTGCAAATTTGATCCCCCAATGATGCCACAGAAATTTGTGGCTTGAAATCTCTGAACAGCCAGGGAGATGCTGACTTCACTATCAGTGGGAATGAAAATATGAGTTTCAGTCTGTACTTGTTCTCACAGCTTTGCTCTCGGGTTCTGCTGGGCTGGAGGTCTGTATGATGATTCAGATGGCTTGCTTTTAGTGTGTGCTCCTCACGCCTCTCATCTGGGTCATTCCAAAATGTAAAATATTTATACAGCGTGTGTATACAGGTGTGTTTGTTGCATCTCCAAATGATTGCTTGCCCATGTTGGTGCACATCAGCAACACACACTGACCCAGTGTTACCATGGTAATGCTCAGTTTCAGCGCCTTCCTGGTAAATCAAAATGATTGATGAAGTATGAATGCAATTGTCTGAGTGCCCGTGCGGTGCGTATGAGAGAAAGAGTGGGAAAGAAAGGGAGAGGGGGAGAGAGAGAGAGAGAGAGAGAGAGAGAGAGAGAGAGAGCGAGAGAGAGAGAGAATACCACATCTTTAAAATGGGTGGATCAATATAAAGAATTTTCTTTTTTTTAGTGTCGAATGTGAACATCATTGGTGGATGGTGGTTCAAAGCATAGTAAGAGTAAATTCTGGTTCGAGCTGGATTCAAAAACCACTGCTATGGGACATTTCACTCGTTCCAATACTTGTTCAGCACAACAAAATAAAGATGCACCATATGTCCAATTATTTGTGGACACGCCTTCGAATGAATGCATTACACTACCTGATGCTGCACTCATTGACGATAGAATACGACTCTCAGGAGCAAGCAAATAAACAAACCTACTGTTAGGCATGATCTAGAGGGGTTAAAAAGGGGGTATAATGAACCCCACCTCAACACTGAGCTGTGCAGTGGTGGAATTGTGTTCTGTGGAATGATGGTTCTCCATCCACTACTACTGGAATGAGTGTAGAGTAGAGACAGTTTCTCCAACAAAAGCAGATTGAACCCATTTCAATACCCTCGGTATTTCAGAGGAAACAATGAAAGGACAGGTGTCCCAATACTTTTTTTTTTTTTACATATCTGATAAGAATTGCATGTTAATGCGAGTGACCGTGAGCTCTCTGTGGTCTATTCGACCTACAGAGGTTTAACTCCACCCTTTACCAGTGAATAAGGAGTCTGAGAACCTGTCATGTACGTATGGTTACATTCATACTGATACCTTGTATCTCATTTTTGCTCTCACTTTTTGTCCTATTGCGACTCAGTTGCTGTACATGCTGTGTCATAATTATATAATGGGCCAAAAGAAATGCTCCAAAATATCTTGGAATATTTCTTCTTCTTTTTTTTCACATTTACTGAAGAAAGCGTTTCCTTCTCCTGTAAAGTTGCTATTTTAGAGATGATATTTGCATGAAAGTGACACTATATCATGGATGCTGGAAACTCCATAGTAATACAGGTTATTTCAGGGTTTGTTTGTTTGTTTGTTTGTTTGTTTGTTTGTTTGTTTGGGGCAGTGTACAGAGGGGAGTGGTGAATTGTTTGCTATTAAAAGTAAAAGCTTAGTTGCTGTGAGATAAATTACAAAGTTATTTAGTGTGGTTTTGAATATGCACAGCGTTTGATAATGAATGCACTTATCCGAGCACATTCAGCAAACAACAGGTCAGCAAATTGCGAATGCTCCAGATACACCCAGAGCAAACACAGATCCCATCCAGATTCATCTTTTCTATCTTTGTGTCGCTGAAGAACTATTTATCATTTTCACAGTGTAACTAGGTGGACAGAAACCTATTACAGAAACCTATTATACAAAAGGAAGTACAAGAAATGGCCCCGCGAATGCCGCTGGGTAATGATAACCATCACAATGTAGAAATTTCAAATCTTATATAAACAGCCAACAAGCCTGTATCTGAGAAAACAGACCCGCATGATAATGAAATATGTTAGGCGAGGTGGTATTATGTTATTGAGGCCTTCGCTTTACTTTGTGGAACTCTCAGGGTTTGAAGACTCCCAGGCTTTTGTAGGCAGGTGGGGAGAGTGCAGCTCTTTGGTTGTTAAGCTTTACTGGTATGCACTGAATGGATGAGCTTCTAATGGGAGATCAGTGGTCAGTTTTGGGATGCGTGTGGTATCATGTACTGAGCAGCGTATAAATGGCCTTTTCAGGATTATTATTATTATCAGACACACGAATGTCAATAAATATTGATCGCATTCTTGGATTGCTACAGTGGAACCCTTCTGGGGGCTTATAAAGCCTGCAATGTGAAGAACATGGACAGAACCATGGAATTTATGCTTAAAAGAGGTTTCAGTTGAGATGCAAATATGCACTATTAGCACCAGATCACAACTAAACCCCAACGATTTTTAGGAATTGGGACGAAGGCTTTCCTGTAGGTTTTACCAACAAACAACCCCTAGCAAAAACAAAAAAAATGCAATCACCACTTTTGGAAAGAAGTTCTTTCAGTTGGTTAATTTTGTAGAAAAAAAGTTCATCACAGACACAGAGAAGGGAGGGGCTGTTTGCTCTCTCAGTGTAAAATTCTATACTGATACATACAAAAATAACTGAAATAATCCAGGAAATAATCCAGGTTGTTGATGTTGTTTTTATTTTATTTTATTTGAAACACTGTCAGGTATTTTTAACTTATTAATATAAATATCACTGTCAAGCTAATCATTATAAATAATTCATCAATTTACAAAAGAATTACTGAGAAGTAAAGTTTTTAATCCCATATGCGCAACAAAAAATTAAATAAAAGAATTTTTGAATCTTCATGGTCAAATTCATACAAAAATCTAAATGCTGTTAATATGTGAATCTCAAATAAAGACTACATTTGAATAGTCTTGGATCTCCTGAAAATTTCAATATCTGGCACGTGTGACATTCCACAAAATCGGCCCAGGGTTCTTGTACATTCACAGATGCATGGTTGTACATTTTGTACAATTGTATAAACATCTATAGTTATACTTAAATGATCCATTCACAAAAATTGTCCATTTTTCACTGTTATTTTGCTATTTAATGTCATTGTATCTGGTTACAATTAAACCTCTGACCTGGAGGTAAAAGAAGCAGCCTTGTGGCTGGAAGGTCACCGGCAGAGTCTGCCCACTTCTCCAGGCAAGTGTGCTCATTGTGCTGTTGTGTTACCGTGGTCTTTGTATCTAGTGTGTTTGTGTGTTCACTGCATGGATGGATTAAAAGCATATGTTGTATGTTGAGCCTAGTTTGGGATTGTGTATATCAGAGACCACAGTTGCTATGACAACAATGCCATCATCAGCTTGAATGACCCACACCTTAAATAACATTTTTCAAAGCTTCCTTGTCTGTGAGAGGAAGAATTGAATTCTTCTATAGTCTCTCTCTCTCTCTCTCTCTCTCTCTCTCTCTCTCTCTCTCTCTCACACACACACACACACACACGCACACACACACACACACACACACACACACACACACACACACACACACACACACACACTTTTGTCCCTTGCTGCCAGGCCCAGAAAATAGTCTCAACATGGGAAAGATAACAACTTTCTAAACGCAGCCGACTACTGCTTCAGATAAATTAGATGATTATTAGGGTGCCAATTAGACATGACTGGAAGGAGCTAGGTTTAGGTCTCATTTACTGAGCTTCTTCTTAGGATCAGCTTTTCTCTATCCCTAACAATGAATGCCAGTTGACCTGATTCCATATCAGCACCGCAGCTCAGAATCTCTCAGTTAATAAGCTGCTGATTTCGTCACAGACAGACAGAGAGACAGACAGACGAGTTTTCCTCAGCCCTCACACTGCATTCAGAGCATCATCCAACACTAAGGCATAAAAATCACTTTATTACCTTACTCATGGCCTGATGAGCAACTTTATAGTGGTGTTGATGGGCATTGATGTGATTTTTAGTCCATATGGTTCCCTCAATACTTTTAAAGACATGGTAATCCCACTTCATTGAATTGTAGTATTAATATGTAGACTCCAGAGTCCTGCCTGGCACCTCCTTGGCAGCCCTGGCATGCATGTTGAAGGACCAGCCAGGCGGCCAGCCAGCTCTCCTTGAGGAAGTCACAGGAGTCCTGGGTCACCTAAATAATGCCGCTGGGTCTGCATTCTTCCTTCATGGAAAGTCTCGGAGTGTTCCAGTCACCGGATGTCTACAAGGCGCATGGTATCTAGTTCCTTGGGTGTCTGGGTTCAAATTTGGGTCCAAAGTATCTCTTGGTACTGATAAAGTGGTCCAGTTGGTTCAATGAGGCAGAATCTCTTGTGATTTGGCTGGACATAAGTCATGTTCACAAGTATGTCATATTAATCATTAGCATCGCTTCTCGTCCATAGGTAACAAGGTGCACATAAATCTATTTTGGCTCATAATCATGTTTCAAGTCACCCATCTTGAAATATGTCCTATCATCTTTTGTATTTTTTCATCAAATGCTTATAATTACTATGATTGTTTGATTGGAGACAGGAAACTATATATATTTTCTAGTGTCATCAGACCCTATACTCATCATGGTTGATCGAATGTGTTTATACTTGCATAACAGACTGACAGAGTGTTTATTGTTAACCTGTTGTTCAGTACCCTGTCTTTAAGTTCTATATTTGCCATTCAAAGTCATTAAACCGGTGCTCATTTATTAAATTCAAATTAAATTGCTAGCCAGTCTCTGAGCTGATTATTCCCTTGCTTCAGTTAAATACATTGTGTTGTTTAATATAAGCGACGTGATACGACCACGGCTGTAAATGATTGCCTTTAGGTGGATGTTATTGTTATGTCATCAGTAGCTCTATTAGTCATCATCTAATAAAAAATGATTTTGCAATTACGCTGTTTTGGACTCAAATTGGAAATTTGTGTGCATTTTCACATCTATGTCAGCAATAAAAGCACGAAGTAGCTGCATGCATTCAAGTAGAATGGGATACCCACAGACGCTTGTCTGAGAGATGGACAACGCATGTTCTAGATGTGGCCTTGCATTGGGAGCTTGATTGAGTTTAAGCTAGTTCAGGTTAAGTTCTCACTAGCTGCAGCATTCTCACTCATCCAAGTGATCGGGAGTAAGTTTAGACACGTGTGGAAAAGGGTTTCAAATAACCTGTAAACCTAAATCTGAAGAACGATAAAACTTTGGGATGATCAGTTGGTGTTTGATTACAGAGCCTGAAAAGCTTGTCTGTGGGTGGCCAGAAATCTCACCTTTCCTTCACGGTGACCTCATTAAAAGTTACTGTAACAAATTAGTCAGCTGTTTTCCTTTTCCACTGACTCTTTCCTTCAGACAGAGATAATAGCAGTAATAGCCTGCACCTCCAGTTCTCGGATTTAACACCCCACTTGCTGAGTGATTAGTGCAGCAGGAGTGCAGGAGACCTGTGAGAGAGGGATGGGTGGAGGCAGAGAAGAGAGAGGAAGGCTAACAGTATGTGGACTCTACAACAAAGGGCATTTCTAATGCATGAGCTGCACCAGGAAGGGTGTATGAGCTGCAGGGATATACTTCTAAATCAGGGTCTATGACCTGGGTAAAGGCTGAAGCTGTTGTGTAGCCTCCCTGAACAACATGCACAACTAAATGTAAAAAGTAATATAACAAATCAGGGTTAGGTTATAAAAATGTCTCTGATGATTCCATCAAAGTGCCATCAAATCCATTATCATCACATGCAAAGAATGTGGTATCACAACAAACCTACCAAGAGAGAGACACCCATGAACACTCTCAGACCAGGCAAGGAGGGCACTGATCAGAGAGGCAGCACAGAGACCAAAGGTAATCCTGAAGGAGCTGCAGTTCTAGTTTGGTCTGAAGGAAAATTGCAGGTTGGAAAGGTGCTGGGGACCTCGGGTCTGACCCACGGGACTGTGAATTTGGCTTGGGTGATGGTCTAAGTCCAGATCAACTGAACCTTGGTCTGGTTGGTTTGCATTGTTAAAAAAACCTCTTTGGCATTTACATCAAGCAACAGATTCATATCTACAACAGAGCCATCTGTCCACACTCACTCAGCTATGCGACACGTGAGCAACTGAAAGGGGTCGGATTCTTGCTGGAATGCAAAATTTGGCACAACCCTTAGAAAGGCAAGACTCACTGCGGTTAATACTAACAGACATAATAATCCCTCTCATAAAAAGCAATCATCACTGTCAAGTATAGGGAGACGAGCCCCAAGAAGGACACACGTTAGGATGTAGTTCAGTTCTTAGTGTAAATACTGAACTACAGTGTCAAACCAAAACCACTGGACCAAAAGTATACAATGTACCAAAAACATAAACCTTAGTTCAGAGCTCAAAACAACCGAAATAAGCTACGAGTAACAGAATCGCCCTTCAGATTTTAAGTGCTTCTTCTGTAAGTTAAACCAAGAAAAGCTAAGGTTGCCCAGGTGATTCAGCCCCATCATAGTGTTTGCATGAATTACTTGATTTCTACATGCGTTAGTCGCATCAATATCAGCTCAGCATAACTTTTCAAAAGCTTCAAAATGATCTGCAGTCATGATCACTTATATGTTACTCCTCAGTCCAATGGGGGCACACTGGACAGATTGTCAGCTCTTTTTTCACTCTTTCTTCCTGAAAATGAGAGCTGCTCGCTTTTGGAGTCTGCTGTTACTAAGAAAACGCATATATTCCTCTGAAAATATCATACAATTTTTTATTGTAAATACAAGATGCTCATTAAAACAGACTTACACAAATCTTTGGATGGCCAAAATAGATGGGAGTAGAAGTGGAAACAGTAGCAGAGTTTTGTTTCCCAGGGTGCTGCAGCATAATTAGAGGAAAGAAGATAATCAAATGAGAGAAAGTGTGCTCATAATGTGTTTTTTAGGTTTGATTGATGTTCGGAACTCTATCTACAGTGCTGTGTGGAGGTTTTAGGCCCGTAAGCACATTATGCAAAATCATCTCCCCAAGTAATAAAATAGATTTTACTCTAAAAACTCCAGATCGCTTCAGAGGCAGGTAAACGAAAGTTTACTGAGTAAATAAACACGTACTGCCCAGGAGTGAGCTTTGAAAGGAGCTTTTGCGTTCTAATTGTCACAGATGCCCAAAACAGGTGCTTGTACAGGCGGCTACGTTTGAACACCCCATGCGAAACAGCTTGAACAGCTTTTTTAATCATATTAAACATCTGATAATTTCCCATTTTCGTGAAGAAAAGTTAGACACCATCTGCACTAATAGCTCGATTCTCCTTCTTTGGCTGGAAATAATGTCAACAGATGTTTCAATCCGTTCACCATACCACCTCTGACATCAACTGAAGCGGGAGATGTTCACCCTCCATATGCGGAGTTCTTTTTCTCACCTCTGTGATCTTTCTTGAAGCTGTCTTTGTACAGATGCTCTACATTCTCCTCAAGCCCCTCTGGATACAAAGATCTCAAGTAGTGGTTTCTGGCGATGGAGAGATCTCCACACCCTGCTGCAGCAAAAGCAGTTCCAAACCATGGCATCCATCCCATGCTTCACAGTTGGTATGAGGTTCTTGTGCTCAAATGCTGTGTTTGTTTCAAACATTTCTTTTCTATTATTCAAATAATTCACAACTTGGATCAATCTATCCAACCATTACTGTTCGGTAGTCCTGCTCTATATGTAGGTGTCCTCAGGTGAACTTCGGTCTCTTCCTGATGGTTTGTTATTAATTCATTACATTTAATAAGTAAGGGTTTCCTCCTTTCACACAAAAATCCAACTTGTTTGGTCTCTTTATGATGGTAGATACACTTGACATTAACTGGTCACTGATTTAAATTGCATTGGAGATCTTTTTAAATCCTCTTAGGACGTGTGGTATCCAACTGTGATTTCAACAATCAAGAGCAAACCAAACTAATGTCTTAGGTTTTTGTTTTATTTAATGAACCTCTAAGTCCCTCAGAGTTTATTTGTTTAGTTGATCACTTTGTGTGTGTGTGTGTGTGTGTGTGTGTGTGTGTGTGTGTGTGTGTGTGTGTGTTTCTTTATTTATTTATTATTGTATTTATAAACCACAAGCTTATCTATTTTTGTCTTGTTTGTAATAGACTGCCAGTTGGCATTATGGGAGGAGGCTAGCTTAAGTTTCAGACAAACAACATCAGACACAAGTTACAACAGGTAAACAGAAAGTGATGAAAGTATCTAGTAGAACCAGAGCAGACATAAAGGTACACCTGCAGAAAAACACACACATGCAGGATCCAATGAGAGTCAAGGACAAGAGGAGTTTTACACATGCTATCCTGGAGAGAGAGAGGGAGAGAGAGAGAGAGAGAGAAGGAGTGATTGATAGAGGAGAGGAGGAGAGGGCAGGGAGTCGCAGGGATGAGCTGTCAGAGCGATGTGTTTTACACTGGAGACGATCTCGCTTAGGAGCCCTGTACACACACACACACACACACACACACACACACACACACACACACACACACACACACACACGCACAGCTTTTTACACTCTGCTTTGTTTCATGGAATGAAGGAGTTTTATTCTCAAAGACACACACACACACACACACACACACATTACACACACACACACACACACACACCGAATTGAAGTAAAGATTATCAGGGTTGGGGCCTACATGGTTCTCGGGCTGTAAGAAATGAAAGAGAGCACCATAAGAGAAGAATGAGAGAGAGAGGAGAGAGAGAGAGAGAGAGAGAGAGAGAGAGAGAGAGAGAGAGAGAGAGAGAGAAAGAGAGAACGAGAGAGAGAGAGAGAGAGAGAGAGAGAGAGAGACAGAGAGAAGAGAGAGAGAAAGAGAACGAGAGAGAGAGAGAGAGAGAGAGAGAGAGAGAGAGAGAGAGAGAGAGAGAGAGAGAAAGAAAACTCTGCAGTTTTCTTGATGGCTTTTTCATTATTTGTTGATCTTTATTTTATTTGTGTCTGTTGTTTGATTACTTTATCCATTCATATTTTGTTCCTGCCAGATGTACATTATGTCAAGGGAGTGGGTCGGACATGTGATAAGCTGGTCACCAGACTATCAAAACCTTTTTTCCTCAAAATGACAACTTGACAGGAGAAGGAAAATATTTAATGGAAGTCAGTGTAAAACCAATGTGAGGAAACACTGTCAGAACAACTTACAGTACGTCAAAATGTAAAATAAAAGCTACAAAAATAGACAACAAAAATGAGAATTCTGTATCATTTCTATGATTAATATTATGATTTGATGATTCCTCGTCCACTGGCATATCGTGCACCTGAAGGACACTCTGGAACATAGCCCTCATCATGCTCCTTGTTGTGAAACTTCTTAAAAAGGAATTGATGGATGGAAACACATAAGAAATGATAAGAAGGACACTTTTTCTTTTTATGTTTAGGTTTACAGTTAGATTTAGTTTGGTTATGGGGTTGGTTAGGTTTAGGTTATAGTTATGTAGCTGATAAGGGTTAGGAATTCTTCTGGAGACCAGGGCTGGATTTGGGACCTACGTTCAGTTCAAGAGAAAGAGTTATTCTTCTGAACAGCCTTCACTGCAACCTGCTGTAAGTTTCACTTAGATTTGTGTAGCGCCTCCCTGAGGAAGTCGAAACACTGCGTCTTAAGGTAAATGATCAGCTTTGTCTTAGTTGTGTTGGCTGAAATATGAAGGAACGTAGAAGATTGAGTGTGAATTTAAACAAGTTCAAACTCCAGCTTTGTTTTGCTTGTTGATCATTTAATAAGAAGGTAAGAAATATGATTCAGCGTTCTGCTCCACCGTATTTATTTTCCTTATATCTCCATTTGAGAAAGGGGTCTCGAAATCAATGACATCTAAATGACTCCATTCATTCACGTCATTGCTTTTTCTTTACCTCCGTGGAACCGAGTGTGCTGACTTTATTTGCTTGCTTTTCTCGCTCGGATGCTGGGATTGAAAGTGAATACCAATCTCCCCCTTCACTTCATCCCCTACTCCCTCATTCACCTGTTTGTGTGATACATATTGAAAGCTGGATTCCTGAGTGAAGAACCTTGCGAGGAAAGGAATTCTTCTTTATTACGTGTCTCGCTCACCTCTAGACATCACACACATCAGGGAGATAGGGGATGGCAGGCATTCTTCACTTATTAATTCATTTTCCCTCATTTATCTCCTTCTGCCCTTTCCCTCCGCCAATTCAGCTCCATCATTCCTTATCTAGTGCTTCACCTATTCTCAATTTTATTGTCTCTCTTTATTCCGTGTCTCCACATAGCCAGAGAAGAAACCGACGTTACAGAAGTCGGCGAATACTAGCACAGACGCTCTACAATATTCGATGAGACGCTAAGTATATGAAAACGTTTCACAGCTCAAATATTACGCCCATATATGAGAAATGCTATTTCTAAAGAGTAACAATTTATTTTAAATATATTTCATTATTGCATGACCAGCATGACATTTGCATCTAAATATCACCAACTAAATGATATTTTTTTTCTGAAATATTTACATAATATTTATTTATTGACAATATTTATTTAGTCAAAAAATAAAAATATATACTTTTCAGAAAAATTCTAAGACAGGGTCATGAGCTGCAGTCAGGAGGACTGTTCTGCATCAGTAGATAGCTGACCTGCTCAGCCCACCTGATCCAACTCACTACTAGGCAAAGTAGACTGCTTGAGAACTCAAACCGAGCTAGTTCCGCCCAGGACTGGAGTTATGCATCCTGAATATAAAATGTCCTTCCCTGGTCAACGTTACACAACAAAATAACACAACAAAAGGACCAGAAACAAAGATAATTGGATAGACTGAGTAAAATAATGAGGAGCTATAGCTAAAGTGAGAGCAGGCTGTGAGACAGCATTGGATACAGGCTCAGTACTAATCTGAAAGGCCATGCAGGTTAAACAGTCACATGCTCAGAAATGCAGTCTCTTGTGCGTGGGCATTTTAATCTATTAATGTGAGAATCCTGAGAAAGACAGCGTCACAGACAGCAGCAGGGTAGTGGGGAGGCAGGTCGGGGACCATAAGGACAGATCAGACAGGACAGGGCGTCTCAAACCAGAGGGTTGGGAAGGTTAACTCTTAGAACCCTTTGTGGGCAGTTACGTGCTGTTTTCTAGGTTTCATATCTCAGGATCAGAGTAACCTGACATGATATATATATATATATATATATATATATATATATATCATGAATAAACTAAGGCTTGCAGGTTGAAGCATGTAGGACGCCACTGTGTGGTGAATTATCAGTGAGAAATCCAGCTCAGAAAAACAGAAAGCAAAATTCACCATTTCCAAATCAAATCTATCCCAGTTTAAATGCAGGAGGAGCTTCCAGTGCATGTAAACATGCTCAACCTGCATGCAGACTCCAAATGATCAGTGAGAGGGGTGGGGCTAATGACATCAATGTTCCAGATGTTACAGAGGAAGATGAGGGAGTGGCTGTTAGCGACTGATGCAAATTTGAGCAACCTAAGATCTCCAGAAACTAACAATATCTGGCATCTGTCTCCTAAAAATACACCTACAAAAAACTACAAGAACATCCTGAAAATATTGGTGTGTAGCAGGATGAAGGTGGTAGCACCCACTACCCCAGCAGAGAAAAAGACAAAAGTGCTTATGCTATTTCTAGGGAGTTGTTTGAAGGATTAGTAGCAAGCAATGCATAGTCTCTGTGTTTGTTTGCGTTGATGCAGTTTGCTGAATGGCCTGTGATTAAGCTTGTAAAGGTCATCAGGCGGTATTTCTGGACTTAGGAGAAACAAACAGATTTCTGGACCCGCTTCCTTTCTTCCTTTCTACCACTTACTCTTGAGCATTCGCCTGCTGCCCATAGTGCCTACAAGTGGACTTATCAGTCAAACCCAGCGTCCAGGCACTCCCATTAGTCAGGGACACTCTTTTTAAAGTGCACCCATTGCTGATACAGAGGGTCAATTATATAACTTGTATAATCGCCATAGAAAAACATGTTCCGTAGAACAGGATGCTCTGGAGCAGCCACTCGTGAGCCTAAGGTCACCATGCCCAAAGAATTGGTTAGATGGGTGCACAGCCCTCTATTTATGTGCTGTTTGTGTGCTGTTTCAACCCAATTATAAAAGCACACCAGCTTCTTAAATTGTAGGTTACAACATCCAAAGCCACTTGACAACACTTGACAAAGCTTGCAGGTTTGTTTGGGGTAGATTGGTGATGCAAAACCCCACCTTTATGACACTGACATAAACATATCATGACTGGATATTGCACCTATTGTTGACCCAGATGTGCAAAATGCACATACAAAGGCACACACACATTTACAGCTAGTCCCTTAGGTGCTCACAGAGAGTAATTAACAGAATAGGACTCCATGGAGCAGATAAACATACTCCTATTGGCACCTTGTCTAATGCCAGGTGTGGCCCAGAGGGTTATAAAGTGTACATAAAGCCCCCCAGTATTGTTGTGTCAGAACTGCTGAGATGATGGTGCTCCATCCAGTTATTTATTGGGATGAGTTGGAGAGATGAGGATAAGATGGGCTAGATCATTCAAACTCCTGACCAAGACATCTCTGTTGCTGAATGCAATCAAATCCTCACACTTCAATGCTCTTGAATCACTCTAAACAAAAGCAGGATAAGCTCTTTTGAAGCCCATAGTATTGGAGGAACAAAAGGAGTGAGAAGGTGTCCCAACACTTTTGTCCATATAGCGCATCATTTTTCTTGGCTGTCATGATCACTTGTGAGTTTGGAGTTTGAAACAGCAAACTCTTTTCTCCACAGTAACTACTGCATAATTCATAAACCATCATGTCATAAACCATTGTGATGTCTAACATCATTACATCTGTTCTGAGAATTACTGCTTACGGTCACATTGCTGCTGTTTGATTAATGAACTTAATGTGTCATGACAGCATATGGCACGGTAATGTCAGTGCTATGAAGCATTGTTTAAGTATATTGTTACCAGCTATAGAGCTCATCAGTGATCCACAGAGTGCAATTAGGACAATTTCCACAACTGCCATTCATTTGTTCCGTAGAGAAAATACTTGCTAATGGTACACAAATAGTTCTACAAAATGAGGGCACGTTCTCAGAGGTCCTGCCTCTGCTGCTGGGGCAATTTTGCATGTCCAGTTCACCTACCACATGACTGGAGTAAAAAGGATAAACAGACTACCCAACAGAAACCCATGTAGACAAGGAGAGAACCCAAGCGAGCACTACCTGCACCACCAGCATGCCAACCACTGAAAATGACGCGTGAAATGTAATCTGCTCTGGAAACCACAAACCGTGACATTTATGAATGTGTCAAGTTGTAAGAGTTGTCAAGTACTAGAAGAAAGAGAAAGCAACCATGGGGAGTGAGGGGGGTGAAAGGCAGCCACGCTCAGAGGTGGGGGCTCTCACAAATAATATTCTGGGCTATGATTCGAAGCCCCTGACGATGCATCCATGGTTACAATCTCATCCGGAACAAACGTGGGTGGGTTTACTAGAGAGCAGGAAGGTTACAAATATGCTGAATGGGTTCAGTTTGGTTCCACAAAGAACTGCGGTTTATACAGTATTCAGGAGTATGAAGAACCTTTTTCACTTCATGTAAAGCTTCTTTGGAATGTGGTTCTTCTCTGGAATGGATAGGCAATCCCTGCCCTGAACCAGGTTCTAACAGACAAACTAAAACTGGTAATAGGTTAATAGGTAATATTCAGTGTGTTTAAGCAGTACAAACCCAAATCTCTGCAGTCTGGCTCTTCAGGACCAGGACTGGCTACCCCTGTTCAATGGCAGTCTTCTAAGAACCATTTGTAGCATGTTTATGTGTTTCTAAGGTTCTACACCTATATAACTTTAGTGCCCTAACACTATATGCTCCGTGAATCCTATTATAAGTGGTTTTAGATATGAGCATCAACCGAAATGCCATATATATATGTACTCCTGTACATACTCCTGTATATATATATATATATATATATATATATATATATATATATATATATATATATATATATATATATATATATATATATATATACAGTGTATTCCTAAGTGTTTAGGCTTTGTAGCATAAACTCCTAAAAGGGTTTTTTTGTTCTCATTGAACCTGCCATTTCTGATTAGTGCTGAGATTTTGCTAAAGTGCCTGGTGGTTGTTTTGCACTGGATGACTGACATATTTGTCAGGATGTAGATCTTTCTCTCTAGCCTCCCAGTGGGGCTATCATCCACACACAGCCCTCCTCCACAAAGCCAGCCAATCAAACCAAACCCAATGTGACAACTAGGGAACAGTGAGAATTTTGGGTTTTTTTTCAACTGCTATCAAAAACACACTCGCTACCCTATTAGGGGGGCTTACTGAAATGGAAGTGCTTCCACTTGATCAGTGCCAAAAGTGCTGTGTATGAGATCCCTCATATCACTCAATCTCTTCTCAAATCTCCTTCGTTCCTTTCGCTCTTTTTGCGAAGTGGAAAAATAAAACTTGATATGACCGAGCAGATCAGCAACGTTCACTTTGAGGACACTGGCAAATAAACCAGCTCTGGCTTTAAGGAATCAGGTATGGAGGAGAACATCTCCATGGCCTATGTTTAAGTCATGACAAGCCTCCCAACTCTCACCATAATGGAGCTTCGCGTTTTCTACAGCGCTGCATTATTCATCTGGCCACGCATGAATAGTTGATAAACTTCAACTGTAATCACAAAAATAGACTGATATAATGGCAAGAAAGTCTGAGTGATGCAATATTCCCTTTTATTTGTCCCCAGCTGAAGAGCAGGCTGCCAGATGTTGGTGAAGCTCAAAAAAGATCACCTTCTTAAATGTGAGAGGGTTCCTCACAGCTGGACAGTCAGCGTGAAGTCTTGAGGTCAGGAGAGGTGGTAAATATTTACAAAGCAGAGCATTTTAGTACATCAGATTGTATGGGGATAATGCAGGTTTTGTTTGTTGGTTTGTTTCTTCATTAGTTGAAAATAATGAGCTTTGCTCCATTGGGAACTGAGGTTTTCACAATCACTTTAGATCCTTTGTTTGATACAAGATCAATAATAATACAAAAACATTACATGGTTTACATGGAAAATGGGAAAAACATATGTTAGTGACTGGTGTTTCATAGCTTCAGTCCTCATAGTTTCAGTGCTCTCAATTCAGTTCTTCTGGCCTTTCATGAGAAATACACCTAATCAAATGTGTTATTTTTGGGGGAAAAAGAAATAATGAGAACTTCGTAGGGTCAGTCATGGGGTACAGTACTGTGGATTCTGGTGAGTCGAAACTTTTCAAATACTCTGACACCTCACGTAATAGGACTGTTAAAGGGCAGCTGAAAAGGTCAGCAGTAAGAATCTCTTCTACAGTGCAGTCAGTAAATTTGTCGGTGTCTAAACTTCATCACTTGTAGAAGACAGGGGCACTACTTTTGCTTTCCTGTACTATCCAACTTCATTTATGTGATTATTCTTCATACTCCATTGCATAGCAACCTAAGTTGCTCTCACTTTTGTCTTGGTGGAGATGACCAATGAATCTGGGTGTGGAGGCACTATGGTCAGTGCCAATAACAATGGTTTGTTGTCATCTGTTACATATCCAGAAGACATGGTGTCAGGGTGTGGGGTGCAATTTTACACAATGCCAGATCTCCTTTGGTCTCCATTACAGGCAATTTGATAGACCAGTATTACGTTAATGAGATCCTGCAACCAGTGGTTCTACCTTTTCTGAACACACACTCTATTCCAACAGGACGACACTCGTCCACATCAACACTCCACCCCTACCGCACCATCTGCAGAACTGAGTGAGAACATTCAAGCTGCATGGGATGGATCAACACAGGACACCATTAGGAACCTCTAGAACTTCATGCAGAGACGTCTGGCACGTTGCGTTAAACCCGACGCCATAGAGACACGACTTCTGTATGTGTAGACCAATAAATATTGATCATATCAGTAATTTAATGGATTTATTGTTCCTGTTAACCTTTACCTTCCTTCCCATTAGCACTGCAATCCCACACTTGCTTCTGGGTGCAACTATTTTTGATGAAGAGTGTATACATAGGACAGTGTGCAGATGAACGTTTTAGGCACAGAAAGAGCTTCTGAGATGATTAACATTAATATTTGGTGCAACATTAAAACCCAGTCACCCATTTATAGAGACCACATTCACATAA
Organism: Acestrorhynchus altus; assembly: GCA_034509495.1. NCBI lineage: Eukaryota > Metazoa > Chordata > Actinopteri > Characiformes > Acestrorhynchidae > Acestrorhynchus > Acestrorhynchus altus. Next base: position 4,266,114 of record CM067512.1, on the reverse strand, counting down.
CCTTGGATATTTAGGACTTGGCTGCATTTCCTTTGCAGTTCATGACTGAAGTCTCTGACACATACACATTACCCGATGTTGGCTTTTTTCTCAAGTCAGTCGTTGCCAGACCAGAAATGGAGCCATTTTCAGTTCAGCTTAAAATCACAGAAATGCCACCTAAATGAGAGCGCAGCACAATTGGCCTGCCAGTGCAGAGCAGCATCTGCCAAATGTGGGCCTCAGCAAGCTGACATATTCAGAACTGGGCAGCTCACACTCTCCCCCAATTGGGTGTAGAAGATAAGGTAATGAGTTTAAACAGGGTAATTTGATATTAAACCAGCAAAAAAAAGGTTTTTCTCCAACGTGAAGAACTTTTCAACCCAGCAAAGATTGACTGGCGCATTCAGAAGGTTCTTTAAGTTGTCATTGTGCTATACTGAATGACTGGCTTCACTAAAGAACCACTGAAGAGCCCAGTTATTAAGGGCATGGTTATACTCTTAAAAAACGTAGTTGCCCCCAAAGGAATCAACCAACAGGAAGGGATCTTGACGGGCAGGTTTGACATTGTGAGACATGCAAATGATTCAGGTGTCCTGCTCCGCCACACGTGAAGTAAGCAAGGATGTTCTTATTCCTGTAACTGACTTACAGTACAATGTCAATATGTTGCGTGTGCTTTGCATTCTGTCTTGTACTGTTGTGTTGGTAGCGTCCCTTTTACGTCAAGTATGCCTCGGAAAAGAGTTTGTAAGCAATTTGAGCTGTTTGAGAGGAGCGGTACTACAGGGTTCTGGGAAGCAGGAGGGTTTTATTGAGGTACTGTGCACCATACTGGTCATGTGGATATTACCATAGCTCGCTGTTGGTGCAAGTGGATAGAAGAAGGCACACACCAGTGACATGAAGGACCTGGGAGACCTACACAACCACAGAGAGGGAGAACAGGCAGATTGTCCAACAGCCACAATTGTGGACATTCACTATACAGTGATGCCTGCCATGAGTCATCCTGTTGCACAACGGCTGAGAGCTACACACAGCCCATTATCACAACTACCCTTAACACCAAAGACTTCAATGGTGTCGTGCCAAAGTGTCATGCTCTTCGGTGCAGAGTCTTGCTTTTGTCCATCCGTAACTACGAATGTGTGGGATGCTATTGGACACACCTAGAACATTCCACCCCTACTGCACAATATGCAGTGAGAATCTTCAAGCTGCATGAGATGGATTATTGTTGGACAACATTAGGAACCCTTACAACTCCATGCCGAGACATCTGACATGTTGTGTTATACTGATGCTATACTGAGAGACACAACTCCTGTATGCGTAGATCAATAAATATCGATCATATCAGTCTAATTTATCATCACTTATTGTTCCTGGTGACCGTTATCATGCTTCCTGATAGCACTGCAATCCTACACTTCCTTCAGGGTGCAACTACTGCTTTTCCGATGAGGGTATAACAGAAAAGACTTCTTTGATAATAACAGAGGAACTATTTTCATCACAGAGAAGGAACATTTTAACCATTTCTCATATGGGATATTGGTGGACTGCTGTTGTCCAAGCAATTTGACACAAATAACGCTACTTTCTGGCTCATTCGTTTAAAAGAACTACTTTTCTCCAAATGTACACATGGCCCCAGGTGAAGGGTAAAACAGAGCTGTTGTTCAATATGTCCTGTTGTATTACAAGGTAGAATCTTCTGCACTCAACAAACTCTGCAATACTCTCTTTAGCCAGAAGGCACACTATCTCGCCCTAACAGGAGGATGCAGTTCAAAGCCTGACTTCAGGGTGCTGGGTATTGTCGACCGGTGGGAAGTAGGAGGTGTAGTGTGACCTGGCAGTGCCCTTAACAAACAGATGGGACGAGTTCTTGCAAAGATTAACCAGTTGAGCATAGCCTTTGAATCACCTGCATGCATAATGGATGATGGAGCTGCTAAAGTATGACTCTGCCCACTCATCTGGAGTCTGATAATCCTTCCACTTTCATCTCCACTTCAACAGAAGATCTCTCCATCCATCTGGATCCCAGTAGTTTTTTTCTTCGCCTCCAGGCTCTGCTATTACCATCACATCCATTATCGCTCATTCGTCGACCTGGTTTATAAACGTTTCAGTTCTTCGGTGTGCTATTTACTCTGTATAAGAGTGAATGTGAAGACTTGCAGATCACCTATAATATGACAACATTGAATCGTATTAAGGGGCGAATGGTGAACTGAAGATTACGGAAAATGTTCAAGCTCAGGCTCATGTATGCGTCTTCAGTTTTTGATATCCCGAAAGATATAGCCATATTAGCATTAGATATGGCAGGTCCAGGTAGAAGTGTCGCTGTGGATGAGAGGGGAGATCCAATACTGTCAGTGGGGATTGCTTTACACATTATTCCTTTAACTGCAGAGTGAAGCACATAAGCCTGGGATAATACATGGCTCCCTGCCAACTCTACCTGGAACAATCAAATACATTTTCATCACTTATTCCCTCGTACACGCAGCCAGCCAAAAAATCCCTCTGAGATTTTCCATGATTGATATCCGTGAGCATTAAGCTTGCCGCTTTAACTTTGTGTGATGGTTTCTGCTCATGTTTGAAGATATCCAGCTCGCTGTAGAAGATTGCTCAAACTACACCTGAATTGACATGAGCTCCTACTATGAATACTAAAGCAAATGTCTCCTGACTCACACAGGGCAGTAAGATATGGATATAATACAAATACTGCCATACAAGTACATATTCATTTTCAGGAGCAGAAGAATATGCAGATGCATACCTAGCTATGGTTCCAGATCTCAGAGTGTTTAGAGAGTCTGCAGCTTTTTTTTTCAGCTTCCATACTTTTCAGGAGACTCACTTTCAGTTCTTCTGCAGAAATCCGATGGAAGGTCATTCCCTACCTCCAATGGTCAGTCTTAGAAGCTGCCTCATATTCATCCAACATATTCAGTGATATTGAGTTTGGGAGCTGGACTGGTCAGTCCACTGTTCTCAGAACATCATCAACAGTTTGATTTGTCTGTTTCCTTTTCTCAGTAAGAGCTCTTTGATAATCAATCCTTTCAGACCAGCTGATTTTTCTGTTCTCAAAGTGGAAACGTATTTTCAGACTTTGAAGCAAAAGTGGACCTGATGCTGAACACAGAGAGCTTTGTCTAGTCCCTGTAGTGACGTACTGACAATGTTATACACTCATTGTAATAACACTCATTGACACCTAATGGCAGCAGGGGTGGACTAGAGTGGTTTAAGACCCCTGAAGGGCAACAGATCTGTGTTCTCTGGAATTATGGTGCTCCATCCATTACTTTTGGGAAGAGTTGGGGATTAATGCTCTTGTCACTAAATGCAATCAGATTCTCACTGCAATGCTCTAATGTCTAGTTGAAAGCCTTCCATGGACAGTAGAGACCTGGAAGTTGACTGGAAGGGGAAAATGTGGTGGGAAAAGGTGCACTGGCAACAGGGTTGACCACAATCTTGAGAGGATTATCAAGAAAAGTTGATTCAAGAACTTGGGAGAGCTTCACAAGGAGTGGACTTGACAGTGAGCACTTCATTCTTCAGTCTGCTGACAAGCTTTATGGAGATGCTAATTTCCTTTTCCAGCAGGACTCAGCTCCAGTCCACGGTGCCAAAACATATTACATATCTAATGAAATGGTTTGAAATGGGTTGCTTTACTGTTTAACAAATATACAAAACATGATCGTTCATTGAGATGCACTAGTACACCGTGCAGCACTGCTTTGCAACACTGATGGATAAAGATGGACTGAGGAGGTCTCAGCAAGGGATGGTTGTAGCAGCTAGAAAGGTCAAAAGGTAAGTGAAAAAAAAATATTTCAAGTTAGATGGACCACAGTTAGCCACTGAGGCCAGAGGCACTCAAAAGGTTGTTTTGAAAGGCACTCCGCTCTGGGAGAACAGATAATGAGCTCGGCTTCCCATCTTTCTCCTCAGGTCCTGAAGGTCACACTCCAAAGCTCATCTCGGCCACAACTGTACAGAAACAGATCCCTGAAGGTAAGGAGAGGTAGAATAGCTAGCAAAGAGTTGCTGACACTGTGCCATGCCTCTTCTGATGACCATGATGCTCCTAAAATTTGTGGCCCGTCTTCATCTAGCCTCCGTTCCTGTGATGGCGCCAATAAAACAGAGCATAAATAAAGTGCTAATGCGAATATTAGTCCATGAAATGACGTGCTTTCATTCTGTTTGATACATTTTGGCTATTTGGTGGCATATGGAGTCATTTCTCCAACAAACTACATGCAAAACTGCAGGCACAAGTTTGATTCCCAAGCAATAAACATAATGAAATACAGAAAGACTCTTAACAACACACTTATTGACATACTATGTGGACAAAATTATTGGAGCACCTGCTCGTTCATTGTTTCTTCTGAAATCAAGGACATTAAAAAGAGTTTCTCCTGCTTTTGTTGGAGCTGAAGACGTTCTACTAGATTTTGGAGCACTGCTGTGAGGATTTGACTACTTATAGCAACAAGACCTGGCAAGAGCTGTGGACGAATACCACCCCATCTCATCCCCAAGTCCCCAACTCAACCAAAAAATACTAGATGGAGCACCATCATTCAAAAGAACAGAGTTCCACTCCTCCACAACGCAGCAATGGGTTCAATGTAAAATAGATGAATGCATTCATTCGAAGGGGTGTCCACAAACTTTTGGACATATAGTGTATCCATATTTGATGGCAATTGTGTGTGTGTGTGTGTGTGTGTGTGTGTGTGTGTGTGTGTGTGTGTGTGTGTGTGTGTGTTCCCTGGCCATGAGATGCTACACTCATGCCCACTACCCTCTGCCCCACACCTGAAATGTGGTCTCCTAGACTGGCAGAGATGATTCAGGCAGTCCAAAGAGTAGATCCTGGTTTGTGCATTAACACACAGGCAGGTATTGTGTCTTGTGAGACTGTAGTAGACAGGGCAGGACTTTTTTCTTTCTCTTCACTCTGAAACAGTGATGAGCACTTCGAAGTTTTTCAGCTCAAATGGTTTGAAACCTTCTCAGACTTGAGTGCATTCCATAAGTGACCTGGCAGCATTTTTTTTTTACTATTCTTTTGCTGCTTTCTCATTTGGTTGAGCCAACTAATGTGTACCATTCCTCAGGAAAGTGTCAAAAGTGCTTAAAAGTTCTCTTTTCCAATGGCTGATAACTTAAAGCATCCATTGTGGCTTAGTCCCCTTTACCCTGATGATTTCAGAAATGCACTATAAAGGGTTTCAGCACAGTTAGGCCTTCTGAGAATGTGCATTTCAGCAGCAGGGTGTTATACTTTCAGACATGCTGCCCATTCCCCTAAGGCATTAAGCTCAGTAACCAAGGCTATTGAAGATTTATAGTAATCTGGCGTGAGCAACTCCAATAGAATTATACATCATTAATACTTAATACACTTATCTGCAGCACCAGGACCCTGTGCAATTAAACTGCTGAACAAAATTAACAGAGAGTTCTCTGTTTTGCTGTGGCCACATATTTAAACTTGGCATACAGTGATTTGGGTTTTGGTAGGAAAATAGCAGGCAGACGTTTTGACCTTGTAAGTGCTTGTAATTCCTCTGGCTTTGGAGAAGGCTTTAAGAAGAGCATGGACTGATGAGGTCAAAATAGAACTTGGACACAGTTATCAAGAGGGCTTTTGGAGACAAAGCGGCAGTCACCTTGTCAGCTATGTCAGCTGTGAAGCATGGGGGTGGATGTATCAGGCTTTGGGATTGTTTTGTCACCAGTGGCTTTGGCAGAATCGCAAGGGTAGGACTGTATTCCACAAAATACCAGCCAATCCTGGAAGCTCCATAGTAAAACCATATTTTATAAACATTATTCATTATTGCAAATTAGTCATTAGTTAACAAATACACAAAAGAATAAATAATAAAAAATATTTACTGAATACAAATTAAATGAACACATTTATTGTACACGTTTATATATATATATATATATATATATATATATATATATTGCTACCAGCTCTGCTACCAAACCCTGCTCTTCAGACCAGGACCCACAATCAGCCCAAAGTTTAGCTGTTGTTCTCAAACATGGATGAGCAGCGGTGTGATATATGAGGCGTGTATATGATCAGAACTCTCCAAATCTCCCTGCCTGGTGATGAATAGCATCAATACCCAGCATTATTGGAAAAGACTGGGTCTGCACAGACCTCATCTTTTTAAACCTTCCTCCCGTCAACTAAACACACGCACACACACACACACACACACACACACACACACACACACACACACACACACACACACACACACGGACACACACATACACACATACATGCACACACACACACACACACACACACACACTTTGAGGAAAGGCATGGTTTACTCACTGCTTCATTTCAGTCTTCTTTACTGCTTGTAGTTTCATTTTTGCAGTTTCTGGTTCTCAGCTGTAACACACTGAACCTGAAAGAGAGGAAACTGAAATGTGGACTTGATTAAGCATTTTTTAAAAGGATAATTGAAACCAGTAACAATCTCAAACCATAAATATATCTGTCATGTTTTATTAGAGATTATTAGATTTTATTAGAGAGAGAGAGAGAGAGAGAGAGAGAGAGAGAGAGAGAGAGAGGTGCATTTTAGGTGATGGCTACAGGAAGACAAAGATAGAGACTGAATTAAAGGCAATGGGGGAACTGAGGACCAGTTAGAGGTCACATCTTTGCACTTTAACTTTAAATAAATGGACACTGACAGAGAGAAACAGAGGGCAGCAGAAAAGGAGGGAGATGCCAGTGCTTCAGCTGAATGAAGGAGAAAACTACTTTCTCAGCCAGTTCTCATGTACTTCACATGTTGTTCCTGCAAACCAAGAAATTATGAGTCTCTCTGTGTGTAACTGGACTATATTCTGTGTGGATTTTGATTGGTTTTGTTATGTCGAGCAGGGGGGAAATGTGGCCCTTCACCCTCTCGGCAGTCTACACCCATAGTGTAGGTTCTCCTGATGGCCAGTCCATCGCTCTTCATACCCTATCCGGGTAAACCAACCTCGCTCTTGACCAGAGAGGCATATGCATTTATTTGAATTTGTTGGAGTACCTGGACTATCAGCATGACCAACATGACAAAGTAAGAAAAGAAAGAAACCAAAATTCACTTCAGCATGCAATCATTTAGCCCTCCATGGGCAATGCTGAAATCACTATGACAGCGGGCAAGACTTTTGATGTCTTCTACACTTTCAGTTAGTCAGAGGTGAAATGAGGTTGTTTTTGTTGCTATTCGTTCTAGATTCCAGAAGATTTGATCTGACTTGCGGCCACTCTGTGTATCATATAATATTTGGGAGATTCCCAGAACTTCCAGAAGACTTGGGATGTCTGGTACTGGTTGACAAGTTTTGTCAAGCTGGTCACACTGGTCTATGACCAGTCACACTATGTCTGAGCACGTAATCAAAAAAGTCAAAAATTCTCCTCACTATGAATTATAATACCTGCAAGTCTAAAAATGTATCCTCAACAAAGATCTGGAAACAGTCTGAGGGTGTTTAGACATGGTTTATGGACGAATGTTTGGTTGACTATGAACTTCTAGGGACAATCTGTGCAAATGTATTTTATTTTTTTTACTGAACCAGCTTCAACTGAAAAAGAGCAGATGCTTCAAGGCCAGCTGGCTGCTATTAGACCCATTTTACAGGTTTTAGATCATTAGCAGAGTAATGTGTGTAACAGCTTTTAATTTGAGAAGTACAGAATGAGAATCTTTTGGCTGAAATGCAGCAAAATTGACAGTTAAAAAAGTGATAGGCTCTTATATTATACATTTGCTGTGTGTGTGTGTGTGTGTGTGTGTGTGTGTGTGTGTGTGTGTGTGTGTGTGGATTCTATACTATATGTGTTTGTGGACACTCCTCCTAATGAATGGTTTGCACATATTGCTGATACAGATGTACACACACACACATGGCTTGTCTAATGAGGAATAAACAAGGTAGAAAGCAGCCAGTCGTAGGTTTCTATGATGTCAGTAAATAATTCGGCTGAGATAAAATGAATCAAATCCCAGTTTAAATGCCTAAGCAGCCGAGATTAGCTGTACGTGAGCTATGGCAGATCTTGCAACATGTGTGTTCATTTTCAGCTTTAGGGTAAAGCCAAAAGTCATACACAGCCATGTTAGGAGAGTAGGTAGCCTGACGAAGCACAGGTGTGTTTTTGACCAGGAAACTCTGAATCCAATGAGAAGAAGGGGCGGGTGCGTTATTGTGATGGAGCTGCCAACTGCCCGCTGCCCACAGGTCCAGTTGTTTGCATTTCTTTGCGTTTCTCTTCTCAATGGACAGAATATAAGTAGTGCTATTTTTCTCAGGTGCTACCAGTAGGGGGCAGTTCAGCATTGGCTGCATTGTGATTATATACAGTAGTCATCAAATTTCTCACTATTTAACCCTATTTTCCAGGTTCTCACTGTGTCTAAAATGCATTTAAATCATCCTGAAGTACTTTATTTAGCAGGTTCTTCATTGGTACATATGTGTGCTTTTAGGTTGAGTCGTGCCTTGAGTAGAGAAAAGGCAGACATGCAGCTAAGAAATGGTGAAATAGCTGTCAGCTTGATACTTCTTTAGTTGTCTAGATAAGCTCCAGACATTATCAATCTATGTCTGTTTTCATGGAAAGAGTGATATTGAGTTATCTCCATTGAGTTCAGTTTAAATCTATTAGTGAGTTTGCCGTCACTGTATGCTTGTCTCTGGTGTTTGTCTAATCCACAGCTGAAGATAACACATTGAAGCCTGAGTAATTTCATTGTTATGTAAAAGATTCAGTGGTGTTGTGAAATTAATAACCCTTTCCAACTCAGAATGTGAGTGTCATACCGTGATCAGCCTGTAGGAGAGTAATAAACAGCTATTTATCTTAAATGTGATTTATATCTGCTTGTATAACTGCATGTGAGAGATAAGTCAAAAGAATTTTGATGAAGCTAGTGGCCTGAAACCTAAATATCTTGTATTTTTTTATGAAAATGTATGTATGTAACTACTTAAATCGATATAATTTGTACTCAATTGTTATGAGCAGCGAATAAGACAAAGAACTGAAATTTCATAAAAGGGACATTTCATTAAATGGAGATCAGAGAGGCATAAATGAAGCAAGCTACCTTTTCTGTCTCATCATTTAACCCTGTTTTCCAGGATGTCATCTGTCTCACGGGTGTCACGCCTGGAACCTTTATCAGAAGAAAATATCATAGAAGGGATAGATAATAATAATAATAATAATAATAATAATAATAATAATAATAATGAACATAAAGCATAATCCAATCTAATCATTACATAACTCATCATCATATAACTGTATTTTCACCTGAATTACTGTATTTTCACTAGATAGATAGATAGATAGATAGATAGATAGAGAGAGAGAGAGAGAGAGAGAGAGAGAGAGAGAGAGAGAGAGAGAATTGCACTTTAAACGATATAAGTGGCTCTTCTATGCCATTGCGTTTTGACCCTATAGACTGTCAGAGAGAGAAGAACAGAGAATCTGCAGAGAAAATAAAAGAGAGTTATGCTGTTTATTTCACTTTAAGAGCTCTTTTCCTGGAGGTCATCCAGTCTTTTCAGTCTTCAGATTCATATACACTCCTGGACAGAATCCAGTGCTGTTTAGCTCAAGTTTACACACAAAAAAACCTGACTTGATCTTCTCTCTCATCAGAACTGAGGCCTTTGTCCACATGTACATAGTTATTTTTGAAAACATAGCTTTTTGTATGCCTTTAGGCCTCCTGGCCACAAGTGTCCACAAGAAAACTTTGTTTTAGTTCACTAACAACAGACTTTTTGCAAAACACCTTCCAGGGTGAAGATATTCAGAAACCCTGTTCTCAGTGCTTTTGTGTGGACAGGAAAAAAGAGGATTTAAGAAAATGTTTATGGCTGAATCACAAACAGATGCTTATTCCCTGTGTAGTGAACTACATGGGGCATGAACCTACAGTGTCTACAAGCAGACAACACAGATGTCCACTGAACAGCGAATGTAAATAGCATTCTATTATAGCTTCAGAGCACCCAAAACGGGTTCTGAGACTTGACTGGTAATATACATGGATTATGCCGTGACATGTTAACCTGTTCTTTAATGGCCAGGACCCCACCGGACCGCCACAGAGCAGGTATTATGTGGGTTTTGAGTCATTTCCTCCACTGCAGTGACACAGACATGGTACTGGCGTGGCACTGCTGTGTCTAAGAAAGACCAATCACCCAAATAATACCTGCTCTGTGGTGGTCCTGTGGGGTCCTGAGCATTAAAGAACAGGGTGAAAGAAGGATAACAAGATACACAGAGGAACAAATGGACAGCAGTCTTATTATAGAACTACAAAGTGTTCCTATGCGGTCGGTGAAGGTGATAAAAATGAACAGTGAGTATAGAAACATGGAGGTGTTCATAATGTTGGGGTTGATTGTAAACCAGTAAAACAACTGTTATCATGTTATTGGGTGTTCTAAAAATTTTGACCTGTAGTGTGTACATATATGTGTATGTGTGTACATCACATGATATGTCAACTCCTTCTAATTAGTTCTGAGCTGCATCTGAACTAGAATGGATACAGCTCCCATGTGGCAATGGTGTGATCTTCAGTTTTCACATAAATGAGCTTCATCTCTCTGTCTGGGTCTCATTTTAATTTTTCTGTTCCTCTTTAAAGGCTCGTATCGCTTCAGGGTGGCTGATAGATGACGGAGAGATTTACATATGTTGTTAAATCAGCATTTTCTTCTCTTCTGGCTGTTTGATGGTACAGTAGCTCAGGCCATTGATGAGGCAAGTGGCCTAAGCGTGGAGCTTGTGTGTGTGTGTGTGTGTGTGTGTGTGTGTGTGTGTGTGTGTGTGTGTGTGTGTGTGTGTGTGTGTGCGTGTGTGTGTAAATGCAGAGTCAAACTCCCTCAGCCTCCCAAGAGGCTCCCTGCCTTTATTAGAACATCAGTCACACGTCAGGCCATAATGGCAGGCCTCAACACAAAACGGTGTCTTGGGAGGAACGTCATGAGAGCAAACTGATGCAGTTGCCCCACTGTCATGTTCATTTCTCAAGTAGTTATTGGGTTTGTAAATGCAAACTGACATTGATTTATTGATCATGATGGTAATTAACAATGTATCTACATTACCGGCTTGGTAGACAGAGAATGGGGAGATGAAGGGTGAGAGAGCTTGTTGGTGTTGCTAAGATATGCTGCTGTAAAAACAAAGGCACTAATCCTTATACCACCATATCTGCTCTAACTTTCACACAAAACCTAACCTTAACCTTGGCCCTAATCTTAACCCTAATCCATCCATCCATCCATCGGGTCGCGGGGGTAGCAACCTAAGCAGAGGGACCCAGACTTCCCTCTCCCCAGCCACTTGGTCCAACTCTTCCGGGGGAACCCCAAGGCGTTCCCAGGCCAGCCGTGAAACATAGTCTCTCCAGCGTGTCCTGGGTCTTCCTCTGGGACTTCTCCCGGTGGGGCGTGCCCAGTACACCTCACCAGGGAGGCATCCAGGGGGCATCCTCACTAGATGCCCGAGCCACCCCAACTGGCTCCTCTCGAGATGGAGGAGCAGCGACTCTACTCTGAGTCCCTCTCGGATGACTGAGCTTCTCTAAGGGAGAGCCCAGCCACCCTGCGGAGAAAACTCATTTCAGCCGCTTGTATCCGAGATCTCGTTCTTTCGGTCATGACCCAAAGCTCATGACCTCTTTAAAAAATGATTATTGCCTCGATCGACAGTTTACAAAAACACACCTTTGAAGGACAATACACTCAAATGGGAAACAAAGTGCTTCTTCTATGGCAGGGAGGCCCAAATCAAGTCCTAGTAAACCACTGTACCACACCAGATGGAGTTTAGCTCTCCACCTCTTTAAATCTCCACGATCAGGATTAGGCCTCCTGTTCGACCGCATTGCTTCAAAGATCTCATTCTGGTGGCTTGTTTATTTTGAAGAATACTGAAGTACATTTTCGAGCTGAATTATCAGAATATTTTCACAGCCTTCAAGAACAAAGTGGTGCAGCCACTGGAACAGGTTTTAATTACAGACTGACTGAAAGACACTGCCATAATTAAAACTTTGGGACATTTGAGTGGCCAGCACTCTCAAGTCTAGAGTCCTCATGTACAGCCAGTCTGAAATTGAGCTACTGGAGGGCAGCATTGGAGCCGACACATCTGCTCTCTTCAGTCTCCGAGGTGTTTGAGCTTGATGGTGCTGATGTAATCCAGTGAACAGCAGTCACCACGGGAGACAGTCAATCTCTCTCACTCCCCTTTTGGTCATCAAACAAGTGAGTTCTCACCTCTTTAGCAGGGAAGCATTCTGCCTGAGGCCCACAAACCACTCAGTAACACATCTCACAGTGTCTGCCACCATGGAGACAGGGCTGTCTGTCATCACGTAAGGACAAATCATTCATATCACTCGTGTTCTGGGTCGAGGCATACTTGACGTGACTGAGGTTATCTCCAGTATGAATGGCAAAACCGTGTGACCTAAGCACTAAATGTTCATGAATTTTGTAAATCCACTGTAATTGTCTTCATAATATTGTGATTAAAAAAAGAGAAAGAGAGAGAGCAGACTACACTCTGAAGTCTTTTTCACGTGCTGGATCTGCCAAAACAATGAATCAAGAAAAGAGTATCGGACAGCCCTCATATATCTCCAAAGCGTTCATTGTACTCACAGATAAAACGCAAACATTTCAAGCCAAAGTGTTTTATCTGTGAGTGCAATAACTGTATTGCAGATATACGAGGCCTGTCCAGTTCCCTTTTCTTGATTTAATGTAAAAAAATGGCCATTCACCCTGACCAGGGTATTCCTGCCTTGTGGCCAATGAGTGTGAGTGTGAAGAGCATGAAATAAATCTTAAGTCACATGGAGTGAAGGTTCTTCACACCTTTAAAAGGTTCACCTTCAGGTATGTCTACTACAAACATGGTTATGGAAACAAATGTGGTTCTTCTGTGGTATGGCATATGTATTACAGTGTGTGTGTGTGTGTGTGTGTGTGTGTGTGTGTGTGTGTGTGTGTGTGTGTGTGTGTGTGTGTGTATGTGTGTGTGTGTGCTGTTTGTCTATTTGTACAGACAATTCTAGCCAGGTGCTGCCAGATGATCATAGCTATTACCACCCACTGTGCTCTCCACTGTAGGTGGTAATGCCTTCCTTGATGTGTTCCTAGTACGCAGGTATGCAGGTTCCCAATCCGTACCCTGAGGTAACACCACTCTATGATCAATTAACACACTGATATCAAATTGCTTTTAGCATGTCAGCGTATATCTGTATTTTATTCTTAGAATATTGAAAGTGTCCTGAGAATCAAATACAGATATGCCCTGAACTGTATCTTTGTTTCTGTCCATTCAGTGTTCTCTGGCCTTATAGCTTTTACATATCATTCACCTGCGTTTCCCAGGATGGATCATTAAGTCTGGCTGATTGTGAGATATAAACCATAAGTTCTACTTTTTCATATCAGCACAGGCAAAACACACTGTTTGAGGCTTCAGATTTATCTAAATCCTGTACAAATGGCCTCTTCTGAGCCAAAACACACTTCAGCTAATCACTGCAGAGAGCCTTTGGAGAACTAGAGTGCAGTCTACCATATGCTTCACTGTGGTATTTTCAGATTTCATGTTGAACTCTCAACTTGAAGATTCTCACGAGAAAGTTTTTGGTAATTGGGTTATGTCCACATTATTTATGACTTTTGGGTTTGTGTGTTTGTAATTCCCAGCTCTGGTACAAAGAATCCCATTCTATGAATATTTTTGGATTTCATTTTATTCTCTCTGCGTTAGGCAGCAGTTATTGTTGGAAATAAGAAAAGCTTGTTGTAATTTCATAATAATTATTCCTCATTCTCAGCTTTTTGAAAGAAACTCAGCTGAGAAATTCAGCCGAGAGAGCTTTTGATCAACATATTTATATTAATAAATTGAAATAGATATTTTATTATGAGTTAAATTTGAAGAAATGATACTATTGTGTGTACAGTCTTGACACTGAAACAATGTAACAATATAATATATATATATATATATATATATATATATATATATATATATATATATATATAAAGAGAGAGAGAGAGAGAGAGAGATGTATAGACAATATGTATCATACATATTTTAATCAATATAAATCAAATGCAATATGGCAATAAAAACTAAAAGGAATGTTAAAATTCATTAAATAAAACATATAACAATGGGTTATGAATCTCTTTAAAGAGCCATAGAAAACTTCATTTCTCAAAAGAAAATATATTTTTTAAGAGATTTAATTTTAAAGAGCTTTTTAACAGTTTAAATAAGTGGATTTTAATGATTTCTTTCTTAATATAATATAGTTTTTGTGATGATTTTACTTAAACTGTCTGAGAAAATGTTCAGTATTTTATGTGGAATTATATTTTATCTATTATATTGTTTTGTTTTGTTTTTATTTGCTAAAACAGTGTGTTCTGTTTTGTCAGCCAGGCTTTATTAAAACCATTTTATCATAACCTCAGTATAATGTTTCTGTATGTAAACAAACATGGCTGCACCAACAAGGCAGGAGTTTTATCCACCTTTTGCTGGAATTTTCCATTCCATCTTCAATGGTGCAGTAATTACATTTCAGACATAATTATTTTGTCTTTTACAAATCCAGCCGTTTTACTGACATGGGGGTTGTTTACATTGTCATGGTGATGCCACTGCCAATCATTCTGCAGTCTGACACACCATTGCTGTTCTTGCATTTAACTACAATTAAATGACAAACATACCGTGGTGCTTGAAAGTCTGTGAACCATTTAGAATTTTCCATATTTCTGCATATTTCCATATTTTTCACCTGAGGAGAACCAAATCAAACAAATGAGACAAAAATATGGTGGTGAATGTCCTAAAAGTATGTATTGATTATAACATTGGTCAATGTTTATTCTATGACATGTCTTTAGTAATGAAATAACCTTTAAGGTACTTAAAGCGAGTAAACAGCAGCATTAAGTGTCTTAATGTCTAAACACTTGAATCTCTTTAGAAATGTTTCCCTATGGAATCAAAATATGTTCTCCAAAGGCTTCAGTCACAGAACCCTTCATTTCAGCACTTTGATCTTCCTGAGAATGAATGGATGATTGGATGAAGGTATTTATAGAAACATGCAGACAATGACTTCCTAAGATTTGGAAAAAAAAACAGTGATTTCTTATCCTAACAGTGACTGATGAACATGTTTCTGCCATTTTCACAGAATCCCTTAATGATGTGATGGAGACCCGTCCACCCATACTGGAAGAATAATTTCCTTGCATATTTTATATGCTGAGACTTTGCACTTCCTGCAGTAAATCATGAATCATTTTGAATTATGATTCTCTCAAAATATGACAGGTTTTAAACCCCTAATGAGCTTGGATAAGCCATAATTCCATCCATCAACTTTTAGCACAACACAGCAGATTTGTACTTTTTTTGTTTGAACCTCTTGCTCAGTCCAACATCAAAATGTCCTGCGATCAGAGAGCGCGCAGTGGCTTTTCACGACGTTTCAGAGGGCACCTTCTCATGTGTTCAATCTGAAAAAATGATGGACCACAAATCTTATGCTCATGTTTTTGAGAAAGAGATCCTTCACTGGGATTACAGTTAGGGCCCAATCCATTCCCTTCACACAAAGTCTTACAGCCCTATATAATGTAGTCTTTGGGGGTCCTCAGAATTAAGACCATGAGACTGCATTAATGAGCAATAAAAACCAGAAAATGATAACAAAAAAGGAATTTTTCACTTTACATGTAATGAATATAAAATATGTCAGTTAAAAATACACTTTTCCCACAATATTGCAATTCCCTGAGGTGCACGAATCCAGTATCTTGTTTCAATGAAGAAGGTTCCAATAGACAAATAAACTGTCTAACCAATCAAAGTGGTTCTTACTCGAAGATGTGAATATCTGGACCAATCATACCATGAGTCTGTATGAGACATGCTGTGTATGTTTATTTTGGTCACAAGATAATAAATTATGGTTTAATTTCCAGCCAGGGTCTTCATTCTTCATGGCATTCATGACTGTATGGACATAAGTATTGGGACACCTGCTTCATTCATTGTTTCTTCTGAAATCAAGGAGTTTATCCTTCTTTTTTGGAATAACTGTCTCTACTATCCAGGGAAGGCTTTCTCCTTTCTGCAGGGTTTCAAACAGGCACATAGGCTTGGAAAACTCAATATGGTTTGTATTTCCATTACTTTTAAAATATACCTTATGAACCAAAGTATTTTATCATTACAAAACTACTAGAGGAACACCGAGTTTTAACATTAATGATTTTCCTCTCCTTTCTACACTGACGAGTGTAGATGTATCAGACTTTTTTTCTGGTACTGTACATTATTAATATGTATGCATGCAATGTATATAATTTATTCAATAACATAATAAAATAAAAAATGAAAGTCTACTGAATTTCCTTGAATGTTTAAAAAAAGACACTACTTCTTCTTCACCAAAGCTTTATCCCGTTGGGAACATATATTTTTAAGGTATGTTGAGATAGAATAACCACAGCAACTGCAATCCTTTGCACCAGATCAGTAGGGCCAAACTTCAGAAGACACTGCAGAGATGAATTCCTAGAACAGTTCTAACTCCTCAGATAGCCTGAAACCCTCATCTCTGCTGTCAAGATGGCCTGGCTTTACTATCTGTGTGTTCTCAGTGGGAGCCTGAGCTATGGTTGGCTGATCTGTCAGAAGAAGAAATCAAGTTGTCTCTGTGGTCCAACACTCCGAGGGATGCCAGCAGGTCTCTTTTGCCACCTGTCCTCCCTTGAGTTCTTCAGGATATCGTTTGTTGCTGTGCTGTGCTGTGTGTGTACAGTCATTATTTGCTCCTCTGAATGTACAGCCTGGTTATCATAGATTAGCTAGAACTAATTAACCACCTGATCCAGCAGGTAAGAGTGATATGAAATATGTATTTTCTGGGAACATAACCAAGACAGCCATCTTTAGATTAGAGTTTGCTTAAGTTTGCATTAATATTGCCCATGTTTTGCCCATTGCTCTGTATTCTGCATGGTGTTTGTCTGAGCATCACTTGAAGCAGGTGCTGTTGGTGGGAGTGAGTGTATGCTCATACATGGAGTTCTATCACTCACAGTCTAATCCTCTAAAGGAGGAGAAGCCTGTAGAAAAAATGAAACATCATGAGCACATCTGTTGACACAGATGAGCTCATGCAAGCTTGAATCAACCCAAACGCCCTCTTGATGCAAGGCGTCTTTCACTGTAGAATCAAGTGGAGTGCAAATTGGCTCGATCCACCCCTGCAGTGTTCAAGAGCTTGTCACTGACTGTGCTAAAGCACTGTTACATTCACCTGTCAGATGCTGCTGGTGTATAATTAGCAGACATATCATTTTTTTATTCATTATTAACATATGTCATATATTCCTTATTCATTTTTTTATTCTGAATATCAATTTGGTCAGTAATGCATAATCAGATGACACTCAAAAGCATTTCTACATGAGCTTCAGCTGAAATTGATTATATATTGTGTAAGGTGTTTAGTCTGTGGCTCCTCCCCTTCAGTTTGTTTACTGTTTATTCCCATCTGTAGGAGAGAGCTCCCCCATCACATGACAACATTTGACAGAGGAACATAATGATCTCAACATAATGAGCAGCAGTTAGACTGTAGGGCCACTCTAGAGATGTGCAATTACACTACATTACACTACAACAGTTCTGAGTAAATGTACCTTTCTGTTCTTTCTTTGAAATATATCTCAAAAAGTTATAATATTGTTAAAAAGCTCATTTGTGGTAAACTGTCATATTTTATATCCATTGCACTGAAGTGACATTTCAACCGTTTAGCTCATGAAAACCAGAAAATCCAGATTCCAGAATGAAGATTCCTAATCACAGTTTTTTCACAGTATAGGTCTAGTTATTGACACTGACTGAATGACAGCTGAAGATATGCAGAAATCCATCATCTCAGTGATGGATCATCAACAGCAGTAAATGAGCTGCAGCTCCAATTGCTTACATGGGTGTAGGCCTTTGTATTCACACACTCCTGATTGTGGAGAGCTGAGGCATTGATGGGAGTTGAACTTGTGTTCTTCTGTCTCTGGTCATACCATCAGCTATGAATCCACGTGTATTGTTGACCAACTGAACTGCAGATTTTTAAAATGTGAGTTAGGTGAACTTCTGAAGTAGATTAAACTCAAAAAATGCTCTGTAATCAGGAACTGCATCATTTGATTTTTCCACAGTTCACCTTGTTACTGACACTCTGACTGAATGGAAATTGGGGATATACCAAAATCCATCTCCAGTCTCAGTGGCATTCCACTTAAGATCATTATAAATGGCTTGATATTTACTAGAAATGGGAAAAAGGATGAAAGTTTCCCCTACGTCTACTACGAGCTCTTCTAGAGGATTCTACTAAAAATAAATCCGTAACCTTTTCCTTCACTAATTACTACTCTGGTACTTGTGGAACACCTAGTTGCTGCAGTTTTACACCGCACTGATTTGTGTTTTCCCTGCTCTAAGACACCTAATTCCACTTGTGAAGGTCTCGATAATTAGATAATGAGTTGAATTAGGTGGCAATGAGCATGTGAAATATCGCCAGTGTGTCTAAAGGCTGTAGTTGAGCAGTGCTGCTCTATGAAGTAGACATGTGTAAATAATGTGGTGTACCACAGTAGACTTACTGACAGCACTCTTGACCAAATGACATTTTTAATTGGCAACTGTGGCTAATCAATCATAGCACACAACTAATTATTAACCCCACACTTGACAACACACCTGGCAGAAAACACACCTTGACAATGAGCAGATAAAGTCTTCCCATTCTTGAAGATGGAATGTGATTGATGACGGCTTGTGATTCTACCCACCCACTCCACAGCTCCTTCGGCCTGGTGCCATCAGTCTTCAAGCCAGAACCCTCACATCAAATCCTCACATCAATGCCCTAAAATCTAGGAGAAAGCTTTCTCTGGACAGTAGAGACTGTTAGTCCAACAACATTAGCATAGACTCTTTAAATACCTTCGATTTTGAAGGGAAGGTCAATATTTTAATGATTAATAGTTAAATAATAATTTTACTCCATGAGGTTATTTGGTCAACCTCTGGGTTCTTTTTCCATAGTGTACATGGAGCCATGGGTATCTGCACCCCCTGTAAGTGGGGTGTTTTGGTGTGTTGTGTAAAAAAGGAAATGGAAAGGCTATATCTAATTCATCCCAGCATATTTAAGGATTGTTCTCAATCAGAGTGATGGACCATTGCAGCTAACTACTCCTCCATTCTTCCTCTTGTGTTCTCCTTTGACAAATTGATCCCACTGAGAATCTTTTAGCTGACATTTTTAGGGCACTTACACATGAGCTCAATTTGAGTGGGAATTGAAGTCGACGCCTTACCCAACTTTTTAAAAAAACTAAGTTTGAGAGAGTTTGCTTTAACAAGTGTTTTGAAACTCTGAACTTCCAAAAGGGTTAGTACAACATATCATAATTTTGGACATTTTGGACATTTTGGACATGATGGATTCCTTAGAACCTGAAATCTGTACTTTGCGAGCAGTTACGTGCCATTTTCTTACCCTTGTGCGGACATCGTTGTGTGATGAATTATCAGTGAGTGATCCAACTCATTTTAAATAGGTTAAATTATTGAGGTTGGGACGCCTCGTCCATAATTCATCCCAAAGATATTGGATGGAGTGTGATCATTGCAGAGAACACAGTTCCACCAATTCACAGACCAGTGGTGGGGGCTTTAAACCTCTCAAGCCCACACCTGACAGTAGGCATGGTGCCAACAGGTTCATATCAGTCATATTCTATTGGCAGTACTTCTGTACAGGGACTAGATGTGCGTGTGTGTGTGTGTGTGTGTGTGTGTGTGTGTGTGTGTGTGTGTGTGCATTTGCACATATGTGTCAGCAATGGGTTCGATATAAAGTAGCTGAATATAAGCGCATTTATTAGAAGGTGTGTCCACAAATATTTGGACATAAAATGGATCTCATCATACAGCCTTGCATTGCCCTCTCATACAGTTGTCCAAGCCTGATGTACATGTAGTTGCTTAATATTCTCTCAGTGACCTCCATGCACTGAGAATTGCTTATCTCTCGATGCACTTTAGCTTTGCACCTCCAGAGTGCAATGACATTTAGCAGCGCTGTCCTCTCTCTGACCCTCCTTGGTGGTTTAATATGTCTCAGAGCTACAGGTCAGCAGCATGTTAAATGAGGCCAATGCAGTGCATCAGAGCTTTCCTCCTGTGAGCGGTCACTGCAGCCTGGTGCTCAGTACAGAGCACCGGACATCAGTCTTGGGGCACGGCTGAGGAGACGCATTTACATTACATCTCTTGTGAGAAATAATGCAACTCATGGTCCAGTAATTAGAACATTCCTTTCTTATTTAGTATTCAAGTCTCCGTCTGATACTTGACGGATGTGGAACTCACCTTTAGTGGTGGGTTTGGAGTAAACAACTTAAGTAGGCAGCTTGCCAGACACCTTCAGGATTGGCAGTGTTTCTCATTAATATCTGCTGAAAAAAGCTCAGACTTCACAAGTCCCATTCATTACGTCTATTGAGTTTCTGCCACAGGTTTATCCATTGTTCTGCAAGAGAGTGAACTCATTTGCTTGTTGATAGGCAGAGCTGCCGTGTTTTTCTGGGTTTTGTTTGTCAATTTATTCTAATTGTACAGTAAGCTTTGGCAAATTTGAATTGGATCAGCATGAGTCAAAGTGTACTGAATCATTGGAACAGTTTTCTCCAGCTACGGGAGAGAACGTGACCTTTTCTTGACCTTTGCTGGGAAGGAACATGATTTGGGAACGTGTTCCTTCTTTTTAGTTCTACTTCACACGGCGAGACAGACCACGTTTTTATCAGCCAAGGTGCATTAAATGGTTCTTTAAGCATTAAAAGAGCCTCGTTTGATTCAGTAAAGAACCAGGTTTGTAAAGATTTAACCTTTAGAACCCGAGGCTATTTTTATTGGATGTTTTTTGAAGTCTGATGAACCTTTATTCACCTTTATTAAATGTTGTCATTTGAGATCTAAATTTTAAAAAACGATACATATTTCGATGAAATTGGCCATGTTTTGATGAAAAAAAATACTTTTTTGTATTTTGGAGCTCAGAATGGAGTTAAACAATTCCAGTAAACCAATCAAATAATTGTGCACTTTTTTAAAACACATGAAAAAAAAAGACACAACAGTTAGCTAAAGACTTTTTATAGTTTACTACAACCGGTTTAGGGGTGTTTTATGGTGAAATAAAGACAGTGACACAATCTGTGATGCCACCACAATGGATTTGAAATTAAACAACTGAGATGCATCTGTAGAATTTAAGGTTTAATTCAAGCGGTTGAATAAAAATATCCTATGAAAAATTTAGGAATTGCAATCCCTTTTCTTCAAAGCCTCCTCATTTCAGGGGCTTTGTAGAATAATTGTAGAAGATTGGGTCGCTGTCCAAATAATTATGGGTCTAAATGCATGTCTTACTTTTCATGTATCAGGTAAGCAATGTAAACAATGGGCAAAACCAATGTGGGCGGAACCCTTGATTTTGAATGACTGATACGAAACGAACTGAATCAAATGAACAAACAGAGAATTTCCCATCAATCCCATTTTTTCATTTTCATGAAGCAAATGACCAAAAGAAAGCCCTCAGGCAAAGTCCTGGATCTCTGAAGTCTAGACTCAGCCCTAGTGCAGCAAGTAGGTTCTAGCCAGGTGCTAGACTAAAACCTAAGCCTCCTAGACTCTACTATAATCACATCACTGTACCAAATACTGGAATCCAGGACGACACAGAGATAAGACTGGAATAATTACGAAAGAAGAGAGGAATAACTGCAATTACAAATGCAGTAAACAATAACAGGTTTCCCATCCAGTCAGTTTGATTACATTTTAAAAAGCTTAAATGGTGGAACAGTAAGAATATCTCAAAGCTGAAAGAGAACATACAATAACGTATCAAGCTGAAAGTCACATGCTTCTGTTATCAGTTGGAACAGGTGGCAGGTGACTGGAAATGACTGGCCTTACAGATGGTCCGCTCAGGATGCACAGCTTTACATTGGCTGCTTTTAACATTCTGAAATCCAAAGGTAGTCTGAAAAATGACTGAGGTGTCCCAGAACTGTCTGGTGATTTGTGCTCCCAGACATTTCCTGGGTGGCGGAGAGATTTCAGCCCTTGTCCCGTTCCTCTATGAACTACAAACACAACTGCCATGAAAAGATTGCAAACATCTGTAAACCTAACTCTGCTAAAAGCAAAGACTGAGCTAAATCTCTCCTTTCTGTCTGTCTCCATACCACCACACCTAATCATGGTAGTCTACATCATCTAGAGTTTCAACTGTAGTGGATGGAAACCTGATTTATTTAATACATTTCTGCCCAAATTTCATAACTGAATGAACATGAATTCTATGAACTATAGATATAAATGTACCTCTTACCTCAGTCAGTTTCTTTGAGGTGAAAACATACATGATGCAAGCATAGTAACTCGTAAAATGTTGTGCAGATTATGCAGATAGAATGAAAATCCTGGTAGCAGATATTTGAAGTGATCGTCGCATTAATCCAGATGAGAAAGAAACAGAAAATATATATTTTTTTTGTGTTAAAATAACTTGGATTTCTACTAACACAGCAATGCTCTTCACAAAATAGCACATAAAGTTAAATATAGCAACCTCAAGATCATCAACCCTACAGACACCAGCACACAAAGAGCCTGGGGGAAATCATCTTCACTGCAGAACACAATGGCATAAATTATAAAACTGGAGAATTAAACTCAAATAAATGCAATGCAAACATCACCATGCGTAGAACATCCTCTGAAAGCAAATCAGCCGGCGCCAGGGAATGACGTACGTAACACCCTGTTAACACCCCCGGTGTTACATTATTATGGCATTCACACATAAAGTGCAGTCGAGTGGTAACAGTCAGTGGGATAGTAGATAATAGAGTGTAGATATTTAGAGAACTCCATTGTCAGTCAGTCATTATCTGATCCACTTCGTCCTGAATAGGGTCACGGCTGATCTAGAGCCCAACTGGAGCTATTTACCGTAAGACAGGAGTACCCCTGGACAGGGTGCCGGTCCATATCAGAGTACCACAGTGACACACACCAACAAGGGGGTAATTTAGCATGGCCTATTCACCTACCATGTGCATGTCCATTTTTTTTATAAACTGCCCCCTACTGGACAGCTGCTGCAGTTACAGAAGCAGCAGCTGAAGTGAGAGAAGCATGTGGACTGAGGCGGTAGAGTAATGTTAGAGGATTGTACACAGTTAGGACTTGAATTACACAGGGTTGTGTAGTTGTGGAGAGTCAGTGGAGCCTAACTGTAGCATAATGTACGATTAAATGTAACTTCAAGAATCCAGAGATTCTGTTTCTGTTCATACTTTCAGTGTGGGAGGATGACTCAATGCTGCAGGTCTGAAAGAATATGAGCAGCATATGATGAAGTCAAGAGAAGAAGCTTATGATGTTACCAAAAACAATGGACTGACCTCAATATCTGACTTGGTGAGAATAAGCCAAACAGAACTGAACCAGTCTGAACTTTGAAGACATGGAAAAACATCTTCTAAACACTGAAATCAAAAGCAAAGTAAGCTGCAATAAAGTTAGAAGGATGACACAATAAACTCTGAGACATTTAAGATTTAGGAGTTGGTTGAATACGCTTTTTCTTAAATATGCTTTTATCTCCTGAACTACAGGAATGGCATCAATTGTCATACCTTTGCCTCAAACCCTGTCAAGTTGTTAAGCGATCTCAAATAGACTTGCTTAAGTGGTTTCTGACACTGACACTGAGGGCTGTCTCTTGCCATAAGCAGTTAAAGAATTCGCTTAGGGCACCTGAACCACCAGGGGACTTTAAGTGTGCTGATTTTTTTGGGGGTGTGTTTGGTTTGTCAAACCATATCAAGTACACATTTTTCTCTAAGTCACTTTGTAATTTCTTTATTTTTGCATGCAATTACAGAGGATGGGAGAATCCATCCATCCAAATGTTCATATTTGGCTCTGTATTCTATTACCTACAAAATGGAAAAGCCTTAAGTTTGTGCACAATGTTGTACTTTTTGTAGTTTTGTAAAAGTAAGTTTGACTTGCGCTCAAACCATTACATCAAAACTGATGTAACTAAAAGGGGCAGATGTCTGGCGACATCATGTAGGTCCGATTCATGCTGATCAAACAGATGAAAGCAAGGTCCACTTGGTCTCTAGTGGCTGATATGTACCCAGACCTCAGGGGCAGTTTCAAGGATGAAGGATTGCAGACAAGATATACATTAATAATGAATGTATGAGGGCCAGAAGATAATGGGACAAAAATGACATTCAGCGAGAGAGAGCTCACTGATGAATGAGGTTCACGATCAGTAAAGTCAGGCAGAGGGCAAGGCTCACAGCACATAGGTCAAGGCCAGCGGGTGGGAGAATATGAAGCAGAGTGGAGCGTCCTCACTTGCAGATACTGAAATTTTCACTCAAACTTCATTTTATTTGTCAAATAAACCCTGATCGTAATAAGGCCCAAGTTCAACATTTGGAAAGTAAAGCATAAATGTCAAGAATACTGTAGTAACTGTTAAGTATGATGGTGGGAACATCATGTTATGGGCTGTTTTACTGCCAGTAGAACTGATACATTGCGCAAAGGATGGACAAGGATTGCAGAATTTTTTAGAATATCCTCAAACCAAGCTTGATGTTTAATACCAAGAAGTCCCATTTGGGACCAAAAGAGCAATTCAGGAGTCATACAGTGTTTAATAAATGTAATTTAACCCCCATGTATGAATTATTAATGTAACCCAGATCAACAGCAATTAAATGATGTTGTACTTGTATTACATGAACCTACACCTTCACCTAATATTTCCCCAAACCCTAACCTTAACCATAACCTACACTTACCCTAACCTTAACCATAACCTATACTTACCCTAACCTTAACCATAACCTACACTTACCCTAACCTTAACCATAACCTATACTTACCCTAACCTTAACCATTAACTAGACTTAAACTAACCTTGAGCCCAACTTTAACCATAAACTACACTTAAACTAACATTGTAGGCTGGGTTGTGGTATTTGGCAATACAGTGCCACCAATGGACAGGAGCTCCTTTGGATCCTAAATTATGTACAAAATACCTTAATATCTTCATGCAAATAGTAGGAGTGGATATACTTTAGTTGTACATGTATGAATTTTATGAGATATTGGATATTTATGAGATATTACACAACAATGTAAGTAGCCACATGGGGTTTGAGGTGTTATTTAGGGCATCCGGTTAGAACAACGGTAATTGGTTATTATAAACTTATATTGCTTGTTCATTGTAGATCTGATTCCAATCAATTATAGACACATCTAGACATATTTAATTTATGTGGTTAGATTTTTTTTTTTTTCAAACTAGCCCTTTAACCTTAAGGTAAAAGAAACAGAAGGAAAGTGAGCACGTCAACTTGATGACATCTCAGCAACTGTCTGCCCCATCTTACCACCATTAAGTGTGATTGGAAGTGTGTGTTTTCTCTAGTCATGGCAGGAGATGGGCTCTGGCTTCTCTACAGAGGCTGCCATCAATTTTCTCCCTGTTGAGAAAATGGACACCCTTTGACACCACAACATACCGGCTTTCCCATTAGAAAGCCACTTCAAACAGCCAGAAACCCCGACTGAATGGACAGATAGCATCAGCCAATCGATGGTGCTCATCATCACAGATGATAATGTGCCCTATCAGTGTGCAGCTGCTGGCCGGACGCAGACCGGAGCCACGTTCTAAATCACGTCAAAAGAAAGTCAGATGACAGCAGGTTTGAAGTACATGTCAGAATTGATCAGAGGGCATCTGAATTTAATTGAGGCTTGTCAGTCCCATCACATTTCGGCCTCTTTTTTTCCCCTGAGCCGTGTTCTGAGAGCTATCTAATGGCCAATTATTGGTCTCTTTGGATTTGTAATGGGTAATACAATATGTACATGATTAATGTTTAAATAGAAGTCAATTAGGGGGGCAGGCATTTGGCAGAAGACTTTTTGTGCCCATGAGCTTGTTGAAGATGGACAGAACAGTAAGAAGGTGCTGTGGACTCCGTTCCCCCTGAAGGGACTGACCTCACTTATTACACATGGTCTTTCTCACCTCATGATCAGTGTGTCTCACTCTGCAGACAAGCTCCAAGACCACTGAGACTCTAAGGTCTGTTGGAGAAAGTCATACTTGCAAGTGTGCTAGCCTGGGGGCACAGTTATAGAACATGTACTGACTACGCAAGTTCTACAGTAGAGAATGTAGGTAAAATATGATGTAACGTCAGGAGACACTCAGGAATGCCCACACCTGTATAAGTTGCTGTATATCGGCAACATAATATGAATTATTGGGTACAATAGTGTGTGTCCGATGGTTGGGATATTCCATTTCCGAAGTTGCATTTCTCGATTCATAGTGTCATGTGTGTACTAGGAATGTGTCATAGAAGGCATTACCGCTCACAGTGGACAGTGCAGTGGATGTCCATTTGTGTTGCAGTTTTGTCTGTTTGTTTCATGTCTCAAACCCTGTAACTGCTCTGTACATGGTGTCAATAGATTTGGATGAATATATGAATTGAAATGCTCTAAAATGACTATTCTAAAAACATTTTTGCCTTCTCCTCTAATGTTGCCATTTTCATTGGTCACCGATGATATACAGGGGTTGGACAATGAAACTGAAACATCTGGTTTTAGACCACAATAACTGATTAGTATGGTGTACTAGGGGCTCGTTTTGTGGCCAATACAGCGTCAATTCCTCTTGGGAATGACATTTTTTGGACACATCCGGGTTAACACCCAAACATCCCTTTCAGACAGCTTCCTCTTGCTTCCACAGTTAATTCTGTTGGATGTGGTTGGTCCTTCTTGGTGGTGCTGACATTACCATGGATACCGTGGCTCTTGATACATCACAAAGACTTGCTGTCTTGGTCACAGATGTGCCAGCAAGGCGTGCACCAACAATTTGTCCTCTTTTGAACTCTGCTATGTCCCCCATAATGTTGTGTGCATTGCAATATTTTGAGCAAAACTGAGCTCTTACCTGCTAATTGAACCTTCACACTCTGCTCTTACTGGTGCAACGTGCAGTTAATGAAGATCGGCCACCAGGCTGCTCCAATTTAGCCATGAAACCTCCCACAATACAATGACAGGTGTTTCAGTTTCATTGTCCACCTCCTGTACACAATATCACAGCAACAGTGCTGGATATCTGTGTTCCTCTTGCCAATCAGTGTTCTGCAAGGTTTATACATCAGGCTTTAGCCTGTAATCAGCTCAGTTGGATCCATGAATGAGCAAGTACGAAAATAGTACCCGATTCCAAGTACCAGGTAGCATATTTGCCTAATGGAAAAGCAAAAAGAGTAATCAAGTCAGGCAGGTACCATGCAGTGAAAAAAGCCATATGTAATAAAGAGGCATGATGTCACTTCACAATAATTATGAAAGATTTCTACTAAATGTCATGTGATTGTTAATGATGCTCAGAATATCCCACTCTGCATCTGCTATCAAACGGAAATGGGATGGAAAATTACAACAAATTGCAAAAAATAGTTTAACCGATTATTCAGCTGCACAACAAAATTCCTTTCAGTGACTTGAAGGAAAAAATGGTGCATGTTTTTTTGTGCACATGGTGGTTTTCAGTGGTTTTCTACATACACTGAAAAATTGCTCCATTTATTCCAAGACTAGACAACCCCTAGAAACTTCCTCGGAAAAGATGAACACATGACTTGTGTAAGTCTGAGTAATGGCTGATTCACAGACAAATTCACAGGGAAATAAATGACACATCTTGTTTTCCCAATTCTTTTTCCAAGCAATCTCTCATGCACCGGTATTTTAAGCCCGTGTTTATTTCAATGTTCTTAACAAGCAATCACATTAGGGTTGAGATTGATTTGTCATTTTAATGCTGATGGATGACTCTGACTGACGTTATCCAGTAATCTGAGTAAGGCAGAGACGAGCCCCTGTCACAGTGGAGCGAAATGCAACGTCCTCATTCATGCAGATTCAAATTTGATGAAAACTCTATTCTGCAGCATGTCGGTGTGAATGAAGGGTGGTACAAGCGGGGTCTGTCTTTATTCTCTGAATCCAGCAGGGAGCTTAAAAAGACACATTGCTGACCAACATTTATTCAGGACTTAACAGTGCTGCCCAGTGGCCTGGAGGAGAGCGGTTCTGCATGGATTTCCAGGTGATGTATTGACACCTCATGCCTGGTGCATTTTGTGTGTTCCCTTCTGTGACACACTCATTATTAACAAGTCGTTTGTGAAGTGAGAGAGCTGAGCTGCACGTTGCAGATGTGTGGTAATACACTGCTTGTAATCGGTACGTGCTGGTCATTCAGTGACTGAAGTTTGTTTGCTGTTGCCTGCGATTTAGAAAATGCTGTTTGTGAGCAGGAGAGGTGTCTTAAAGACACTCCATTGCATTTGGAAGCCCACAGCATGTGAGACACATTTAATAAAAAACACATCAGATACTTTCTTGTCATTAAAAAATGTGTCATAATTATGCAAAAAATATATATTTTTTTAATTAAAACTGGTAGCAATGCACTTCCATAATCTTAATCTAACACAGGTAAAAATGGTGCATATCATTCTGGAAGCATTGTATTATTTTATTAACATTGCTTTTGACCAGATGAATTTGTTTATTTGTCGAGGATGCAAAGAAAGTCAATATGTTTTGCTTTCCCAAATATGCCTAGAAATATTCCATCCATTATTCAAAAAGAAATTTGCAATTTGTTCCCTCAACCACCATGTCATAAGTCTGGGGGTGTAGATGAACACACAGATGCCGTACACTACCTCGTACCCTCTATTATAAACACAGCCATTGGAATATGAACTATTTCTTCATGGTGTGGAGAAACCTTCCCTTCCTCTGCAGTCACCCTACTGATGTAGTGCTGATCGCTGATCAGGTGCTCGGATCCCCTCAGTCACTATCTGAGCACTCATCAGCAGCAGCAGCAGACAGTGAGGAACTGAAGATCTCGCTCCGCTACCCAGCCTGCTTTTGTTTACCACATATCAAAAGCTCCGGAGCACATGAACTCAGGAAGTCAGCCTGTCAGAGTCAGTCAGGAACAAATGTAAAGTGTCTGCAGGCCCGGGGTGACAAGTGTGAAAACAGAGGAGAATCCGCAGCGTCATGAGCGAGAACAGAGCTACTATTAATAAGAACCGTTCATCCATTTTAATATAGAAAATAATATATTAGCAGTCAAAACAGAGATTGGCCAGGACTAATCAGTACCAATTCAAAGTCTCCATCATTTCTGGAGCACTAATTCAAGTCCAGTGGTGGCTTCAGCGATTCACCACCTTTTCAATACAGTCGTGAAGTTCATTCGTCTCCTTGAGGGCTGTCAAGACAATTAATCATGATTAATCACAGGACATTGTGCAAAGAATTGCTAATATTTTTCAAGGAGCATCACGGAGCTGGTAATATTAAGGTGGCGGGTCATATTAGGGCCATTGAGTAATGAAATATATTAATTAATTAATCAATTCTTTTATTAACTATAAATATATAATTAATTAATTAATTAATTAATTAGGGGTCTACTTTGTGCACTTTTTCCAAAGCCTGGATAAATGGGGAGGGAAGAGAAGAAGAAGAAGAAGAAGAAGAAGAAGAAGAAGAAGAAGAAGAAGAAGAAGAAGAAGAAGAAGAAGTAGAAGAAGAAGAAGTAGAAGAATTATTTAAAAGCACAATTTGTTGCAATGAATTGGTTGATTGCAATGATGGTCGGGCCACATCTTATAGCTCTGTGTATAATGATATTGTGTGTTTTAAAATGGCCTTAATTTAATTTATTCAATATCTTAACTTTCTTGTGTGGTCTAGTCTGTCTTTTCCTTCCTATCCTGTGATGTCCTTTCTTTTCCCTTCCATTGTCTTGTCTTGTCTTGTCTATCCTGTCCTGTCCTGTTCCATTCCGTTCCGTTATGTTCCCTTCCTTTCCTTTTCCTGTCTTGTTTTTTTTTCCTGTGCTGTGCAATTATGTTCTTTCCTTTTCCCTTCCATTGCCATGTCTTGTCTTGTCTTGTTTGTCTTGCCCTGTTCTTTCCTTTCCTTTCCTTTTGCTCTGTTTTAAGACTTTTCTGAGATTCAGAGAAGTCCCGTGTTTCCATATCTGCAGCAGAACTTTATTTTTTTGTGAATGAAAGTTCAAATAATAAACTTTGACACCTGGACTCATTAAATATCGGTTTGCATGAAATGGCCTGGAGGATATATAGCTAGACCACACTGTGGCTCACTTAAGTTACATGATTTTGCCACCTTCTCACCACCTCAATTAAAATTAGACCTTCAGGCTGAATGTCAGCTCCACTGTCCACGTCTGTTGCTGAACTGCTGAAATAGTTGATAACTTGTCTAAAGTTTTTTCCAACTTCTCTGGCTCTCACTGTACGTTCTTCAATAAAAGGCACTTCAGTGAAATCATTACTTAATAATGCCAAAAAAAGAGGGTCTAAAATAAAAAACACTGTGAAAACTCCAGACTCCTCCTGCTCAAACACACCTGATTCAACTCACCTGCTAATTGGCAGGTTGAGAAGGTTTGTTAGAGCAGGGGAAACAGAGAACTGCACTGGAAGGTGCCACTCCAGAACCAGGATTGCTGATCGCTGCACTAATATGTAAGATGTGAGTGATGATAAACCGGTCCAGGTACTGAATCATTAAAATATAAGTTATAAATAAATAAAAATGTATATAAATATATAACTAAAATAAATGTAACATAACAGATTAAAAATTCTGTTTCACGTTACCTTAATACTTAATTACACGTAACTGAGTAAATGTAACCAGTTGCTGCCGAATTTACTTCGGCATTTTATATCTTTTTTCATTAGAAAACTCTGGCAAGTTTGTTCCACGTGGCTGTGACCTGAAGCTAGCCATACTCTAAGTGAGCCACAAATCAAAAAGACAGAGCCCGAGAGAGAGAAGAGCGAGAGGGTGGTGGTGCTTCATCCATTGCAATGTTGGCTCCATGCCAGGGACACTATTCTGCCACTTCAGTCCACGCACACAACACCAGCTGCCCGCCGTCCCTCTAACACACACCTTCACCAAGCTTCCCATGTGTGGACTGGAGACTCACTTCTCATTAAGGGATGAAATGCTATCTTGAACATTCACCCACACACATTCCCCCAACACACACACACACACACACACACATATCCTATGGAACAAATTAGAAAGCATCCAATTTATCCAATAAGATAAGACTTAATGTTTTCAGTTTGAGGCCAATTAAAACCGAGCAAATCAAGGCTCGAAACACTAAATAAACACTCATTGTTGCAGCAGTGAAGCACCTAAAACATTCAGTACATTACCAACACTTCTAATCAACTCTGAAACAGAGGTTAACTGGATTATGGTTTCAGAATTAGGGCCAAGATAAGGGTTAGGGTTAGAATTAGGGCCAAATTTATGCTTAGGAGTTGGGTTAAAGTTGAGGTAAATGTTATGTTTAAATTTAGGATTAGGTTTTGGGTTGAGGTTGAGGTTAAGGTTAGGATTAGGATTAGGATCAGGATTAGGACTAGGGTTAACAGAAAATCAGTTTGTTAACATTTGGACTTGGATATTAGATACTGTGGTGCCTCTAAAACCACTTACAGTGTTCAGCAAAATGGACACATTCCGTGAATTTGGTCACTATATCAGAAAAGAGAACCGCAGTGGATAATTTAATGTATATATAATAGAATACATAGAAATCCTCATTAACTTATCATCCTGTTCTATAACAGAAGCTTATGTGAGAACATATCTTCACTAATTGGGGCTCTTTGTGGCGTCAGCGTCATTTATTGGTGGGTGTGTCTGCGGGGAGCAGCTTTACTGAGTGATTTCTTCCCTTGTCAACAGAGCCTGGATTTTAATTACAGCACAAGAGACAAACAAAGCAAAAGCAGAAGACAAAAAAAAACTACCAGAGAAAAACAAGGCAATTCCCACAACTACAGCATTGGGTGATTACATGATTACCTGTACATCTCTCTCTCTCTCTCTCTCTCTCTCTCTCTCTCTCTCTCTCTCACCCTATTTCTCTATATAAGAGATTGCCTTGAAGACCCATATACTATGCTATGACTGATTGTATCTCCAGATCTGTCCCTGATTGAAAATGTGTGTGATGCTATTGGACACTTTATCAACACTCCTCCCCTACAACACCACCTGCAGAACTGAGTGATATTCAAGCTGCATGGGATGAATGATCACAGGACACCTTTAGGAACCTCGACTTTTGCCAGACAACAAATATGTAAGACATTATAAGTACTAATAATACTAATGTTAACCCATGTCTATTATGTATAATTAACATTATGCATTAATAATGCATTAAAAACCACTCACATGATGCAAGAAACATTACCTTTAAACGACGATATGTGAATGTCTGGGATATTCGTCACTGATGCCATTGCATCATAGCCGGCAGCCAGCACGCTCCTGGCATTTTTACTCTCTCAGACTCAGACTGCCGATGGCAATCAGCATGACCTGGGATTTGAACCTCTGATCCTCTGATCTTAGTACTAGCTTTGAGGCACTGAGACAACTGAAGCCCCTGTTGTGTTAAAACAAACAAACAAAAGTAAAAATAATAAATTCTAATCATTTGTATTTTAATCTGAAAACACAGGGGAGCCATTTAATTAATGATGATTGAGTTATACATGCATAAGAATCAGAATTAGTCATGACGACTGTATTTGCATCCCGATGCTCCTCAGGGTTCTCTCACAGAACCTACAGAATGATGAAATTATATTCACAGTAATGTAGAGAAGGACAACAGCAACTTCACCAAACCAGGCTCCGAAATTCTACAGTACTTTGCACAAAATGATATTTGCCAGATTAATTAAATCTGAGCGCAATGAATTAAAGAACACTCCAATGGATTACAATTGGTAATTCATTTGACTACTCAGGCATAAAATCCATTTTTCCTCATTCCTGATGGAAAGCTATTCACATTCAATTTGAGCAGTTTTCAAAAGGAGGCACCTGGTGTTGTCACACTGAATTACCACCAAATGTTCTCTCTGCATACCCAAGAATAAATAAAAAAGTTATTACTTTTTAAATAAATAAGTCGCTGAGTTCACCACAACCTGCTGCCTCTGCTTTATTGGATACCTGGAACCGAGCGCCAACTTACCCTTCTACAGTAGAAATGAGATGCAGAATATGTGGCATGTACTAGCACACCAAAACACTGAATATTGGTGTTCATCATTTCATTCTCATTTTTATTCATTACTTATATGTTGTGAAATATTTTAAGCGTTTTTGTTTTTTTTTTGTTTACTTTTGATCCGTTTGGCTTGTAGCTCATGAAAATTAGAAATCCAGATTCATAAATTGTTATGCTATTTAATTTCAAGTTTGAATAATTTTTTAATGAGACAGCATCAACATTAAAACAGAAAAGGCCCAAGACATGTGACAATAACAAGTTACGAATGTATTTTTTTTACATGTTAATCTGTTTGATCAACAAAAACTGCTGGTCTTTAACACAGTTCTTGATTAAAGGGATAAAAATAGACATTGCTGTAAATGTGCTTCAAGAGCACTGGATTTAATGTGTTTGTTCATTCAAACAGAGATAGAATAATATAAATATGATCCAAAATATCAAATTTTGAAAGAAAGTAACCCAAATGGGATGAAGCTGGCATTGCATTTATCTTCATAACTTTATAATTTCCTGATGCATAAATATATAAATGTTAAAAAAGTAAACAAATATATATATTATTATTATTATTATTATTATTAATGTTGCTGTTGTTAACAATAATAATATTAATAATAATAATAATAATAATAATAATAATAATATTTTTAGGATTATTAATTACAGTCAGCCTTACAGGAAGGGAAAAAGAAAAATAACACTTTACTATGGTCAACATTTAAAATAATTTCACCGTTAATTAATAAAATAGTGAGAAAGCTGCACATAAAGAGTTATTTTGACCTCTTTAATTTCCATCTAATGATGATTTTCATTATGGATTAATCTGCTGATTATTGTAAGCCTATTTTCACCCAGATTGGAAGAACCAATTACCGAACCCTGTTAGGAATCTCCCCCTATTGTGTTGGTGAGTGAAGCCAAGCAAATGCATCCTGATACATGTGCAGTCTCTTTTGTAACTGCCACCATCATTGCTGGGCAGCCAATGCACTCAGAGGAAAGCTCACGCTCATGTGGGGAGAGACTTAGACCATCAACCCACCCAGAGAGGACGTGGCCAATTTCACTCTCTCAGCTGCTAACGGCAAGCAGTATGAGCCAGGTTTTGAACCTGTGATCATCAGCCCAGACTGCTGAACCAGTTGGAGCCCCATCAACCAATGCACACGGTGTGATACCCATCAGTTTTCATTTCATTGTAAAGCTGAAACGGCTATATTTGGTCTCATCTGTGCACAGAACCATTCCCAGAAACGGTGTGGAGCATCCAGGTAGTCTTAGGCAAACATGAAACAGGCCACACTGTTTCTAAGGAGAGCAGCAGCCTTGTTCATGGTGTCCTTCCACGAACAGCTTTCTTTTTAGTGATTTTCTAAAAGAAAAAAGTTGCCTTTTGTAGAGTCATCTGTAGGTTTTATCCGAGTCCTATGCTGTTACTTCTTCTCGCCTCTTTCAGAATTCCCATTATCCTCTTGAGTGATTGTAAGAGGATGCCAGCTGCAAAATATTTTCTCCATTTGTAAATGATTGGTCTATTCACTATATGAACAAAAGTATTGGGGCACCTGCTCATTCTTTGTTTATTCTGAAATGAAGGGCCCTATATTAATGCACGTAGAGATGTATTTACCCAAATTGGCCGTCCTTCTCTATGGGGACCATACAAACTGTGTGCATTTGCACATGTGTGTTAGCAATGGGTACAAATGAAAGTAGTGGACAGATGGTGTATCAGCGGGTTTTTAGCAATGCTTTAGTCACTTTTTTCAGCCTTCTGCTTTGTGACCTTCTTATCTTTCGATGGAAGTTAGTGTAAAAAGACTTTATTCCAAATCATTTTAGAGCTTTTGTATTGGTGCATTCATCATGAAATTCTGGCACAGTGGGCCAGAATCACATTATGACAAAAGGTAAAAAGGAGTACAAATTAATATATATATATATATATATATATATATTGTGTGTGTGTGTGTGTGTGTGTGTGTGAGAGAGAGAGAGAGAGACAGTCATGAAAAATGATATATTCAAGTTTGGAATATCATTTGCTTTCATTACCAAACACTGGACTACCTTCAACATTTGAGGTGCTCTCATTCCTCAGACATACTGCAATATTTGTCATTATCAGGTCCTCCAGTCTGTCAGTCTGCCAGCCTATTCTGATAAGCCTATGGCACGGTGGTGAAAGGTAGTGAAATTCTCTGCCTGGTCTTTTGTGCTTGATGGAAGTGTTCCACCCAGTGTATGAAAGCCTTCTTTCAGACATTAAGGTCTACCATTATAGTTACTACCCTGCAATTCGACAAGCCAAAAGAGGATGTTAACTTAATACGTTATTAGCAGTAACCATTGTTGGGAATTGAATTTCAGCATTGAAATTCCTCATGTTTTCAGCAGGGGCTGTCTTTAGCATTGCCCGTTGAGCTGTAGGTTGATATGGCTGGAGGTAACTGGCAGTGTAATTTAGTGCATGAGTGATCTTCTCCAGAGCTCTTTTGATATGAATGATTCAAAGTGCAGCATGTGTTGCTGTGTCTCACCAGCCGCCTGGTCTTATCCAGCAGAATTACACAGGTCAGTGCAGAACAAGAGTCATCTGGGAAACATGATATAAGACCCGCTCTCATAAAAATACAGGTGCCAGAAAAGGGTTTATTTGAAAGCATGCCACTGAAGAACTGCTTTATTTCTATAGGGAAGATTTTGATTGATGATGAAGGGTGAAGAACGTCTAGCTTTACTCATGCAAAGGTTCTATACCAAGATATTCCAAGAACTGTATGTTCAAGCCAAGAACCTAGAATATGTGGAAATGTTTCTCATTTTATTACTATTCAAGTCTAGTTCAGCACACACAACCTCGATCATAAGAAAGACTGCTGACCTGACATGTCCAGAAGATGGTCACCTTTCACAAAGAGGGTCAGCCACAGAAGGTCATTGCGGGCTGTTCTCAGAGAGGCTGTATCAAAGCATGTTAATGGAAAATTGTCAGGAAGCAGATATGTGGTGGAAAAGGGTGCAGAAGCAACAGGAATAACCACAGCACTGAGGATTGTCAAAAAAGTTGATTCAAGAACTTGGTAGAGCTTCACAAAGAGTGGACTGAGGCTAGTTCAGTGAATCAAGAGCCACCACACACAGACGTCTCCAGGAAAGGGTCTCCAACTGCAGCATTTCTAATATCAAGCCCTTCCGGAAGCAGAGACGGACTCAGAAGCATCTTAACTGGACTAAGGAGAAAAAGAACTGGACTATTGCTCAGAGTCTAAAGTCCTCTTTTCAGATGAAAGTAAATCCTGCATTTCACTTGGAAACCAAGAGTCATAGAGTCTCAATTCAAGCTCTTAGATTCAGAAGGAAGACTGAAGAACACAAAGGTATCTTCTCCCATAACATTTCACAAGAATACAGATAGAGTCCTGGGTCCTGCCCTATGCACTGTGCCCTTCAGCTTCTTTTCTGACCGGTGAACCATTTTTGTGTAGATTTAAGGTCGTTATCTTGTTGAAAGGATCAGTGATGACCCATCTTCAGCTTTTGAGCAGAGACCACCAGAGTTTGATTCAAAATGCCCTGGTATTTCAAAGAGTTCGTGAAGCCATGTACGTTAACAAGGTTCCAGGGACCTTGAAAATTCTTCACAGTGGGCATGGGGTGCTTTTTCCTTTACTCATCTTAGTGTATGTTGGTCTCACGTGACCAAAACAAACAGTCCCAGTTGAAGTCCCAGTATCCAGTGAAGATGCTACTCTTTGATGCAATTCTCTAACAGTGAGCTTTGGAGAACATGCTCCTCACTGTGTCTGGTGGCCAGATGAATTGCGTCCTTGTCCAGGCTTGTTTGCCACGGTTCCAGTGTCTCTGACTGTAAATGTGGACAGATGTAGGCGAGTGGCTATTTTCTTGTAGTCGTTTGACTTATTTGAATGGTGTGTATCCATGATGTGTGGTTTTAGAGAAATGATCCTGTGTCACGTCAAATTTATACTGCAGGGAAAGAGGAATGAACAGGTATAACTAATTAAACCTTTACTCTAATTACTCTACCTTTCAACAATAATTGTAGAGGATGCTGTTTTACCTTTTTGAATTCAATTATGAACAAAAATGACCTTTTTCATTATATTGTAATTTGTGAGCACCACTAATAATGGCTATATAGAGGTTATTTTGTTGGTATGTTCATCACACAAGCAAACTATGCAAAAAATAAATAAATAAATGAAAATAAAAATTGAATTTGCATTTAACCGATTGAAAAGAAATAATTGTTGGGCATTGTGAACTCAGAGCATCAGAAGAAGTAAATAATGAAATGCAATTCCTCACTGAGGATATTGATCAGTTATTAATAAAAGCTGTGAGAAAACATCCATCAAGAGGGTGATGCCACCTGATCTCCGAAGCAAGCCTTGGAGTTGTGCTCAGTGCAGTTTCTGGTGCTGTGTCACTGAGATCAACACAGTCCGGGATTAATTTAATCATTTGAAGAGAAGCAAATCGATCTGGTCTTTGTGGCTTTGGTTGGACTTTGGGTCAAGGGAAAGCTGAATAGTAATTAGCCAAAGATAAAGAATTTTTATCTTTAGCAGAAGGCCGTAGTGTCCAGCCCACGGCATAATCAGAGGAGTCCAAAGCTTACAAAGAAAAGGAAAATCAAAGCCGATTTCATTAATATTCTGATCATGAGAAACTGACCAGCAAGGTGCTGATGTAGTTTGACTTTTAATCAGCTGGTCATTGAATGTGGGAATCTTAGTTATTGCAGCATTTGCGTAGATAGTAGTAGGTTTGAGATCATTTCATACTTTCATGACGTAGAACTTGAGGTACTTAATGATCTCTTATACTGTATGTTATTCATACACTGCAAATTTTACACAAAACAAATATGTGCTGCACTATAGACCTGTTTTTCTGTCAGTCCTCCTGGTTGCATGATCATTTTTAATGATTGTCTTTGACCCCTCAACATAAACATCTAACCCCAGATTACAGCTGCTTTAATTTAGCCTGTTGCATTTGCTGCCTGAAAGCCTATCAACCTGGAAGTCTTTGCCCCGAAGTTTGGTGAAGAAGCATCGGCTAAGATCAAGAAAATCACAGAAGGCGGCGATGAATCTGACACAGAGTAGAACATGAGAACATGAGGTACATTAATCTCTGCAGTCTCATCTGCTCTAATGGAGGGATGGACAATTAGATCATGAATGTAAGGTTTCTAGTGTTCTGAGATGCTGCTTGACTTGAACAAAGTTGAGTCAAACCAGTGCAGAAATCCTTTTTATGCAGGTAATCATACCAGGTACCAGTTAGCATCCCATTAGTCCTTTTCACCATGTGTGAAGCCGTACAGAAATTCAGAACAGGATGTACTTTATTATTGCATTTCCCACAATGACATCCTGTAGTGTGTCATGCGGGATTTTTTAAAAACCTGGATCCAGTCCCCAAACTGATGTTGGAAATGGACTTCCATGTCTTAGCTGTTAAGACCCTGTTAAGAACCACAGCTGAAGATTCTCAAACCCCTCTTGGATCACTTGTAATGCCTATGTATTTGGTACTCTATGTCCCAGATCCCTAAGCAGATATCATGCTCAGTTATGGACGATGCTATACTTTCTGTGGAAGATCACAATTCAAAGGTCTGTAGTCCAGGACTAATCCACTAATCAAAGAAATAAAAATAAAAATACATATATGATTAAAGTGCACCACTAGAAATACACTCATCATCCAAAATTGTTTTACCTAGAAGGATGTGTGGGACTGCAATGCAATTGGAAAGGAAGATAAAGGTTAGCAATTAATGATGATAAATTGAGACTGATATGATCAATATTTATTGATCTACACATACAAAGGTAGTGTCTCTCACCGTGGCTTCAGGTTTAATGCAAGATTTGGTGAGAAAATAGGATTTGGGCCACTTTCCTGCTATGTGAACAAAACCATAATTCTGGTCTACAGCTCTGACCCAGCACTGACCATCAGACACCGAGTGAACAGACACTGGCTGCCAGTTTCTGAACTTCAGCTCTTCTTGTTCTAACTCTTTGTCAGATAATTGCCTCTGTTCATTCAGATGCATGATGATCCTCTAGACTAAGTGGTTAAATAAGCTTGCTTTATTGAAATCTATCTTGAACACAAGCAATATGAATGTGACTCCCAAGTGTGTGTGTACTCGCACAGACGGGAAAAGACAACGCAAAGAAAAACTGCTCAGTTATGTTTGTGTAACATACCTACAGTAATGACACCTGGAAACCTAAAAACTGCAAAATGCTTGAGGCGGATTTCCATTTACCCTGGCTCTCTCTGTCCATAATCTTTCATTTCTTCTCTCTCTCTCTCTCTCTCTCTCTCTCTCTCTCTCTCTCTCTCTCTCTCTCAGGCTGTGCAAAGGAGACGATGTGGTTTAAAATAAATGGCCGCCGAGGCAATTGAATGCTAGGTGCAATCCCACCGTGCTGCCAGTAATGGCCTTTTATCGACAAGCTAATTCCCAGCAGGTATCGAATGTGCCACAGCAGAGAAAGAATGGAAGGAAACGGGATGCTGTATTTCCTTCCAGCTCCATCCACCTTCTCACTCATTCGCATTCATTGCACCCTTTTCTGTTGAGTTGGAGCTTTGCTGACAGTTAAACATAACTGCCTGCTGCTTCGGCTTCATTTCAGCTCAATCGAACTCTTCAGAGTCATTCTCGT
Source organism: Acestrorhynchus altus (assembly GCA_034509495.1). NCBI lineage: Eukaryota > Metazoa > Chordata > Actinopteri > Characiformes > Acestrorhynchidae > Acestrorhynchus > Acestrorhynchus altus. The sequence goes on along the minus strand of CM067512.1, from coordinate 4,225,808 downwards.
TTTTCCCGCACTAGGCACTTATTTCAAGGCAGGAACTCTGTCTTTGTGTATTTGTTTATTTATTTATTTATTTATTTATTTATTTTTTAACCCCTTTCTACCCAACCCTGAACCAGCATTTCTGATGTAATCTCTATTAACAGTGTGATGCCAAACTGTTACTAGTGCATATTTACTATGTAATAAATGTGATCTAACAAAACTAATCCACATGTTTCAACACGTGTTAATTGAAGTTGACTTGACGTGTTTATTTCAAGCAAAAATAAACTTAATTTAGAATTTAAGTGCATCAAATGTTTTTAATTAAATTTTGCAGCAAATCAGGTTTGACTTGAATTTTAAACTGATTTTTTGCTAAAAAAAAAAAATAAAATAAAATAAAATCTGTGCCTGAAAAATTGCATTTTAATCCCTGCTTTACAGATTAAATAAATAAAACTAAAAAACTTCCATTCTGCCACTTGGATTGGTCATTACAGGGTCTGCAGAAAGAAGTTACATTAACGAATGAACTTGAAGCTCTGATGTATAATCTAAGCATTAACTTTGTATAATTATGCACATCACACCGGCGTTTCATTATGCATTTCAGTTTCATGCATCATTATTATTAATTCTGTAATTAGTATTACTTCTGTGAGTATAATCATTAATCTGTCAAAGACAGCCAGGTGTGCTTGATAAAAAAAGAAAAATAAATGATGAACACATTAATCACAACTATCATTTTTCAGTGGAAACAGCATAACCTAAAAATAAGGCTGTCGAATGGAGCAGAACCATGTTGGATTTCTCTTAACAGTTTGTTTTTCATATAAGGAGGTGCATTTATATTTGTAAACATGTAAACTGTATATTTTGCATCAATATAAGTAACAGTATAATGACTTTTTAAGGTTCCAGGATATGGGTTTTATCAATGACAGGACTATGTGCACACAGAATAACAGACTCCGAATGGCAGCAGGACATCTCCAGTGATGAATCCCACTTTGGTCTTGGTGGAGACAACCAACAAATCACCTCGGCATGTCAGACCTGTCCCTGATTGAAAATGTGTGGGATGCTATTGGACGTTCTATCAACACTCCACCCCTACCGCACCATCTGCAGAGCTGAGTTAGAATATTCAAGATGCATGTAATGGATCATCACTGTAGCTCCCTTCTCGTGCTCATTTATAACCCAGTATCTGGGTAGTTATGTCATTAGTCCCTCCCCCTCTCTCTGATCAGTCAGAGTCTGTATGCAGGTTGAGCAGGTACAGAGCAGTAAACATGCACTGGAAGCTCCTTTGACATTTAATCTGGGATTTAACTCAGTTGGAAAGGAGAGAATTTTGACAACTACAATGTTCTTCATTACTTTTATCCTGAAGCCTAGAAAACTGTGTAACAACCTGCGGATCTCAGGTTCTAAGAGTGAAGGAAAACTCAAGCAGTGCCAAATTAATCGCTGTTGCTTCTTATTCCTGGCCTTAATCTGCTGGTTCTGGGAAACATTTAAAGGATGTTATACCAGTTCATCACAACTATTTAGATATTGTCATCCATAAGTCATCATTTTAAAGGGCCGAACAAACAGATAACAATTTTACAACAGATAACCATGAATATGCCTGAAGTGAACTGCATGTTCTCTCTCTCTCTCATGTTCTCTCTCTCTCTCTCTCTCTCTCTCTCTCTCTCTCTATTTTCCTCACTGCTGGAGTATCCACTGAACTGTTCAGTTGTGAAATGGGAACAGGCTCTGGCCGTAATCACAAAACATCTGAATCTCGCTCATAAAACAACTTCCCCCCCTTGGGTGGAGGTGACTAGAGCTTAAATAAACGATGCCCTGGAACATACAAGCAACCAGCTGACAAACAGCACTCTGAGAGCTGTACTGTTCTTTTTGCTTCTTTATATGCCCTGTTTCAGGGATCAATAAACTCACAGAACACAAAACAGAGCATGTCTCGGCACCACAAGGGGTGTGTTGTTTTTTTTACCAATCACTAACACTCTGGAATATATGATTTTCCACAACCCTGTGCTCAGAGAGTGTCTACTGAAGATTCAGAGAGGTCCAGTGAGGTCCAGAAGGACTGCTCTGTCTGTGAATGCTACAAAACCTGAAGATAAAGACCATTGTTACAGATTATGGTTGCAGAATTTTCATCATTGTTGGGCAGCTGGCAGAATGTTTTATTATGTTAACAAACAAAACCTGGACTTCAGGTTTCTCCATATTTCAGAAGGAGTTTCAAGTGAGTCTAGGTCATTTGCGTGTTAAGCTCACAGCAGGTCTCTTCATCTTCTATCTCTCATAAATGAGACGTTTTCAGGGATGGTCTGTGGCAGCTTCAGGATACACTCAGCGGCCTCCCCTCAGCTTCCTTGGCAAGGAGTATCCCCAAAACAATCTGAACTTCAGCTCCTCCAAACACTTCATACACAGCAGGAGAAAGACTCCGAGACTCATCATTGCTCTCCCAGATCAGCAGTTTCTTTTCCTCCAATCTGCTTCAGTGACCCCTTTTTTAGCCTGAGCCACCACTCTTCTAAAAGTCCTGACACATCATGGGTTATCAAAAATGAGTGAGGTGTGCTGAATCACAGGCTGAAATATCTGCTGTTTTTACCGAACTCAGAAATCGTCTGAGTTTTAATCCCTCCTGGATTATTCATTTTCAACTATTGGCTTTGAAAATGGATTCAATGTTGACATCACAATGTTGTTTTAATGTTGTCTAAGTGTTGTTGTAATGTTTTATAACTTGTATTTTTCAAACTTTTATTTGACTGGCTTTCCAGCTGGGGAAGTTCATGTGATGCTCTAACATCACAATCACCAAACTTGAAATCCTTGAGAGAGCTTACGGGATTGTGCTGGGAAAAGTGTGGAGAAGAAAAAACTCACCACTATTGGACGTCTGCAGACAGCAGTGGAGAATCCATCAGAAACAGTTTAGAGCTGGATCAGAGCTAATACACAGTCTTAGTGGTTAGTGTGTGTGTGTGTGTGTGTGTGTATATATATATATATATATATATATATATATATATATATATATATATATATACTTGAAGTAGCAAAATGCATTACAAGGGGTGTCCAGACCATTTTGAGATTATGTAGTTTTGTGGGAGGAGTCTAACTGGTGGCAGAAACTCATGGCTTGCATAGTGGTGTTAAGCACAGGAAAATGGGAATATAGTTCATATGGATGGCTGCCAGTTATATAAGCATGACATACTTCCCAAAATGATTTATTTGACCTAGACTAGACCTGTGGAACAGTTTAATTTGGCGGGACTACACAGACCTTTGGAAACGATTTCATTGTTTCCATAGTTACTGGATTCTAGATTCTAGTGTTCAGTCTATAATTAGTTTGCATCGTCCTAATAGTGACACTATAACCGTCAGTAAAATTTCTTTACTCCCTCCTCCAATACCACATTGCTATTTTGTTCATAAATTAACAATCCATGTTACATGATCAAAGTTCTTGTTTCCAAGCCAAACTCAAAGAGCTGAATGCTTGGAACCCATTATTGCTTTTTGGAGTCATATTTCCAGAATGTGAAGGAATATAGCCAGGTTTTTATTGGCCCACTGTCGTTTAAGAAATGTTGGACTCGTCTACTGTATAGTGCTGTTCCACCTTCCAGCCAGGTACAAGCTGCCCTCTGGTCCCGGACAAAGCTGGTGGTCAGCCTATGGAACTCCGAGGATGAGCTGAGCACTGGGGAGGTATGAAGCAACTCTTTTAAAACTAAAGATACCAAATTATGTTGTGTATTTTTGTAACCTAAAGAACCTTTTGATGAGATCTGTATATGTGAAGACCCTTTCAAGAGGGAAGAAGTCGGACTTGGTGTTCCCTTCAATTTGTTGTGTATGTCTATGACTGCAGACGCACAGTTATAAAGACAGAGCACAGATTTAAAAGTTCACCATGTGATAGCACAGTGGTAGAGCAGAAGATACAACCTAATCCAGGCTGAAGTGGAAGAAGAAAATGCAGTATGCCACAAAGCAAAAAAATCATTATAATGGACACAAACCGCCCATAAGTTCCTTTCCCTTATATTCCCTTTATACTTTCACAAAGGCACACTTCATTTGTGTGTGGGTCTGATCTTTAAATATCACAGAAAAAGGAGGAATAAAAGAACAGAAGGAAATGTACTGATTTTGCTCTGCTAAATAAACTGTCACTGTACAATAAGGGCTTGCCTTAAAGCTATCTGCAGTATCTCCGTTATTCATCTGCCTGCCGTTATGTATATACTCGTACCACGCAATCAGCCATTGACAGATGAGGTAAAGGCAAGGTTCATTCTAGGTTAAGCAAAATTTCTGAGATATTCAGTGTGAAGTTTGCATTTTTAATCGGCCTGAATTACCTTAATTTTGCTCGCTTTGCTTCCTTTAATAGATGAAATGATACAAACCCTGTTGTCTGTTGTTCTGTGTTCTGACACAATCTCAAGTGCTTTGTGGAAACCTGGATCCACCTCAACTCCAGCCAGTGATTGCCATCTGGAGAACCAGCCAAATCCCTGTGGGCCCCTGTGGATGTGAACCATTCTGAGAGAGTGAAAGGGCTGGTGACCACTGGTTTTATTTGGACCAATGTGGTTTTATTACGTCTGTAAAAAGCTGCACAGTCTACATTCTGCTCAACTACAGGATTGTTGGGTTGGTTTATGATGGTAATATGTGCTTGTTTACTTATTTATATGAGACGGACAGTTTCCCTCAATTTAGGACAATATTTCAGGACTATCATCATCATAATCACCATGTTCACTGGTTTTTACACTTATGTTGTAAACAGGACAGTTGGTAATGTCCAAGTATGAGGTCAGAGGCAGCAGTGATAGCATTCCAGCTTTCTGCGGTCGGTCATTTGGATCGATTCTGTTTATCCAACGATCAGTCTCTGACTGAGTCCTGCTTGGTATCATATCCCCTCGTTTTTTCAGGTTTTTCAGGTTTTATTGCTTTAAATGCCACCAAAGGTTTGTGTTGGTAAGCCTGTTCCCACTGAAGCCTCAGCTTTCAGGTCTTGGCTAACAGAAGCGAAACCTGACATGATGTTCTGCTGAAGCCCATTCACCTCAAAACGGGAAGTGTCCTTCATTCAAGAGATGCTTTTCAGCTCAGAGTGGTTATCTGCATTACTGTAGCCATCCTGTCTGCTCCGTCAAGTCTGACGATTCTCTGTTGGCCTGTCTCATCAACAATGTGAGTTCTGATCGACAGCAGGTCAGACCAGAGTTCATCATCTGTTAACAGCTAAAGACATTGTTCTGTGGCATTGCTATTAAAGCTTGAACCATTGGTTGGCACAAACATAGCTTTCTGAAAACAAAGAACTGACAGAACATTGATTCTTTTTCCACCATTTTCTCTTTTAACTAGTGATGCGGGTATCTTTGATGACAGGTGATCATTCCTAAAGGGAAGTCAGTCAGTCAGTGGTGTAGATCTTGAGAATGGTAAGTAATTTATGTAGGGGATTGACTGCCAATAGAAATTCATGTCTGATCAACAGATAGGAAGAGTTGTGATTTTAGCTTCCAGCCAAATGAGTCAAAATAGCACTCATTTGGCCTTTCAAAGTGTCAGACGTGCTGCAACTGCAAATACAGACTTTTGTGTAAGTGGTCTGCAACCAGGTTTTAGACTCTGTAAAGGCTCTTGAAGATTGGCTTTCTCCTATTTTGTTAATCTGTTGTATGTTTAATTGATATATTACTATTCAGGGGATGAGTTTCTGCAGCTTCTGGAGTATATCAGATCAAAGTAGGTACTTGAACAGAGTACCAGTCCATTGCCACAGAACTGTGTTCTGTGGAATGATGGTGCTCCAGGCTATACCTTTGGGAAGAGTTGGGATATTGAGGATGATGTGTATTGGTGAGCATCCAACATGCTGATCTTTCTGATGATCGTGTCACTGAATACAATCAAATCCTAACAGCAAAGTTCCAAAATAAAGTCTTCCTTGTACAAAACAGACAGTTACTCCAAACAATGCAGGATAGATTTATACCCTTGATTTTTGAAAAGATAATGAATGAGAAGGTGTCCCAATATATTTGTCCATATACAGTGGAAACAGAAAGTATTCACAGCATTTGCACATTTTGTTATGTTCTGGCCTTATTCTCTCTCTCTCTCTCTCTCTCTCTCTCTCTATATCTATCTATCTATCTATCTATCTATCTATCTATCTATCTATCTATCTATCTATCTATCGTCTCGCTCTCCTTAGGCATGCCAGCTGTCCTCATTTGTAATTCTTTGCTTTAACAGTGGGTGAATGAGCAGATGAAGACTGAGTTTGCTGTTCTGATTATCAGTCCCATTAGCAGTGCATGCGGTTGCTCAGGGAACAAACAGAAGGTTCCGGATCCCCTTCCAGAGGTACATGTGATGTAAGCACGTAAAGAAAAAACCTACCAGACCCCTCTGCTTTTGAAATGAATACATTCGACACAGCAGGGGTGGTCTCTCCAGCACACTGATACCATGTTTATGATTATTTTGTTCTCTCTCTATTCAGGAATTCTTTTGCTTTCTGTTTAAAAAAGAAATTTTACTGACTGCCACATAGTAGCCCCCTTACATATTTTATTCTCAGAAAATTTGAAAATCTATTTTTTCAGCGACCTCAGCTTTATAAAAATGTCCTGTAACGAGCTCCATTCAAAGCAAATAAAGCATATAAAGAGAGGAATTTCATTCCAGCACTCAAGGTTGCTTGCCACAAAAATGGAGAGTGCAAAGCTTTTAGCCATTTAATATACGAGTCTTCTTGACGTTTCTTATTTGATTCCATATAAGACATGAGATGAGAATGAGATTTAGATATTGTCTTTAAGAGCATTTTGGTTACCCTAGATGTTTTTGGAGGGACGTTTATGGCACTGTTATGACAAAACTATTGCGCTAAACAAGCCACTTCCGATGTCAGCTCTTGAAGGAAACACTGGCATTATTCACAATGATTGTTTTTACATCTCATTTGTCAAGTTGGTGCCCTCTTTATGCCAGATGATTCTCAGTCTCGGGGTTGATTTATTACGAGGCACAAAATGGATCTCTCATACATTACCATGCAAATGCCATGTTGTCTCCCAAAACATCAGTTCATATTTACTGCTGAGGGTCTGTCATGGTCGGCTGTCGTGGTTTTGAGTTAACCTCGGGCACCCCAGATCCATCATCTAATTTTCTGCATCCAGCCTTGGTTAAGCTTGCGAGGCATAAAACAATACACCTCCAATCTAGCTTGGTCATTAAATGTGTTAAAATCTGTAACGCAGAGTGTGAAAGACATATAACACACAAACAAGTTCACATGAATGTCGAGCTGAATGAGAGAAATTGGGGCCATATGCTTTTTTGGTGACTAAGTGTGGCGAGTTTTATGGCTCATTTCCTCCCATTATTCAATAGGACGTCACTTCCCTGGTTGCTTCAGCATTAAACATAGGCCGATCAGCCATAACATTAAAACCACTGACAGGTGAAGTGAATAGCATTGGTTGTCTGCTTAGAATGGCTGCCAAAGAGTTGCACAAACATGACAGATGCCTCAGCATGGATTGCAGAGGTTCGTAATTGTGAATCCACACCATGACATCAAGCTTTGTGTCATGCTTGACCATGATGCCTCCACGCACAGACTCATTAGTCGTCTCCACCCAGACAAAAGCAGGACTCATCACTGAAGAAGATGACCCACTGCCATTCTGAGTGGTAGTCCGTGACAGTCTGGTATGGTACTGCCAACTTTGTTGTGGTGTCAAGGGCAGTAGCGGTCAGTGTGCGTGTAGCCTGCATCGTGCAGCCATCTGCCAATGGTGCACTGGCACTAATGGATGACTCATGGAGAGCATCACTGCTCCCTGAATGTCTGTGATTGTGATTGCGTCATTCCATGCATGTCTGCCAGTCTGTCAGTTTTCCCTTTCTTGGTTCGTGTAGGTCACCCAGATTCTTCATCTTCTGCCACCAAGAGTGTGTTACGGTAGCATTTCAAGAACCAAACTGTGATTTCCTAGATAACTGGATCAGAAAAGCATCAGGCAGGTCTTATGGGGTGTTCCTGGTATGCAGTGCCAAATTAATTCTGCCCCAAGTTTGGAACTGGCAATTATCCAACCCTGTTAGAACTCTAACACTAGGAGGGTGAGGACAAGCACAAGCCTCCTCCAATGCATGTAAAATCAACCACCATCTCTTGTTGAGCTGCCAGCATTGCTGGGCAGCCAATGCACTTGGAGGAAAGCGTGGGTCTCCAGCTCTGATACAATGCCAGACACCTGTAGCGTGTAGTATTAGTTGGCCCACAGTGGAAATATTAGAAATAAAATTGGTAAATGTTTGTGTAGCTTAGTTTGCATTGTCAAAAACTTTGGATCTCCTTTAGAGAAGACTGCTTAGAATGGTTTTCAATAAGTAGCTTAAGCTGGTTTATTGGCTAAGAAGTCAATTGACCTCAACCTGTGCTGGGAAGTCCTAACCAAGAGAATGAAGCTAAATAAGCTTTGATTAAAAAGGAACATGGATAATATATCAAACAAATAGGTTTAGTCAGCAAGGTGTAACTAATCAACATAATAAAAATATTACGCTTAATTATTTGCATCATCACTGTCTTGGCAAACTGACAGTTCTTAGGACAAACACTGTAATAGACCATTAATCTGCAGTGCTCCACTGCTCAGCAATGAGCATCCGTCTGCGTCCATGCTCCCTTCACCACACCTAAAACAATCATCATGCATCTTCATACATCATCAGGGTACAGTGATATTAAATAAAGCAGTTCAACTTGATTTACTGCCAAACAGTAGATAGCAAAGAACAGTAATGAGCAGTAACAAGCATTACAGAGAGCAGTAATGAGAAGTACTTTTTTACTTGCAATTATTGTTTTTTTCATTGTTTTTTTACTTGCAGCAAAAACAGATGGCTTATATGTATGATTCTAGTAAAACAGAAGTCTGCGAGGCAACAGGTGAATTACGTTGCATGAATATAGGGGAAAAAAATATCCATTCTCAAAGTTTTCTGTGCTGTGTAGAACCTAACTCCAGACAGATCAGCCATAACATTAAAACCACTTATGATAAAGAAGATAATATCATAGATTGTTTTTTATAATGGCACCTGAAAAGAGGTAAACGTACACATATACAACTAAAGTGCACACCAAGAAATTTGCAACTATGCGCAGCTTGCACACACATTTTGTACATATATAATGCTTTACTAGAAGCACCTGTGCACTGGAGGCACTGTTTTGCCAAATACACATAAAACAGCCTGACATATTAAGAAAACAGTGTGATCACACGTGGCTTTTCTCTGCTGTGGAGCTTCAGGAATTCATGGACAGGCATTAAACAGAAACTGTAAGGATTAGGTTCGGCTGACAGGATAGGTTAGGGGTAATTTTAGGTTTAGGACAAGGTAAGGGTTAAGGTTCTAGTTACATCATTTACGTCACAGACACTTTTTTTAGGCATTACCCCCTGTGGACTACTGCCCTCCCCTGAGGATGGGCCAGTGGACCCATCTTTTTACCCTCCTCCCATCTGGAAGGCATTACAGGAGCGTCCGCTCTCACACCAGCAGACTCAGGAAGAGTTGTTTTTTTTAATTGTATTTAAATTTTTTTTTTTTTTTCCACTGCCACTTATCGGCATCCTTGCTCCCTCTGCACTGTTATTGTACTTTATTCACAGTAAAGTACTTCATTCATACCTGCCTTAATTAATGCACTACCTGCATAGATACTACAGCACTGTTTATTGCACTTCTGTTTAGATTCTAATTGCATTTCATTGGCTCTGTACCTGTACTCTGCACAGTGACAATAAAGTTGATTCTGATCTAATTTAATTTAATCTAATGAACAAATCATGACCGATGACAGGGTCAGGGACCAATGACAAGGCTCAGCGATGAACATGGACTGAATGTCTGCTCCAATCCATCAGAAGAGCTACTGTAGCCCAAAATACTGAAAGTTAGTGCTGGATATGATTTGTGGAGTCCTTGCCTCAAGCTGTTTTTGTACCACAAGGTGGACCTACAAAACACACTGCTGGGCCAAAAAAGCTCACACACTCTAATATTTCATCGGCCTGCCTTTAGATTTGATTACAGCAGACATTCACTGTGGCATCATTTCCAATGTCACTCCAATGTTTATTTCTGTGCAAAGTTACTGCATCTTCTCCATCACATCCAAAAGAGATAAGGTTCAGGTCTGGACTCTTTCACTCTTTCACAATCTCAGCTGATGAATCCTGGCATTGGCATCTTGGAAAATGCCTGTGCCATCAGGGAAGAAAAAAATCTATTGATGGAATTATCTGGTCGTTCAGTATATTCAGGTAGTTAGCTGACCTCCTTCTTTGGGCACATAACATTGTTGAACCCAGACCTGACCAACTGCAGCAACCCCTGATCATTGCACTGCATAAAAAAATTGATTTAACTGTCATCTTGCAGCTCGATATTCATGTAAATTTTCATAAAAGCCTGAAAATTTTAAAAGCCTCCTGTTTTAGTGAGTCAGTCAAAACCCTGTGAAGAAGCATGGAAGACAAAAGCAAAAGTAAATGTGATTGGGAAGAAGGTGGAAAAGCCACTCTTACGTGAGGCTGTAATGGTGCATTATGCAGGTTCATCTCTCTGAAGTAGAGCTAGCTTCAAAGTGGTGCTGGTCATAGGTGGGTCAAATGGTCACTGTGCTTTTGAGATCAGCCACAGCAACTCATCTGCTTGCACAAGCTAAATGGAGGGAAACACCATCAACAAGAACAATTTCAAATCAAAGGATAATTACTGGGACAGCCCAGAAATAACCATAAACAGCCATATTGCAGTACTTTCATGCGCAATGTGTCTACAGTATCAAGAGGACATTGGCTCCAAATTCACCTCAAAACATGTATTTTCCTTCTTTTGAGCAAATTATACTTAGAAGATGGCTTCATTTGATATGTAAAAATTAAGAGAATTTAAATATGTAAAATGTAGTCATTTGTATTGATTAGATTGATAAGGATACTGTTTGATGGTTGTTCAGATGAAAAAAACGACCTTAATATCATTTAATACTTTTATCATTTTGTATCTGTATTATTGCTTCTCAGGACTGAAATTTGTACCCTGTGTGAAAAAAAGAGAGAGTAAACAGCCCCTCATTTTCATTTATCAGCCAAAATTCAGGTCAGTCATGCCATTAGCCCCACCCCCTCTTGCTGATCAGTCAGAGTCTGCATGCAAGGTGAACATGTACACGTGAGCAGAGCTGTAAACATTATCATGGATAGTGGACAATTAAACCAACATGCAGAAAAAGGATGTGTCCAAATATTTGGCATTCAGTGCCAAACGAGGACAGAATAGAACATGTCAAGAGATTAGATGTAGATTAAGCTGTAAGAAGATATTCTTTCATGTTCGTCTGGGGCATAATGATGTGTGCATGTGTATGCAGATTGTGTGGAATGTAAGGAGCTGAAATGAGAGCGTGGATTGAAACAAGCAGCCGACACGGCTCGTCTTTTCATCCACTGATGGAGCACATCTGAATATGAGCTGCTATTCTTAGTTAAAGCATAAAAGGTGCATGTTCCTCTATCAAAAAGGCACTTGAGAGTGTTTTAGAGCGCTGTGAGAGCTGAGCACGGAATAAAAGAAAGCTTCTGGGGGAACATCGTTTGAAAAAAAAAAAATGTAACTTCTGTACCATTAAGCTGAAGTTTTTTTTCTACTAAAACTCTGGGCACTGCAGTCGTTTTGCTGAGAGGTGTATCTGCAAGAGCTGGAACACTAATTATGCATGAGAGCAGCAATTGCTAATTTGATCTTTTATGGAGATTTGCGCTGGAAGAGGGGTCGAGAATCTGATTAATGCTTTAACAGCAACTTTGGCAAGCACACAGTCATTAGACATGTTTCATCCAACTCTGCCAAATAAATTAGAAATGATTATGTGCTACAATGCCTACAATTTTTAGACTTTTTAATGTGCCCGTAATGTGTGTGAAATTATGGGAGAAAATGCTCACCCTGAAAACTCTTTTTGTACAATAAAACTAACCTTATTTCATCATCAAAGTCTTCCTACACTTACAGCATTTGGCTGACGCTCTAATCCATTTGAGTCACGTTAGGAAGGTAGGATGCTGCAAAGGGTTCCTTGATTAAGAATAATAAATAAATAAATAAATAAATAAATAAATTTTGACACACCCAGAAGGAAGTGTTGGATTGCAGTGCTATTGGAAAGGAAGATAAAGGTTATGACACGATCAACATTTATTCATCTACACATGCAGACGTTCGTGTCTTTCAGGACGTGCGTCAGGTTTAACGCAACACGCCAGGTTCCTAATGGTGTCCTGTGATAATCCATCCCATGCAGCTTAAGGGGTGGGAGTGTTGATAAAGTGTCCAATAGCGTCCCACGCATTTTCAATCAGGGATAGGTCTGGAGATGCAACTGACCATGGTATATTGTCAGTGTCTTTAAGGTCAGCTATTGAGATGACATTAGTATGTCCTGCCCTTCCAGAAAAGGAAGGACCACTGGTTGTAGGACCTCATTAACATAACACTGGGTTATCATAGTGGCTGCAATGAAGACCAAAGGCATGCTCATTTTCAAAGCTGTGAGGCCATTTAACATTCCATAATCCACAGTGCCACGAGTGTGCCAGGAATATGCCATAGAAGGCCTTACCATCTGCAGTGGACAGTGCAGTTGTTGCACAAAACAGCAGTCAACAAGGAACTGTGCATGCTGTTGGTGGTTCCATACTGGTGTGGGATGGGGTGCACTGGTTCACCTAAACATGTTGTTCACTGCTGCCTGCTATGGTTTACTGGTGCTGCTATCTTTCACTGACTAGTGACCATAAACAGCCCTTTATGAACTTTATGTACCCCAACAGTGACGGGATATTCCAGCAGGGTAATGCACTGTGCCATTGGGCCCAGGTTGTACATAATGGTTCCATGATGTTTTCCCGGTCCCACATTTTTCCATTCATCTAGCACCCACTATTATACCTCCCTTAAACTCCAATACTTCCCAGTTGCTTTGCCGTGAGCTCATTGGTCAGTGCTCAAGCTCACCTTCAAGATAACACCTCACATTTCATAGAGGTGTGAATGTTCTACTGGCATGTCAGTGTTTGTGTAAATACAGTTGACTATAATTTCACAGATAAACTGTTTAATGCAATAACATCATCTTCAGGACTTCTAGCGCTGGTGCTCATTTCACTATTTTATTTTTGGGTTAGTCTCACTTTGGGTTGTGTACGGTCTGAAGTTAGATACTTATTCGCAGTAATAAGATGATGCTGGCAGCAAAGCAAAACAGTCCTGCATGAGAAGATGCAATTATTTTAAATACAACGTAGAACTTATTTGGAGTTCTGTTGTCTGTGTAAATTAGCTTTCAGCATGTGTGAATAAATCTGAAAATACATAGTGACACTAAGAAGTGACTGAACAATAGCTAGATGTAGGGCGGACAATCTCTACAAGCCCTATGTGGCCTTGTCTGATTCTACAGCATGATGTTAACGTTTTGATTCAGGTGGGTTTTCCACCCGCAGATACCTCCGTTCTCCACATTCTCATCACCAGCAACAGCTGATCTCAATCCCACAATCCCAGGTGGCTCTTCCTGAAATCTGGAGTACCAGCCAGGCAGTCAGAGAAGATCCTGGAGATAATTACTTCTTTACGTCAGCACAGTGGAGGAGTCTCTGACCTCACGATAGATTGATTCCAGCCATATCTCTCAATTTCAAGGTCACTAATTTATATCACTCAGTCAGTTTAGCAAATTACGTGGTCGAACAAAACTGCTCCACTTAGAACAAAGGCATGGTAATGAACATCTGGATGAAAACAGCAATGGTACATTTATAACCCATACATAAAAGTGAGGACGCCGACCATATCAGCATAACTATTAATCAATGACATGAGGGAGAGATATAACTATGGGGGGAAAAAGTTTTTTTATAATTGTGATTTGAAGGATGAAATGGAAGTGATGCCTCGGGGGAGTCAATTCCAAAGTTTGTGAGCCATGAAACTAAATGACCTGGTACTCATAGAGGAGAGTCTAAATCAGGGAACCAGAGGAGCACGTATACAGGCAGAGTGTGCAGATGTGAAAGTTCAGCCAGGCTGAAGGGAAAGACAAAGGTTTTGAAGGTTATGAAAAGCGTGGATTTCAGTTCAAATCTGATACTGGCTGTATTTAAGGGTACAAGACGTTTTGAGCAGGAATCCTGTAAAGGTCAGTCTTGGCAACCGGAGTCTGAGAGAGCAAAATTGGCCAATGAAGCAACAGCGGCAGTTCAAAAAAAGAGGTGGTGTATTAGAGGAGGCATTGGCTTGCCCTATGTGATAGGGTTAGAGTGCTTACAGGGGGGCAAGAATGTACCCCTGAGGGAAACCCCAAGAAATAAAAGCAGTGGTTGACGGCTTATACACTGTCCAACATCTAGGGTCCTATATTAAGAAGCATTTAGCAATCTATGTGGTCATTCATTCATTCATTCATTCATTTATTTATTCCTTCATTCATTTGTATTCATGTACTTATTCTATTTTTAATTTAATTTTATTTTTTTTAGCATTCTCACCTGCATAACAGCTTGGAAACATTACCTTTGTAGCTTTTTCAGTGCAGTCAGTTTAACTGCATTATTTTAAGCATTTATGAGGCAAACAACCTGTGTACCTCTGCCCATATGCTCAATGGGTGATCGTGGCCTCATTATTTAAATAAAATCTCAAGCATGGTTGGTTTTTTTTTGTTTTTTTTTAAGATTTTTTTAAGATTTGGTTTCCTAATATGTGTGCTTCTTTCTAGTCATTGACATCAAAGGGCACACAAAAAGTTATTTCCTCAGTCTGAAGTACATTTCAACGTCCTACAAGCTCGAGAGAGAGAGAGAGACAGAGAGAGAGAGAGAGAGAGAGAGAGAGAGAGAGAGAGAGAGAGAGACAGTAAGAGGGAGAGATGGAGAGCAAGAAAGAGAGAAAGAGAGAAATTCATCTTGTGAACAGCAGGTTACCAGGGTAAAAGTATCTGTAAGCACATCATTTCACGCTCAATCATCTCGAGCGCCTTTCCTTCATTCTGACTCTCGACCTCCACAGATTGTTCACACTGATTGAAGGTATTTTTTTTTTCCTTCTTTTTGAAAACTTTTTTCACTGACAATCATAAAATAAATTAAGCCCTGAGCAGACATGCATTCAAGAAGGAAAAGCATTTAGAAATATATTTTTATCTTAAATATTATTAAGTTCACTTAATTTTTACATTTCATATTGAACTACAGTATTTATCCAGGACATTTCATAATGTGGACTCTTGAAGGTCATTGTGATTTATCATCTTTGGAAATTGGACAGTTTGTTACATGACTGTCGGGATATTTCTCACATTTCTTGATGGAAATATGATTAAGCATACTTGACAGACACGTAACTATGTATAAGTAGTTTGACCGGGGGGAGTCCCCCCTTGTGAGCCTGGTTCCTCCCAAGGTTTCTTCCTCCATCTCTGAACGAGGTTTCCCCTTTGGCTCACTTGTTCATGTGTTGTTCACCTTTTTATTTCTGTAAAGCTGCTCTGTGACAAAATCAATTGTAAAAGGAATTACAGAAATACATTTTTATATGATCTGATTTCACTCATTTCAGTCAAAAGTTCTAACTCACATTATCCACCTTCAGCTCAGTTTGGTCAACAATGAAGTTTGACATCTAATACAATATTTAATCAGTTTCAGCTGCAGCTCATTTACTAATCCTATTGGTTTTGAAGATCAACTCAACACTATTGTTGACCAAACTGAGAACCAGAACCTCATGATCTGAGTCAGGAGAAGTTAACTGCTGCTCTGTAATCAGCAACTTTACCATTTGTTGTCCAGTGTTTCCTGTTCACGTAGTAAATGACACCAGTTGGAAGATATTGATAAGTATGACGTGGGACGGGTCTCTGTTCTCGCTACAAGAAATACAATATCTTTACTCAGAACTCAGTTGGCAAATGTGACAGCAGTGGACATGGACCTAGACCCACACACAGCAGGCCCCATCATCCGCCCATAGTACGCTCCACTCAAACCCGGGAAATCAATACTTAATTCAAGCCAGCAAGAGTAAGAAATGTAGCTCTCGTCTCAGGATGAAAGAGACGAGCAGCTGGAGCTTGAACCCCTTGATCTGTCAAATGCAGCTCCACTGAACCCAGAAGCATTCATTCCATTTGAGTGCTGAAAGGGGTGGGCTTCCAGAGGATTGGGCCTGACCTACAGGAAACTGATTGACAGTGAGAACTTTGGGCTGGTGTTAAACTCTCTGCACTCAGAAGCTAATGTTTGTACATTTACTTTACTGTTATTAATTTGCATAATTACAAGATTCTGTATTCGTATAACCAGTAATTAATGTTTTTGTTCTCTTTAACCTTGATCAAATTTTGATCAAATTAAATTCTGTATTGATGGATCTGATAACAGTATATTAATGAATTGTGATGCACTTGCCTTTTTAACGTTTTATCCAAATGTTGGATCAAAACATGCTGTTTTCTCGGCTTCATATCTCAGATTAACCTATAGACATGATACACATATAAATAAATAAAAAAACCTATACTATCTAATCATCTCATTATGTGATGAATTATCACTGAATAATCCAGCTCAGGAAAAGTAAAAATTCCTAATTTACAACTCATTTAAATGCAAGAAGCTTCCAGTGCATGTTTACTGTATTATCCACAAGTACATGCTCGACCTGCATACAGACTCTGACTGATCAGCCAGAGGGGGCGAGGCTAATGACATCACTGACCCAGACATTGGATTGTAGAGGAAAAGGAGATGGGAGGGGCTGCTTGCTCTCTTAGCTTACACAGTAGTCAAATTTCAGAATAGAAGTCCAGAATACTGATATACATAAATAATTATAATAATAAAGGTTCAGGTTGTTGTTTTTTTAATTGTATTTGGACACCTGTCCCGTATTGTGAAGAACATGCTGTTGCTTTATGCTTTTCTGCCTCCACATAGTGACTGTGGACAGAGCTGGGACTGCAGCCACCAGCTAGTGGGCAGCAGCCTTTAATCGTCTCCAGCAACTCTATTCACAGCAGGAAGGGATGAAAAGCAGGGAGGGAAAGTGGGGAGGAAGATGTAGGTGCTGCTTAACCTTTCCCTGAGGAAGAGCTGTCCTCCAGGGGTTTGGGCTTTGATGTTTGGCCAACAGCTACAGAATGTCATCCTTAATTGCATCCCAGATCCATTTCCCGCTGTGCCCAACTCGCCAGCCTTGGAGGAAGTGTTTTCTTTGCCACAGGCTAGCTTTTACTGATGCTCTCTGCTGTTGCCATTTTTTCCAAATTCTACCTGAGAAAAATGCCAGTCAACTGTCTGAACTGGATGAGCTGTTTGCAATCCATGGGGGCTAAATTAAATGCTCAACAAATTATTAAGGGAGAAGGGTTACTCTGCAATTACTTATTAATTATTCTCATTAAACATGTTCTATTCTTTACTAAACAAACGTATCAGGGGGCAATCAGTGGGCACCAACAGCACTTAATCTGCCGTCCCAGGATAGACAGGATTCAAAGACTTCAGCTAAGAACTGATTCCTCACGAAGGTCATTCAAAAGGATGGAGAGGAAACTTGATTCTCAAAAGGAAATTACATATCATGGCTACATGATCACCCATCATTCACCAAGAAGGACTCAGTTAGGAATTAAACTTGGTGGGTACGTTGGACAGTGTGAGACCAGATTGTCTTATTGACATATTGTGTACCATACTGGCATGGCCTGCTGTTGGTGGCAGTGGAGAAAAGAAGACATGTAGGATCTAGGACACTCACATCATGCACAAATGTATCATTAGACAAATAAGCTTCATCTGCTTCATCCTGAATAGGGTCATGGTGGATCCAGAGCCTACCGAGAGTCATCAGGCACAAGGCAAGAATACCCCCTGGAGAGGACAGTCCATTTACAGGGTACCACACACACACACACACCTAAGGGGAATTTAGCATGGCCAATTCACCTACCATTTGCAGACACTGATTGGAGCAGGGATCAAACCCAAAACTTCAGCTCCCTTTAGCTGCATGACACACACACGTATACTACCTGCAGCACCACTGTGCTGCCCTTAGTCAAATAATCATTCAAAATAAAAGTTTTAATGTACTGGCATAAAGAAACCTATTAAAACTATTAACATAAAAAAAACATAAACATGGAAAACACAGGCAAACAATGAACCTTTCATGCATCAGTCCAAAAGCATGACAAACAATTTTCCACCCAAATGCTTGGAGAAAATACTCTTTTCCAAATCTCTGAGACATTCAACAACTACCGAAAAATTGCTACTGCTGCTACTAAACCTTTAATTAAATATACTCCACTTAAATACATTCATCAGCAAAATCTCCTGTAATTTAATCAAGTGAAATGATTTGTTTCATGTGAATAAAATTATTTAAACCCAGGAATAAAATAAAACTAAGGACCTTCGTAGTGGGGGCCTGTACCAATAAATACATACTACATCATTCAAGCTGGTATATTTGATTCTTGTCAGCACTGGATCTAGTTTACATGATGCAACGCTTTCAGAAATAAATATGGATTTTGCTGAATTCAGGGTGAAGAATGCAGTGTGTGTATATGTGTGTGTGTGTGTGTGTGTTCTGTTACTTTCTGTTATTCTATAGGTTTTAGGTTTTATAATGGGATCCTGTGGGGGAAAAGTGGAATACAACTGACCGCTGCTCGGACACTGTCCATCTGTTTTGGCCATTTTTTGGGGGGGGGTTTTGGACCAGTTAAGATACTAACTAATATGTACCAAAAGTAATATATTGTATTTTTGATGGTACATATATGGAAAATGTACCACTGAGTACAAGAAAATACCAACATCATAACTCTGTTTACTGTTTACAAAGGCGTAGAATATTGCTTTTACAAATATGTTCTTTGGAAATAAGCATATTTGGTCTTAAAAACAATAAGACATTGACAACTGAGGAAGAACTCACGGCAGATGTTAATGCCAGTATGATTAGCTAAAGCAGTATCAGGGATTGGATATGCAATTAGAGAGACTGTAAAGGATAAAAAACAAGACAGACCCATTAGCGAGATGGGAGAGGGAGGAAGATACTGTATTTATACTGTAATTCCCAGTACTGGAAAATGTGCTATGGTCTCAGAGTCCTAGGCCTGAGTGGGAAACAATAACACTTACAGGAAAAGAGGATTTTTCGCAGATAATACATACAGTAGCGATGGTCTCATCGTTCACGATTCATTTTCTACATTTTTTTCCATTTTAAAAAGACCTGTGCTTACCTCCCAAACACTACAGGTGGGCTGGTAATGGTGAGGATGTGTTGGGTATAAATAACCATGTGCTCACTGCGGTGCCCACTGTCTGTCAGTTCGATTTAATTCCCCATTAAAATAAGCGAGTGTGGGCGCTGAATGAATCGGCCCCATTTCAGCCTTTCTCTCCCTCATCTCACGGTTATCCAGCGGACTCATTAAATCTGTCAAATACTTGGCTTCGCCTGGCAGGCTTTCTATTCGGTGCTTATGGCTTTAATGAATACCTCTGCCAGTGCATGATAAGCTTCTGATAGTTCTAGGTGTTTGGTGGGGTCAAAGTTGGGGGAAAAAATTATGTGGCTCATTATACTGATATGGACTTGATGAGAATCACAATGCATCTGAATTATAGCTTGCTAACAGCATAAAGTAATGTATAGGGAGGTAAGTAATAAAATGGTTTCAGTTATATTAGAAAATCGCACATGATTACAATCAATGATGTATTGTTTTTAATTAAATTTACTGCAGAGAAAATAATGATTTGTGTTAATAGCAAGACTTCTATTTGTTTATTTATTGTTTAGTTGTCTAAAGAGCAGTCTGTGCGACTTAAGGACTGTGTGTCAGAAATATTGCTCTGCGGCACAGTGGCCCCAACAGGGAACAGTCCTGGCCCCACTTACCTTCTAAAATTCTTGTTGAAATGGAAAACAGAGAAGCTACAAGGGATTCTGTGGACTGGTGCAAGCAGAACTGCCTTCAGATAAACATGGGAAAAACCAAAGAGCTGGTGGTGGATTTCCACAGGACTACGTTTTCCTCACCCATTCCAGTGAACTGCCAGGAAAGGGACATTGAGATTGTCAGGACCTACAAGTACCCGAGAGTTCATTTAAACAACAAACTGGCCTGGTCTGACAACACATGCCCTGTATAAGAAAGGTCAGAGCAGACATCACCTGCTGAGGAGGCTCTGAGGCAGAGACTCAGACACTCATACATCATCAACACACGATGGACCCACACCTCTGTCATAGTGCACTCTATCACAAACACACCACATGGACCTATATCTTATCCTACCTCTTATTAATGTTCAAACTGGTCCTGACAGAACGGTACAAGTGCAATACATACAAGCTCTATGCAATATCCACAGTTTCTGTGCATGTCTAGTTTCATGTGCAATATCCATACAATTACATGTGTAAACTGTTCATTTGTATAGTTTCTCAGTTCTCGTTTCTTTTTTTTTTTTATTTTAATTTTCTTCAATTAGCATATTTTATATTTTATATAATGCAGATCTATGTCTATGTACTGCTCTTTATCTGCTTACTCTGTGTGTTACAGGCCTCCGATGGGGTCTGTATTTTTGCAGAAAAGAGTCCAGAACAATGCGTGAGTTGGTGTCAGTCAGCAGGCAGGCTCTGATCAGATTTATTAACAGAAAATCATATCAATAAACACTAAATTTTCAACACATATTCTTCCTTAACATGTTTACTAACTCAATTTGACCATTTGGTCCATCTTTACTTAAAGAAATAAAATGTCTTTGTCTTACAGTGAAACTCCAGTATAGAGCCTTCTTTTAACTCATTTCACTTTTACAGCTTTCAGCATGAAATATAAATGCAGCACATTTAATGCTGTAACTACATGCTATGCTCAACTATTTAATCAACTGCTATTACATACATAAACATTACATATTTGTCAATAAAAGCACATTCAAATTCAGTTTCTACAATCATAAACTTCAACTCACCATTCTCAAAACCTCATACAATCATGTCAGTATATTCTACAAACATCAAATCACACAATATAATGTTTACAATTGTTCTGGAGCCACTAAACAAAATAAAAGACGCGGAAGTCCGCCATCTTTATCCAATACACACTAAGGCGAATCCAGCTCACGTGACACAATTAGCTTCTTTTAGCAGCTCACAAACACACTTTCCGTCAGAAATGTTATTACATTTAACACAAAAAGGTGATTTTATAACCTTAGAAGGAATTTAAGTCGACAGACTCGTGTTACTAACCGGTATTTTTGCAGAAAAGAGTACAACAATGCGTGAGTTGTTGTCAGTCAGCAGGCAGGCTCTCATCTGACCTCCAGGCCTACCACGCCCAGCCTACCACACCCAGCACTCACATCAGGAGCTACTCCCTCTGCTGGTGAACTACAAAAATTACATTCACAAACCTTAACTCTTATCAGAGAAAGTACAGTATATGAAGATGGGACCTTTCTTATGAACAACAACAACCACAATAAAACATAATTACTCCACAATGTGATTAAAAATTTGAGGATATCACATGTGTTCTGCTGTAATTATGCAAATTGCTGTATCTTGTGTTAAACTGGTGTTACTTCATTATTTAGTGAATATAATAGACATAACTAATCTGATAATGCATAAAAACATAAACCCCACCGAGCAACCCAATGGTCAACAGAAGCAAACAAAAACCTTCCTCAGAGGTGGAGAAAGAAACCTTGGAAGAAACCAGACTCACAAAGGGCGGCCCATCCTCCTCTGGTCAAACTACTCATACATTATTAATAAGGAGACACTGGACCACCACTTCCCAAGTGTACAGGGGTAATGATTAATATGAGCAATATTAGCAGATAAGTACATTTCTACATAGTAGGTAATGGCAGGTGAGGAACTAGTAGTAGGGTGGGCAGCTAATCCAAGTCCAGCAGCATGAACATGGGCAGCTGGTCTGAATAGGTTGCAGAGAAGAGAACCATAAACATGGGAGCACAATGGCATCCAACCACTCCACCATCTACAAATCTGAGTGAGCAGGACAACAGCACACACTTCCCATTTTACCATAATTCCTATCATTTCCAAGAACCTCTGGATCTACAACCTTTATCTAAAAGGAGTCATTAATTACCAAAAGCTAAACTCATAAAGTGAGATTTTAGCCTGGATTTGAAGATTGTGACTGTCTCTGACGGAAGAATGAAGCAAGTGCAGTGCTGATAAGATTGGGCTGATATGATCAGATGTTCTAGTTTAAGTTAGAACCCACAGTCCATTGTTTTGAACTAACTGAAGTCTACTGAGGTTTCTGATGGAACACCCTGACCAGAGTGTATTGAAATAATCTAACCTTAATTAATAATAAAGGCACTTTTCTGTGTAATGCAGGGATATGGCATTTCTTAATGTAAGAAATGGACCACTGTCAAGTATTATTATTATTATTATTATTATTATTAATAATAATTCTAATAAGTTCATTAATAAGTTCTTTTTTCTTCAATTTGGTTTACTGGTATAAGCTGGTCTTTAGTTATTTTACTGTATACTCTTCTGTAGTATTAAAATGGCACAGACGCAGGATTATCTGCATAGATCAGATCAGTAAGTCAGCAGGGAAGCTCTGTAGGACCATGCCTGGCCACAGTAAGCGAATGAAGCAGTCCTAATTAGGTCCACATTCTGGGTTACCGTCTCCTGATTTTATGCATTATTCACTGAAGTACAACAGATAATTCTGTGTTCTCTCATTGTTCATTCTTTGTGGATAATATTCCAGTAGCACTTACTGCACCATAACACAGCCTAGACAGAAAATAACTTTTTTGTTTTGGAGATTGCATTTCCTCTTCATATGTGTACTCCTTCAAAAGGTGTACAAGTTCTCCTTCAGTAGGTTTAAGTGACTCAAATCTTGAGTCATGCTGTTTGCCATCGACAGGCAGAGTTTGCGAGAGTAAAATTGGCTCTCTCCTCACATCACACCCAGTGCAGTTCTGGTCAGAACAGGCCATTGTATCACAGGTGAGGACCCAGTGCTTTCCTCCCAGCACAATGGCTGCCCAGCAATGGTGCAATGGCGGCAGGTTGAAAAGAGGCAGTGGCTGGCTTCACATGTATCTGAGATGATGTGTGCTGGTCTTCACCCTCCTATTGTCAGAAACATCATATGTGATGAGGGTGAGTTCAAACTGGGTTGGGTAATTGGCTCTTTAAAAAAAAATCAATAAAGTTCTCAGGTGTACACAGTTCTCCTTTAAACAGTGTACAATGATTTCCTTCCAAAGGTGTACAACATTCTCCATCAGAAGGTGTGCAAAGTTCACCTGAGTACAAAGATATCCTTCAAAAGATGCATAGAATTCCATTTCAAAGGGTGTAGAAAGTTCTCCTTTGTAAAATATTATCTGACAAATGTACAAAGTTCTCCACCATCCTTTGGTCTTGCTCATCAGAAGCATATCATTAATAGAACTGAAGATAAAGATAAATAAAATACTCTTAATAAAAAACAAGGCAATAAAATCAAGCTTCGGGCATTAGAGAAGAGTTTCTGTTATTAAATTATTACCATTTACATTCCAAATTATTATATAACTGTGTTTTATATCCATCACCTCTTGTCCTTGCAATGTCATAGTCACTAGCTTTGTTAATTAGCACTGGAAATAAAGCTGTGCTCGCCATCTGACAGACTGTTGTTTCATGAATATTATGCCATTTCAAATACCAGCAGCATATTTGAAATGAGCCCTGGCTAATCCACCCAGTTGTCAATCACAACATGTGACATTTAGGCTTGGACTTGAGTGAGTTTCCGGGCTAGATTGAATTCATTAGAATTCATAACAATGAGGTCCGGCGTGGCGTGACTATTGGCCATGATATCTTATTATCAACCATGACAGGCAGAGACAAGCCTGATAATATAACAAGACTAATGAAGCAGACCACCAATATGGCAAAGACAAGCAGATCCAATCCCATGACATTTCGTAATATCTGTTCATATGGACTCAGAAACTTCCCTTTGTGAGCTCTAGATGTGGTTCTCTGCTGCAGGAACCTGGCAAAAGATGGGTTTGTTTAGATGTGTTGGTCTCATAATGGATATATCAACAAGGTGTGAGCCAACAGAGATCGCTGTCCTGTAGTAACTCATTTTAGAACTTACTTCAGATAACCAGTCATCAGTCATCACAGAGCATCTAAATCCATATGACATGAGAAGACAGTGATGTTCTCTTGTATACTGTTCAGTGCAATGCCATCAGACTATGGAAACTTCAGACTTCAGACCTTGGATTCAGACACCTATGCCACTCCACTCTTCTTCCTGACTCTAAAAGTGGAGTTGAGTTGAGACTTTCATCTCAAAGTTCTTTTTCTCCTTAGCTCATTTCAGATGCTGACAATGTCTCTGCTTCAGGAGGGGCTTGATATTAAGAATACTTCTGTCTGAGCCCCTTTCCTGGAGATGTCTGTGTGTGGTGGATGTTGATGTTCTGACACCAGCCTCAGTTCACTGCTTGTGAAGCTCTCCAAGATCTTGAATCAACTTTTCTTGACAATCATCTCAATGCTGTGCTCATCTCTGTTGATTGTGCACCTTTTCCCACCACATTTTCCCCTTCAGTCAACTTCCCATTAACATGCTGTCAGAATCTTCCCCATAATTATTCCCCATGATTACTCCCCATCTGCCCCCACAGCTATGTGGAATTACAGAATAGTCATTTATTCAAAATTGAAATAAAATATTCTAATAAGATTAGATTTAAAAATAAGCTATAGGCCTATAAAATAGGCCTGTAAAAAAAGGCTTGGAATATGTCACCTTGTGTACGATTAATATAAAATATGTGATTGAATTACATTTCTTTGTGATATTCTAATTGCCTGAGATTCACTAATTTACTGGTCAACTTCCAGAGACCCACTATCCTCCCTATCACCATCCATGGTATTATGGATGATGGTGGGTCTCAGGAAACGTCTAATTGTGTTCTATTCCATTCTGTATTGTGTACTAATTGTATTGTATACAACTGTGTACTGCTCAGCTCCCTAAGACCCACCACCTCCATAACAGCATCCTGGTCTTATTGCTCATTAAAAACACATTCATGAGTTTGAGTGATGACCTCAAGGAAAAAAAATGAACAATTGCACGTTGAGGCAGATTATTTGCAAATTGTTTTCATTTACATTTATGGCATTTAGCAGAAGTGCTTATCCAGAGAGACTTATAAAAATGCTTTGTTGTCCATTTAGATGATATATCCCTAGCTACTGCAAATAACTGCAAATACTGCAAAAATCTAAAGATATCCTTGAGCCAAGACACTGCCACGTAAAAAGAGTCAGTGCTGGTGCTTAGATATTAACAATACAACGATGCACAAATAAAATACACTCTAATTCTTATTGCACCCAGACTGATTTGACTGGTGTCATGTCGGACTGTCATGGAGTGGCTAGCTGCCACCTCTCCATGATATAAAGGCAGTTATGGTGGCATAAGATTGTGTGGCAATGGATGTATGAAAGGATGTATTACAGTACAGATTTCCTACCTTCACTTTTCTTCAGTTTTGGTCTCATTGCAGAGTTTAAAGGTTGCTGTGTCAGTTAATTATCTTCCAGATGAGACACTGTATCTCAGTTTCAAAGGGAAAGATAGAATGAAAGCCCTGGTTCTCATTGACCGAATGCTGTCACAAATCCTTGTCCGTAAAAGTTGTGATAGAGTTTGTAGTAGGCTTTGCACTTTCCAAGTTGGGTGAAAGCTTTGACATTGTTTGCTCAATGGTGCCTTTGCTCAATTGGGCATTTTTCATTGCTGCTATCCAAAGGACCATCAAGCAAGGTATCTTCTGTATAGAATCCAAAGTGCTTCCATATGCTAGCTGTTAATGCAGAGGGTGCCGGATTGTATTTCTCACAACCCGTGTCTTATGTGCATGCCACAGACTGTCCATGCACTGCAATCCATCAACATTATGTCAGCAGATAATATTTAGTAAATTGTGATGTATGTGAATGAATACAGAATCACCCATGTGCGCATTAAGATGCATCTAGAATTGATATTTCTCTCACCCCTAGTGTGCACCTATTCTAACCATGGATTTCAGCTACTTTAAGTTGCACCTCGTGCTGACGCAGATGTGCAAAGGCACACACAGCTCATCTTGTCCCTGTAGAGAGGAAGTGCCAAAAGAATATGACTAAGTGGAGTAGATGAACACAAACCGATTGGCACGATGCCTAATGCCAGGGTATAAAGCTCCCCAGCATTGCTGAAGGATTGTGCTTCATTCTGTATTTCTGAGATGGAGTTGGAGAGTTGGGGATGAGGTGGGGTGGTGATCTTCCAACATTCTCACCTCCTACCTAATGCTCTTGTAACTGAATGCAATCAAATCCTCAGAGCAATGCCATTCATTTTGAAAGAAACAATGAATGAGCAGGTGTGCCAAAACGTTTGTCCATATAGTGTAAGTGGAAGCTTACGTGCCAGGAGAAGGCACTTCTGTCAGCATTTGAAGACAGAGACGGACTCACCCATGTTCCACTACTTGAGCTCCAGGACAGAGCAGAGTTGAGGCATCTTTTATGAGTCCATTTTTGGCTTTGAAGACATGAGTCAGGGATTTCATTGTGTGGCTGAAAACCAGTAAGGTGTACATAGCAATTTTGTGACATGGGTGAAGTTAGAAAGGTTGAAGAGAAGGGCTTGATGAAGTGTAAAGTGAGACCAGCATGGACTGAACAAGTACCTGGATGGTCTCCCCCGAGAGAAAGGGTCAAATTCTTCAGACTTTGTAGAGAGAAAGCTGTCCGCCAGTCCCCCAGTGGACTGCTTGTTCTATATATGTTAAATGTACCAGACAATGTAGATATTGAATGATTGAATGTGTTATTTGATTCATAAATAGTAAATATCTGAGTTTATTTGTTGTGAAAAATGCTCAGAGGCATGTTAATCATTTCAGGATGGACTTGTGAAGAACTCTGCTCTGATTGGTTGTTTATGTCACTGCAATGACTCACAGGAGCCACATAACATTGCTTTTAATATTGGTGCACTACCACCATGCCACCAATGTAATACAGTTCATCCAGAATAAACCAGCATCAAAGTGTTACTCTCCCGTAAACCCATGTTGAGACAATTCATAGACATTGTTTTGAGGTCACATATCCAGTAGATCATCATAAAGGTGGAGATGTTCTACTGTATCCTGTGGACATTTATGACTCAGCAACCTCCACAGTCTTATTCCCATTCATTCCATCTTCCCATTCTCAGATAACAGGTCACATCCCGCACTGAAAACCCAATGCAGAACAAACAAAAGCATGCGCCTGATGGCTTAATTTCAGTAAACTGCGTCAATGACTTACAAAACGTTATTGAGATGGAGTTACATTAGCATAGGAATGTCTGCGTCTTTGCTGGCAGATGTGCATGATTTAGAAGGCAGCAGGCTGAGCTTAAATAGCTGCATTACTAAATGGATCCAATTACTACCATTTAGGAGTAATGCTTAACTATCTCCACATGGGCTCCCAGTCTCTACCCTGGATTAATGAAGGAAACACGCCACTCTCCGTCTCTCCTGTGTCCTGGCCCAGTGATGGGCTACTTCTCCTCACCTCATTATGAAGGATGCAGTGTGAACAACATGCTAATATGGTAAATTAGAATCGTGTTAATTTGGCAAAGCGTTCTTAATACTGAATTCACTGTAAAAGGGACTGAAAGAAAGGACAAAGTTGTGAATTTGCAGTATGCTGGAGCAAAAATGATGGATCCAGGCTCATATGAAAATGTAATATAGGGCTATATATGCACATATATCATATATTTCAAAAATATATGTAGGGAGTTACATGTATTACAACTCAACTAGTCATATATATACAACATGTGGGTCTGGGATGTGAGTTTTTAATATAATTTAACTTACATTTAATTGACATATCTCTGTAACTGTCAGACTGTCCTGCACAGTTTGTTAATTTCCCTGCTCTACCAGGCCTAATAAAGCTGACAATTTACAGGTGAATTGTTTTGGTAAATTACAGTTAGAATTTTGAGATACTACAAACAAAATACCATAATTTCATGACCCAAAAAATAATACAATCAGGAATATTCCAAAATTTGATCCAATGTAAGAAAAATGCACTAATAAATAAAAAAATATACAATATAAATTGACGAATATGTTGATTTTATAATATATATATATATATATATATATATATATATATATATATATATATATATGCTGGGGTGCCTTATTCCCCTCTACCTCATACCCGGCATCAGGGTTTATCTGCTTCAGAGAATCCTATTCTCCTGGCAGTACATCTCTACAGAGACTAGCCAAGACTTGTGTGCATTTGCACATCTGTGTTAGCAAGTGCAACTTAAAGTGGCTGAATGCATCCAATAGAAAGGGTGTGCACATTTATAGAAATGGATTTCTAAGGAACTATCCATTGAAACAGTGTTTGAGAGGTCAAAACTGCTTCTTGAATGGAAATGAATAGTGTGGGTCACACTATCACAGTACACAGATTAATTACAGCCTGTCGGACCTCATTATAGTCACAAGATGCAGTCCAGCATTTATCACTCTTCTTCAAGCATGACAAGATGGTTAATGTCACTGCATGGTCAGAAAAGTGAATAAAAACACAGCATCGGGCTTCATATAAGGAAAAGTGTTCCATCATTGCCATCTTAGAGTGGCAACCCGCTGCTCTGAGGTTGTTCCAGACACAGAAAGCACATGGCATAGAAACAAACAGAAGCACTGCATAAATAAAACAAGACAGCTTAATCTGTGTATGTCACACAGTTTGCACTTGTCATATATTACAATATCGGCCCTGCCAGAGGCCAACCGTAAAATGCATTTCTGTCAGGCAACTTCTATTTCCAGCTTTAAAAAGCACTGGAGTGTAACAAGACTGGGCAGGTGAAAGTGTAATGCTTTTCCTTCTGCTTGATGTACAGGTTGAATGAATTCTCCATGTGGTTCTGCAGGCCCATTCCAGATTCTGGTGAGAACATTGTTAAAGTTGTTTGCTGCTGGATGAGTCTGGCCTTCCACTGATACCACCTTCAGGTAAGCTGATAAGCTTTAGGTCCATGGAAACAACGTCATTACTTCCTATATGCAAATCACAGCTGAAGGAATTCTTTATAGATGCAAATGATGTTCCGTCTGAATGTTGTAACAGCAGGTGTGAGAAGATGGCTTTGAAGTAGAGATAAGACAACAGGAAGCAGATGTTATGTTGTTTTGCTCAGATATGTCAACATCCTGGTCAGTCATCTCCTTAACGTGTCACAGAATGATCAAAAATGTTTGAAAGCACTCAACTCTAAGAACCCGAGATCCGGACATTTACATGCATTCACGATTTCTAGGCTTCATAAGTTGGGATCAGAGTAACCTACAGGCATGATATACATAATCAAAAATGACAAAGGACATTCAGAAATGTTTGTTTGTTTGTTTGTTTGTTTGTTTGTACATTTATAAATATCCTTACCCTATTTCAAATAACATAAATATTATTGCATTTTCAGCTAAATGACACTCTGGATGAACAATTACCAGCAGGATTTCTAAGATAGACAGTGTTTTTTACTCCTTTTTCAACTTAAATTCATGCAAATATTTCAATTCTCTTAATTGACATTCTCAAATGAAATCTGAGTAGGGTTGGATCTCCTGTAAATAATAATATCACACGTGTGACTGTGTCCTATAAATACATTTTTAATGTTTTGGCAAATCAAATCTAACCTTGTCCTTTAACCCAACCGAACAGAAAAGATATGGCAAAAAATGTTCTCCAATTGGATATGATCCATATTCATTATCATCAGACCTTCTTTAGCCTCATTGGACTCACTGCCAATCCTGATGTTCCTGATGTTTCATGACATACATACATAGTCTGTCACCTTAGCCAGGACACATTATACAGCTTGAAAGCTTCCAAAAGCACTGATGCATACAGATTTCACTGCAGGCTGGGTAATGGAGCCTAAACTATGGCATCTGAAACTGAAGAAAATGTTTCTTGTCAAAGTGAGGTACATGACAAAGCTTTTAGTGTAATCGGTCAGGATGCCCATACTGTCTCACAACTATGAGCATCAACACCAGCAGTGGCAGCAGATTAGAGCTTACAAGCTGATAGCCCCATCCGCTGGAATTGAACTGCTTAAGGTTAGTGTCCAGTTTGCCCTTTTTATCTTGGCAAGCCATTTCCCTCCTGTCTGTGTTTTTGGAAAGCCTTTAAAATGATAAAATGATACATTTTATCTCCACGGGACAACATGTGGAAGGCATGCCTTCTGAATCAGTACCCACTATGGTGGTATCTTCTTTGTGATGTCAACAGTAAACCATGGACAGTCTCTGTCTAGCTCACTGATTGGATCACTACTACAAACAGTACACTATATGCAAAATGTTCACAATATTGGGACACCTAGCTTTTTTCTGAAACCAAGTGAATTAAAAAGAATTTATTCTGCTTTTGTTGGGGAAACTGTCTCCTCTATTGCACAGAACGCTTTCTGTAAGATATAGGAGCATTGCTGTGAGAATTTGATGGCAACAAGAGCATTAGTGAGGTCAGGATGGGGGATAATCACCACCCCATCTCATCATCAATTACCCAACTTCAACCTAGTATATTGGATGGAGCCCCATCATTCCATTGTTCCACAGCTCAATGCTTGGGTTCTTCATACCCCTCTAGCCCACACTTGGCATTAGGCATGGTACGAGTAGGTCTATAAAGTGGGTGCCACTACATGTCCATTAATTCATATTGCCTTGCCATGAGCAAACTGGCCATTGTTCAAGCTCAATCAGAAGATAACCACTCACAACTTATACAGGTGTGGGTGTTCAAAACCCATCAATGCCCATAAATGCATTGGAAGCAGGGGTGAATTTGAACAGAGCTGGTAGGAGAACATCATTGATGTTTTCAGGAAAATGTAAAAAATCTATTTTCTAAAGGTGGGCTCTTTCCATCAATAACATATTTATGTAATATAAGAACTTCTAATTAAACATACCATGGTTTGAGGGAGGTGTGCAAATGTTTGATATTATTTTGGTGGAGAATGTGCTGCAGATCTGGTTTAGGTATTGGAAACCTCAATCAATCAGAAAAGAACAAGTCCAGAAATGAAACCTATGAAGATATCCCACTGAAAACCGTGGACAAACTTATGGCAGGCGATTGTGCTTAAAGCCTACAGACCAATGAATCGATAGTGTTAGTTTGTAAGCTCTGTACGTTAAGGAAACTGCTCAGAGCTGTTTTGGTTCCAGAAACTCTGCTTACCTTCTTTTCCTGGTCGTTTTAATTCTCATTCATCCCAATGACCTGATAAGTCCCCTGTCACCTTAGTCCTCACAACAGATAGGCATGGCAGCTTCCCAGGGATGTTGGAGGAGGAAAAAGAAGGATAAGATGGCATTATGCACTTATTTCGAAGCTAAAGCATTTGTGCCACTGGTAATGCATTTACAAACATGCTCACCTAGGGTCTCAGGGGATGTTAAGGCTCAGCAATTACACACTAAATCAGTTGATGTAGCACTGTTTATAGTGTTTACGGCTACTTTCCTGAACAAATAGTAGACCCAGATTTTGTGATTTTAATGGTAAATAGTCAGTAATGTAGCAGTCTAGATCAGTACCAGCCTTAAGCCATGAGAAAATGATATAAAAGACTTTACTGCATTCTTTGTTGACTGAATGCAACAAATTTGTACTTGAAACTGTTGAAATCCATAGCACTAATGCTCTCCTTTCACACTAAATGTGTGATACCACATATTTCATGTAGAAGGATGCACCAGTCACCAGACCTGTCTAGTGTAGTAGCTTTAATCTGGCCTGAACGTAGCCTGGAAGGTTTGTCCAAAATAAGCTTGAGCAAAAGGTTTTTAATCAGGATAAAATTTCCCTGCACTGTTCGCCACAGTCAGTAGCAGTGACCCCAGTTTGTAGATTACAAACTGTTTAGGGTTTACTTTATTCAAGGGACCAAATCAAGACAATACCAATAAAGGTGGAAAACAGGCCTGAGCAGGGGTCAACAACCCTGCTCCTGGACAGCTACCTTCCTGCTGGTTTCAACTCCAGCCCAATTTCGAACGCACTCCAACTACTGAAGGCAGCATTTAGCTGGATCAGTTGGGGTGGAATAGGGTTGAATCTACAGTCTGCAGGAAGGTACCGCTCCAGGAGCAAGGTTAGTGACCCCTGGGCTAAAAGAAACCCAAACCTACTTCATTCTCCCCAAACCCCCCTTTCCCCCAATTCAAACCAAACCAGACCTTCCAGTTCAAAGCTTTCTGAAAGACTTCAGAAAGTAGCTGAGAGGGTAGATTATGTATTTTGGAAAGAGGAAACAGCCGTGGTCAAATCTTGACCAGCATGGAATATGCTTTTGTTGGAGTTGTTCATTTAACTGGTATTATAGCATGATCAACCTGATCAAGTTAAACAGCTGTATGACCAAGCTTGACTACACTTACAGTATGACCAGCAAGTCCAGCATCACCAGCATGATCATCCTGGTTGACTCCGGCTTGGTCTAAAACCATCAATCTCCAAGGAAATGATCAGACATGACCAAGTTGGTTGACCAGCATGACCAAGCATGACCAAAATACAACATAAACTATGATTTGACTATGCTGGTCAAGAGCTGGTTAACCAGCTAGTTTACCTGTGTAGGTAATGTTTTCACTTGGAGACCACTTTTCTTGCCACCTTAACCATCAAAGACCAGCTTAGACCATTTGAAACCAACTATCAGCTAAAGCTGGTCTTAGTCTGGATATTTCAGTTGGGTCACCATCTTCATTTTGCAATGTTTGAATGAGATTGACACCAGACTTGAGTACTTCAGCACTTCTTACATCTAACAGGAGTAAAAAGTAGAGGTGTTAGGTTATCTCGCTGTTCATCGAAGGACCCAGTCTCTGTTCCCTGCTGCCAGCCAGGATTTGTCAGCTAAGCTCTGCTGTAATTGACTTTGGTTGTTTATGACTTTTCTGACTCTGTGCCTCCAGGCTGCATGCTCTTTCTCCTCATCCTTCCTGTCTGTTTCACACATTTAACCCGTAATTAGATTCCATGTTGTAATTCAGATGTTCATCCGACGAGCACTTCCCACCATTAGGCCCACAAATGAGATTGTGAACGTCAGAAACTCTGACTATCACTCAGCTTCCTGTCTGAAGGAGACCCTGCCACAGCAAAGAACAGCATTTTAATTAGGACTGTTGAAACTGGAGGTCAGCACTGGGGAGGCACACTGCAGATAATCCATCATATCTCCTCAGAGGGACCTTAGGAGGATTTGAGGGCTTAACTTTTTCCAGTTGAGGACCTTCAGGGCAATGATTAGGGGGGCTTCTCAAACAAAAACAGCTTCTTTAATCCTCGATATGGTAGCTGAGTCTTTCCTAGGGAGGTGACGCAGCGATAGGGGACGGGGAAGCTCAAGTGAAAGTACTACAGGGGAGTGTTCAAGGGGACAAATACAAGATGGACTTAACAACTTAATCAATACTGTGCTGCGCTTCAACATGTGTGAGTTCAGGGGGAATTAAATCTTGCTTGACTGCTGATTGAATTTTACAGCCCAAGCTTTCAGAAAAGAGACGAATTGTAATTACCTCAATGCTGGAACAAGCCGAGTGTAAAGGAGCGTCAGGGAAAAAGAATGAGAATGAATAGCTGGGCTGCTCCGCGCTTCGTCACCTTTCAGCGCTTCCTGTGGGGAGGGGAGGACAGGAAAACTCAGAACTGAGGCTATGATCCGTGCTGACCTGCATGGCAGGGGAACACTCACCTTGCAATTTAGCAACCTCCTGCTGGGCCGAGACAGAGGAGATGGAGAGGGCGGGACAGGGGGATGGCTTTGATGGATGCAAATGTGGATGTGGCTTTTCCCTGTGTGGCTGCAAGGGTTGGGTGCGAAATGCACTGCAATATGATCATCATGATAAAATATAATGACAAAACACTGTATGATGTTTTTTTTGGTCAATGTTTACTTTAAAATACAGTTTATTAATATTAATAATAATAATAATAATAATAATGATAACAACAACAACAATAATAATAATAATAATAATAATAATAATAATAATAATAATAATAATAATAATAATAATAATAGGATAATACTGATACATAAATATCAAAGATAAGAAATGTTGTTCATGTTTTTCTGTTATTTTTTGTTGTCTTTTTCACTACTTTCAAGTATTTTGAAGAACTTGTTATTATAAATATCCTTGTCAATCTAAGGATTACAAATAACCCATCAGACTTATTGTATTTCCAGCTCAAAAACACTCTGGAGGATCAAATCCCAAAAGGATTTCTAAGATATAAAGTGGATTTAGTCCTTTTAAGCGAAATAAATGTAGTTAGAAGTAGTTTTTGATCAAAACATGGTCAAATTCATACTTCTATCTAAATTCTCTTAATTCACTGGATTTTTGTGAATCTACTTTTTTGTCTATTGATATAAGTGACTACTGTCCAGATTTCTAGGGTTTGTGTGATCATTTCTGTGATGATTTGATTGCATTCACTAACTAGCGTTGGTGAGCTCAGAATGTTGGATAATCACCACCGCAGTTCATCCCCAATTCCCTGTCCAGCATCGTCATTTCAGAGAACACAGTTCCTCTAATCCGGAGCTCAGGAAAGCTTTTTATCTCTGTAGTCCAAACTGGAAAGAGGTTCATGTTTATATGTTTCCAAGTATCCTATTCTATTGGTAGTACTTCTCTACTGGGATTAGACAAGCTGTGTGTGTGTGTGTGTGTGTGTGTGTGTGTGTGTGTGTGTGTGTGTGTGTGTGTGTTTGTGTGGGTGGGTGGTATCAGGTACGTAGACATGTATCATTCAAGACCGGCCTGTGAGATCAAACATATTTGAAAATATTATTATTATATTTATATTACATTATAATATTATAATTGCTAAAAGATATTATTGCTGTATTAATATTTTGAACAGAGCCCTACTTGCCGTATTTTATTGATACAGCTATTTATTTGAATATGTATATTTGGCTTTGGAGCAAGGTTCCTTCAATTGAGCATAAAACTGCTGAGAACATATGTGCAGTCAGGTGTACCCAAACTTTTGACTGTTATAAACTGCTGTGGAGGCACGTCAGTGGCCTGTCAAACAGAGAAGTATACTGATACATTATAGACTGCTGCAATATACATTATGTTCTCTACTCTGGGGATCTACAGTGTGCAAGTGGCGTTGAATATAGCACTTAACCTTGGACCCGGGGGTTCTGCATGGTCTCTCCTATCCCAGCATGGCGCCCTTGAAAAAGAGCAAAGCGTGCTCAGTGGGTCTGCTGTGATTAAATAAAGCTTGAAAAAGATGTAATGATTACCATAATGCCTGTTACAAATGTTACACCATTAGCATTTGTAAAATATAAATCAGCATTTGCCTTATAGCCACCCAATGATGAGCGACTAATATAAAATCAAATACTCTCAATATGACATCTGATTAGACAACTACACAGTAGTACTGAGCAAATTCCATATATTTCATTATAATTGTGCTGTGAATTACATTAGCATACTGATGACTGCACCAACAGCAGTGTTATGCAGCACCTAAAAGTGGAAGTAATTAATGAGAGCTTATCTCAAACGGGTTGCAGTGCAGTAAAGACGTCACCCTGATGATGGATAGGCATTGCAGACAGCTAATTGAAAATTCCTTATCGTCATCTCTTAGTTGAGTTAAGACACCACAGCTGGATTTTAGACTTCCTGAGAAATCAGCCGCTGGAGTTCCTCAGGGTCCAATGCTCAGCCCCTTTTTGGTTTCATTTTCAACACCTTCCAATCATTTTGCAGCAGGGCTGATATCTTAGGTGTGAAATAAAATACTTATTCCTACAAAAGTCATTCTCACTTTTATATTATCCTGTTCATGCTTGAAATGGTCTGAGTTTGGGGTTTGAACTAACTAGGGCTTCAGCACTGGTCTGTGGCAAGCTGGATATTTTACAAATTGGTTCATGCCGTTATTCTGCTCTTCATATGACTACATGGCTCTACTGTGAAATGAAAAAGAGAAGCAAAGCTCTCTTGTAGGATGTTTCATTTCAATATTTAGCTTCAAAAATACATTAAAACTGCCATTTGTTCGATTTTATTACTCATAGTTGGAAAATGCCCACTCTTCCTTGAAGAAGGTCTCTAGTTCAGATATATTCATGGTTTGTCTTGAATGCACAGCTAGTCTAAGGCCTTACCACCATACAAAACGTTTCTCCAAGGGTTCTCTTGGTCTTTCAGATCTCAACATGACCTCCACATTCTTCTTCTAGCCTTTTCCTGCTGGGTGGACATTGATTACTTTTGTTTGCAAAGCTTTAGACGGTTGCTTGAGCCCATGTTATATGTGTTAACACAAGGCTTGAGCAGTCACAGAATGCATTAACCCAGCTGGATTTTGAATTTGATTCAGCTGAGAGTTTAAAGGTCTGAGACCTTGAGTTGCAAAAATCTGACCACAAGCCAAGAGTGTCCAAGGCCACATTATGCCCCAAGTTGGACATTCTAGGTTTAGAAAGTTTACTTTCTGGGCCTCAATTTCTTCCCTCAGACACTTTCTTGATATACTTTATCCAGCACTGCTGTAATACATTACAGGTCAGACTTATATTATCTGTCCAAGTGTTTGTGGACAGCAGTTCTAATTAATGCACCTATTGCTGACACAGATGTGCAAATGCACACATAGCTCATCCAGTTCCTGTGGACACGTATTGCCAATAGATAAGAACTCTCTGGATCCTATTAACACCATGCATAATGCCCCCAGTATAAATAAATAAAGCCCCCCGGCATTGAGCTGTGTCTGTATGGGTCTCCACTGGCAGCTGTGGTTTCCTGCAACAGTCCACAAACATGGATACAGACATATGAAGGTATTCCCAGATATGGATAGGCACTCTATCCTTGGTGTACAACCCCCCTCCAGTGCACATTGCAGTCCCCCGGGTGGATAATAATTTATGGTAGAGTGTATGCTGTGCTCAACTAGCTTCATTCATTCATTCTGATCTCACTAATGTACTGCCTCTGTCACTGAATGCAATCAAATTTGCATTTGAGTAGAAAGCCTTCCTGGGGCAGTAGAGACAGAATAAAAAAATAGCAGGATAAATGCTTTGATTTTGAAAGAGACAAAGAATGAGCGAGTGTCCCAATACTTTTGTCCATATGATGTACTAAGAGGAAATCTTAGCACCAGAGAGGACATCTCAGAGCAATGAATATTTTTTGAGCAAGGTTTACCTTCAATTAGCTCATTGAAACTCTTCATCTTACAGTGGTACAGTCTGAAAACAGGGATGTAGAGGCTGAATCCTCCTGGAATCCAATTATGAGCAGTCTTCCAGATCCTCATTGTTGGATCCCAAATCTACTCATCTTCTATCTTCTTTATCTACACAGGTTCTGGCTGCTGTCATCTGGCAAATGGTGCTGGGACATCTGGTCGTTCCACCAACCCAAAGGACATTTTATATGTCTATACTATCAGACTGCTCAACCCATCTCACCCAAACTCATAATCTCATTCCCCCAAACTCTCACTTTAAAAACGATTCGAGCTGGCTTCTTTAATCTAAGCTGGACTTCAATGAGCCATTGGCACTGTCCACTGTCTACTGAACTTCAGTGTTTAATATCTGTACAGACTGTTAAATGCTTAATGTCACAGAATTGCCCACCAGTACTGCACTGTTTAATGCTTGAGTTATTCTCATATTTTTCATCTACTGTTTGCCTCTCTGTACCGTCTTGCTGGTAGCTGGTTTTGGGTGGTCTAAACTGGTCTGTGACATTCACGGATGTTGACAACTGGTCATTCAGGTGTAGACATAACCTATATTGGTAAACCCGCTTGTTAAACTGGTTAAGCTGCCTAATTCTTGACCACAAAAGTTGACAAGGTGGTCATCAAGTCATACTGGTTGACTAGTTTGGTAAAGCTGGTAATAGTGGTGGATAATCCTGGTCACGGTCACTCTCGTCAACCAGCTTGGTCATACTGTTTCACTCACTTGATCAACCCTATATATGTGGGATGTTTTTAGAGGGTTTTACACACTTTTTCTTTCACCAAGAAATTAAAAAAGTCACACATATCAAATTTTGTTATTTTCAGAAGCTCTTAGGATAGTTTGGATCAAAAACCTACTTCACACCTACATTTTTCTTGTTTTTTTTTATTTTTTTTTTTTTTTTTGCTTATAATGGCAATATCATTTGTTTGAGCTGGAAACGTTGCAAGACTTTTGAGTTATTTATGATGTTTTGATTGACAAGGAAATATATAATAATAACTTGACAGTGGATATAGTAAAAATAAACTTTGTACTTTTTGTTTATTTTTATGTATATGTCAGTATTATCCATTCTCGGGACTTTTATTTTGAAATTTGAACACTGTGTGAGCAAAACAAATGGTAAAACAGCCCCTTCTCTCATTTTCCTCTATTACCCAAAGTCTGGGTCAATGACATCATTAACCCCGCCTCCTATCACTGATCAGTCAGAGCTTCCATATAGCTGGACTAATGTTGCAAATGTATTATATTAATGCTCCCAATAAGTAATGTTATACATTAGTTCTTCCACCATGAACAGTTGCTTTACA
Source organism: Acestrorhynchus altus (assembly GCA_034509495.1). NCBI lineage: Eukaryota > Metazoa > Chordata > Actinopteri > Characiformes > Acestrorhynchidae > Acestrorhynchus > Acestrorhynchus altus. The sequence goes on along the minus strand of CM067512.1, from coordinate 4,186,757 downwards.
CTTGAAAGGGAATCTGTACACACTGACATATCACAGTGAATAATAATAAGTGACAGAAGGACAGGGAGAGAGATCATATCTCTTTTTTACTTTAATTCAAAGGAAAAACAAGACAAACTGGCAAGTGTGTGACCACATGCAGAGTTCTAAGTAGCATGAATGCCTCAAAGCATTGATTACACTCTTTTTCTTGTACTGTTATTCTGGCTGAGGATCACAGCAGCTCCTTTCTCAGCTCGTTTTTCTTTCTTCTTCCGTGCACATCCGTGCATATTTCTACCAGAGAGCAAATCACACGGCCGTTCAGGTCAATAACACACAGAGTTCCCCTGCAAATGAGCACCCATAAATGGAGGTGTTACTGAAGTAATGTTTAATGTACTGTGGTCAGTGCAGCTGCTAGCAAAACTACCCTGATGGGCCTACACGCTGAAGGTTTGGGACATTTTTTTCCCTCTGCTATTATCGCCATATTTTTAAGGCTTGCTACCGGCAGCACCCCAGCAAAAGATACTTGTGAATTCAATGCCATGTACTTGAAGAACAATTGACTGTAGTGTCATAACAGCATACTGCTTTACTCTGTTATGCTTCTAATACAGCAAACAATTGACAGAAAATGTTATGGTTATGGACATTCATTGTATCTTCTGAAATCAGTGATATTTAAAAGAGTTTATCCTGGAGTAACTATCTCTACTGACCAGTGAAGGTTTCTGCTACATGTTACGTTGTTACATTGTTAAATGAGTTGCATTCAGGATGTTTAATGATTACCACCCCATTTCATCCTCAGTTCCACAACTCAATGCTGGGAGGATTTATATCCCTCTAGCCCATGCAGGTCTTTAGGTATGGTGCCAGTAGGGTTGTGTTCATCTGCTCCAAAGTATCCTATTCTATTGGCAGTACCTCTCTACAGGGACCAGATAATCTGTCAAAAATTGGGTGCAATTTGTAGTTGAATGCATTCATTAGAAGTATCCACAAAAAATAAGATATAGTATTCAATAGAACTACATTGTAGCCACATCATTAGTACTGAAAGCATCGTAAAATACCTGTTAACATTTGGACATATACCCTCACATAGTGTCTCTCAATAGTGTTGGGTATAATGCAACATGCCAGACATCTCAGAATGGAGTAGTAGAGGTTTCTAAAGATGTCCTGTGATAATCCATCCAATAACAGCCTGAATATTCTCACTCAGTTCCTACAGATTTTGAAGTAGGGGTGGAGTGTTGATTCATGTCCAATAGCATCTCACTCTGGTGATGCAGCTGTTGGAATTGTGCACACATGGTTTCATTGGTCTCCAGCAAGTCAAAAGCAGAAATCTAGTTTGGGGACCATCCTGTTTCCCAGAGCCTGACCCCTCTCAACCTGTTCCAACTGCTCAAATTGCTTTTGAACTCTTCTCTGAGACATAAAGGATGCTACCAACACAAGAGCATGAGTCAGAGCAGGAAGCACGGACAACCCTATATTATCAGTCAGGTAGAGCAATAAGGCCCGTCTTCGTATCACATGCACAGCTGAGCATGAATCTTGAATCATTCACATGTCTCACAATGTCAAACCTCCCCACCAACTTTGTGTCAGTGGATTCCATCGGGGTGCAACTATTTAATTGGTCAATGTCCCTGTAGTGACACAGTTGGCGCAGTCCATTAATAACAGGTAGAAGTTGTTATCAACTGAAAGCACTTGAAGGGATCGGGGTCAGTGATGACTGTTGGAGATTATATCTTTGGACATTATTTAGAGTCTATTTGGAAAGAATTGCTATGAAATGTCACCGATCTAAACTTTCTGTTTACAGAAAGAAGCTCTTTGTGAAAGCTGCCCAAAAAGTCTTCTTACATAAATAGAGTATAGTGTTTACTAAGACAGAGTGAGTCCATTGTCGGGAGCATTTTCATGATGATGTGCCTGAATAAAATGTTATGAGTACATGAGTTTATTGCCAAATATGTTTTCCTACATGAACTCTGAGTCATGGAGTTCGAGGTAATGATCTGAGTGTAGACCACACTTCACTCGTTATATGAATCAGATGCTTTCAGAAGCACTTCTTATCTGACAGCCTTTCTCTGTAATGGCAGCTATGTGTGTATAAAAACTGCTTTTCATCTGCTGCACTCGCTATCTCAAAAACAAGTTCTTTGGATATTCGGTGCTGGCTTATGCTGTCAGGGAGACGGCGCAAAGAGCGAAGCTTATTATTGTGTAAATCACATAAGCATTGTTTACAATGCCAGCAGAGCCAGAATAAATGTTCCTCTGCTGCTTCTTTCGAAAGCTGTGCAGATGGTACAATACACTGAGGTATTATATACTTTATGTGTCTTCAACTATAGGTTTAAAGGCATAGATTAAGTGAAGTATGGTTTGTGCATCCCATAGAGGTGAAAAAAATATATATTGCGTTGCTCTGCGGGAGTTACAGGTTTAACAGTGTTGACTTTAGAACTGGGATGTAAAGGAATATTTATAAACGCGGAGTGTTTTACAACTGCTTTATAGATCGATAAAAATCGACACCAAAGATTTGGGTAAAACACTGCCAAACAAATGCACTGCAGGTGGCTTTAGGGATGAATTTGCATACTAATGTATGACTGCTCTCCACAGCCACCCTCGGGTGTTTTTGAGATCAGACGAGTGGTTTAATGCAACGCCAGTATAGAATATTTCAGCATTTCATCACACCAACAAGGACCTTACGTACAAACTGATTATTTGTACCTGTCAAAAAGAGGATTTACACACATATATAAACAAAAAAATAATGCAATGTCAAATTGTTGCAAAACTTGACATGCAGTTGTGGTCTGATTAGACTAATTGTCCACCATCTAGTCCTTTCTGACAAAGCCATCACCTTTCTTTGCATTGCTATTGGGAATGAAACCTGCATTGCTACACACTGGAACTGTGCCATCTTTAATGGTGAATCCAGGTTCTGTTTCGGATCAAACACTCAGGTTCAAGTATGGAGGCCTTGTGATGAACAATTTGTCTTTGCTGTGAAGCAACACACTGCCGGTGTGATAATCTACCCCAACTACTGGTGTCATAATCTGGGCCGACATCGCCTACAACAGTCAGTCAGTGCTAGTAGTGATACAAGGTTTTGCTGCAGAATAATGCTCCCAGACACAACAAGGGTTTGTCACATGGGACCAGCTGTGATGCCTATTTCGGCAGCCTATGAGTGTGCAGGATCTACAGGCCCAGCTGCAACATATGTGGGCAAATGTGCGGCAAAATACCTTATGCTACCTGTATGCACTCATTCCCAACCGGACTAGAGGCCCAACAGTGTACTAGAGCTTCCTTTCTATTGTACAGTTTTCAACAATAAACTTATCTGGTCTACTATTGTAATCACATACATATCATTACATTAACATACATAATATAGACATAATATAGAACGTTTCGTTCTATAATATAGAATGTTTTGTTTCATTCGTACAAGTCCATGATGTGTTATTTTATGTTTGAGAAGAGCCAAACTGTGATGGCTCAAGGCTTCAGTCAGAGCAGCCCCAAAACTTTAAACATGTCTTGTGGAGTGTACCCAGTATACAGTGTCAGTACCTACCAAGAGTGCTGGGGGAACTGGGGTACTGGTGGCAGGTTCATGTTTGCCCAGGGTTCAGTGATGCTAAGGGAATATTCACTGGATCTGCTGCTACTGTCTTGGTGCTAGATAACACAAGACAACTTCAGAGGTTTTATGGACTCTGCAAATCAAGTCAGAGCAGTTTGAGTGGCACAACAGGGACCTACACAATATTAGATAGAGCTGGTTAATATCACATTCTGCTGAGCTGAGAAGATTCAATTATTTTTGTATGAGAATATTTTTATCCTCATAATAATGGCAGTAAACAGGTTTTCTGATTACAAACTTTCAGCAGCTTAATGATTCTCACCATTTCATGACATGTTTTGTCATATAAGCATGAACATGTAGCAGTGGTTAATGTAGAATCCTTTGCTTTGTAAGTGGATTTGATTTTTAAATTACACTCTGCATGCGGATGCTATTTTCTACTGGAACTTCTCTATGGGAACCACTACTTATAGAAGCTGTATGTTTCTGAGCAGCACCTGTTATATTGTTTTTTTCTTTGAGAATATTTTAATGGTTCTATATCACACCACAATGGATTCCAATGATTTTTCAAGGGTGCTTTATTAAACACAGTTGTTTTCACCAAAGCAGAGCCTGCCCTGAACAACATAGTTCCCCAGGCAAGATTTGGCCTGGGGGGCCCTTGTATCATTCATTCCTCATTTATTGTGTTTTTACACTCACACAGACACTGCATTGCTTGATGTCCTTGATATTTTCTTTATGTTAGAAACAAAAAACAGTAGTAAACTGTCAAGATTACAGAAACAAGTGACATTAAACCAATTCTAAATACCAATGAAAAAATAGAGTATAAATAAAAAAAAATAGATATAAATATTTTACACAATATTGTATTAATTAAATTACATTAAATTGCACGGGACAATCTATTTTGATCATGTCCCATCACATATCACAAGAAAGATAAAGAATGATGCACTGAACTGATGATTGTAGTCAGATGCTGCCCGTTACAGTCATCACGCACACGTGGGCAGCCACTGTGCTGTCCACTGTGGGTGGTAATATCTTCTATGATGTATTCCCAGTACCCCTACCAATTTTGAGATGTGAGTGAGTGTTCAGCTTCACTCATCTGTAAAATTTATGACAGATCCACACAGAATAAAAAAATCTCAGCATAAATGATTGTTCACTTGATTGCTATCACCTCCCGAAAAAAAATACAAAGGATTAGAGAATGATAACCAACTCCTACTAATATCCATTTCAGCTACATGTTCATAACACGTACGTGGGTATAGGCTATGTTACACAGTGGCTTACCTAAAGCTGTCATAAGTATAATTATAATCAGATCTGCTTACAAATATTCAAAGTTCTGGATCCGCAATGCAGAGAAAGAAATGAATTCTCCCAGTAGTCCCAAAGTTCACCTCCCTGCTTCACATGTGTATTTAAAAGTTGTTGTTTCCAAACAATTTCTTTTACATGTTAAATCGAAATATGGCTACAGTCCAAAACAGTCCATCAGCATCTTCAGACAGCTCCACCACTAGTTTATGGCTCTAGGTATTGATCGACTTCATGGTACAACTCCCGACACATCTAAAGCTAGTGTCTTATAGATCTTACAGAAGAGAATACTGTGCTAAAGTATTGACAGGACAGACAGGCGGTGAGTTTAAAAGTACTGAGAGATGCTGAAAAACCCATCTGAAAGTGCTGTTTCTGTTTACAAGTCAATAAGAATGAATCATGAAGGCGTTCCTCCATCACAGGCTTCCACACATACACCCAGATACAGCTTGATACATACTACCTGTAACCACTGGCATTTAAAGCATATGTACTCAAAGATGAGCCCAAGCATAAACCGCATTATAAACAAACGTGTGGCACACTCACCAGCCTAGGACGAACGAGAACGTTATGAGGAGCATACAGAGTACTCAACTTAACCCTTAGTCTTGTCAACCAAGAACAGAAAGCTGAGGCCAGAACTGGACCCTGAAGACCTGAAAAACGTGGCCTGGTCTACTGAATCTGGATGGAGGCACATGGATATCTAGAACAGGACCATGAAAGTTCTCTTGAAGATGGAACTGTGGGACACAACCATGTCAACATGGAGCAGAACCATAAAGGAAAGTATCCAACAGCTTGCAAAATCCATGTCACAAAGAATCGAAGCTGTTCTGATTTATTGTAATTGATAATTGATTGTAGTTTAGGCTGCAGTATCTGTGGTTTCATTTCCTGAGTATGTAAATGATTCCAACCATCCCTGCTGATTAGTATCAGAGAGTCCAAAGTCAGTTGTGGCTATAATGGCTCTCTGCGGCTCTGATACTGCCTAATAATTATACAGCTCTCTCTTCTTCATTCTTTAAGTGGCTGTCATAATGAATCATTCCTTGCTTACCGCAGTGCCCCAATGAAAAACAGCTTTAATTTTAGGGTTACTGAAGGAAAATCAGCCTGAAAATGGCTATATAATTCATGATTTTTCAATCTCACTCTGGTGCAGTGCTCATTTGCTGGCAGATTAGTAGATTCCCCAAGTTCTCCATGCCTCTCCTGAACTTTCATATGAGCCAAACCATGTTCACATAGATACAGATCCACATCTGAAAACATGGCGAAAACATGGGCAAGTGTAAGAAAGAGTGACTATGGTCACCCTTTGCTGAACAGCATACATGGAGAAGAACAATTAAGCTAATCTAGTCCTCATAGACACAGGAAAGGTGTTTTGTCTGGCAAACTGTAATCCCTAAGGACAGATCTGGACGCTTATGACAGTTCTTAAAGGGACCAGTCGGAGCCACTAATAATTGGCTGCACAGCTGACACAAAGGAGACTTTCACTGTAGGACGAGCCAATGGGGAGATAAGACTGCACTTTTTTATCTCCAATTACTAGATGACCTGTTTTATATTCAGATTGTGCACATGGTGAACTAGCTGAGCCACTTGGGTTCAAGCATTTAAACAAATCTCAAAGTTATATGCCGGAATCAGATTTCATTGGAACAACTTCCCTTCAGGGATGCAAATCAGATGCAAATGGGATGTTTACGTGTTGGCAATGTGTGTGAGCATGTAAACAAAAAGCACTGCACATGTTTTGTTCCAAGCACATCTAGTGACACAGTGTCTAAGCAGCCAATGGTTTCGTGGAATGAACGGGAATTTTCTCTTTTTCCATTTATATACCGCACATCGCAAAAGCATGCAACTACAAACCGGTCAAAGAATTATTCATAATGCTGTCATACAGCAGACATACCACACACACTTTTACCTTTGGATAGTTTGCAAACAGTGCAACTGGAGCTTCTGCTTGACTGTAGGTGTGCGTTACACTGCCGTCTATATGGCCAAGGGAAAATGAATGCAAATTAAAGGGTAAATAAAATGCAGAAATAAATATACATAAATAAAAAATCTCATTTGTGGTAACACTATAGGAGCAGGGCAATAAAAAGCCTCTGATATTCTCATACAGTATGTAACAGGCTGTTAGCTGGTAATTAACTGTTTTCGCATAGTGTATCTACCTTATTAAGCCATAACTAGAGTTAATTAAGCTCTTTAATTTCATTTTATATTTATACATAACATATGCAAAGAGCGTGCAAAGCCTTTGCTCAAGTTCTGGGTCTATGTAGTAAGTGCTTTACTGAACTATGTCATGACATATCTATGCTTATGAGCATCATGTCCTATCAGAAATTATGTATTGCACTCATCATAATAAAGATAGTAACACAAATAGTTGCACCCATAAGGAAGTATTGGGTTGCAGTGCATAAGGGAAGGAAGATAAAGAAAAAAAAAAACATGTTCAATCCGGCGATGACAATAGCTGTGTCTTTCAAAATGTGCCTCCAAACAGGGATTCTTTGGATGTCTCTACCAAGACAAAAGTGGGACTCATCACTGAAGATGACCCTCTGTCTATGATGTATTGTGAGAGACTCCATGACAGTCTGGGGCAACATCATTGCAATAAGTTGATTCCTTCTGGGTGCATCTATTTTTTGAGGAGTGTATGTTTTGAATCAGTAGTTTGGTCTTTTCATTTTTTCTTTTTTTATCAAAGCAGAACTCAATAAGAAATCATCAGTTAGCTGTAGACTCATTACAATGTCCTCCTATAATCTACAATTATAGATTCTATAGATTCTATAGACTCTTCTTCCCAGTAGATCTTCCTCATTGTCTTAGAGACATTTTTCAATGGAGCCTTGGTTTTTGGCAGAAAACACATTGAGTAGAACCAAAACTGTAAAGGAAATCCTCTCTAAGAGCATGAGCATGCTTTGCAGCAATATCCATGAGAAAAAAAAGCACTGTACAAATATATTAGACTTACTTTATATTAAATTATGTAGACTCACAGGGAAATATACAGTGTATGAACTTTTCAAAACTGGAGCTGCTGTCGTAGCACAGTTAATGAAGGCGTGAGCCACTGAATTAAGCTGTGAGATAAGCATTCGTATGTGTTTGTTAAGCCAGCATTAAGTGCCTTAAGGTCACTTATGGGGAGTTGCGACTTGACAATGGTTCTGTCAGTGTGTTACCACCGCCAGCATGCGTTGGCCATCGTTCATCAAATTTTACATTTCTCACTACACTCTGGGATAAATTAATGAACGCACAATATTATTGACATTAATCAACCTGATGCACATCTGCTCAGTGTTGATGGTGACTGCAGCAGAAGCTGTGCACATAAGCATGTGCTCTGGCCTTATAAATGACCAAAACCACTCAGAGATATTAGATTAATGAGCCATTTAAATATGCAAAAGAGAAGACCAACAAGATGGAGAATCCAACCCAGGGTGAAAAACCAGTTGGACCAAAGTCAAGGAGTAGATGGATTTTTTTAGGTAGATTGTATACACAGTTTTATTGCACATGAACAATATGAGCAATGAAGACATTCTAATGCCTTCGTTCTCTCATTTTTACTATGTATCCTTACAGACGGCTTGGTTCATCCTCAGATAGTGTCTCTAATATATATACACACACTAACCAGGACCATTTCAGGAAGGAAGTACTAATACTGGGTCCTTTTGCTGTTAAAACAGCTCCAGTTCTTTCTGGCATGGATCCCTCAGGATGTTGGAAACATTCCTTTGAGATTCTGTTTTGTAATGAAATGACTACATCACACAATTCCAGCTAATTTGGGATTTTGCCGACCTACCACATCTCAAAAGCAGACTTCCCCCAAAAATTGATAGTGACTCCATGATGTCCTAAAATCATTAAAAATATTCTGGCAATTAAGAATGAATGAATGAATGAATTAATGTTGGTTTTACGACCATCTACCCGGAAGACTGCACACACACACACACACAGGGCACTGAAGGGCACTCTCTGTGCTGTTCTCCCAGGCATTTGTCCTGTTTTTCAGTGTGCTCTGTACCACAAATGCCCTTCAGGCCCAGTTCATTTACGGTTTATTAAATGTCCTTTTCCAGAACAATCCTGCACTTTATGTCATTTTCTGTTCATATCTCCATACAAATTTGCTTCTGCTGAATATTTGCCTGAAACAATTCGGTCAGTCATGGTGGAAGTTAATTACGGGAGGTCACACATATCCATTGATCTCCCTTCCTCTCTCTTTATCTATTTATCTTTTAACTTTTCTGCCCGTTCTTTGTTCTGGAACAGCGTTTTGACTGACAGGTTGAAACTAAAGACTGAAATGTTATCAGGTGAGAACAGAGGCAGTGTGAGAACTCTGGCTAAGCTCACACGCCGTACTGAACTGGAGTACGGCAAAAATGAAGCTGGAAAAAATATATATGTTTTTTGTTGATGTGTACATTTTTGGAATGGTTCTGGCATCGTCTGGATGTGTAATTCAATGTGGTCTGAGGTGCTTTTGTGTTACAAAGTTCTACTTTTGTCATGTCTGTTCCTGGAACACTTGGATATTGTGGAACATCCCTCCATAAATTTTTTTTTTTTTTGTGCAGTTTCTATTGTCGTCTGCACATTCTTTTTTGTTATTCTTGGGTTTTTCTTTCATGATTACTTGCTGTGCTCTTGGAATTATTTAACAAGACACCCTCTCATAGGAATTCTCTCCATTTGTAGACAGTTGGTTTATCCATGGACTGATGTACACCTTAGCCACTTTAGCCACACTTTCATAACTCTTTTCAGGTGTATACATCTCTATAAATCAAATGGCTCCCTCTGCTGGTGGGATAGTACATGCACAGGACATGTGCTCCACTTGACTTGGGCTCTGCCCCATCCCTCAACAACAACAGCTGCAACTTATGAGGATTGATTGGGACTCTTTTGAGGTGCCTCAGATTGAGGTGTTATCTCCTAAGTGTCTGTGTGTTATACCTGAGCAATGTTCTGCACTTTTTTAAACTGGATTACTGATATGACTTCACTGATTTTGTCTGCCCTAACATTGGGAATTGCCCTAAGTTAAAGCCCTCTGCACATGCAGTCTGCCTCCGCCCCTTTGTTATGCCCCTATCTTATGAGGTCTTCCAAAAGCCTTTATTTAATGGGTAAGCACCTGTACAACCCACACTTCCAATCTTATCTCCTTACCTGAAAACCATTTGCTTATTAGCTCTTGAACATGTCTGAGCTTCACTTACTTTTTGTAGCCTGCACTTCGGCTATTTACTCAATACAATATGTGAACAGTACAAACGTTTGTTAGATTAGCTAGGTCATGTGTGCCTATAACTGTAACTTAGATAACGATCAGGCTTTTTCATGACACTGATATGCTGTATTACTATTGTCATGTTTGTTTGTAGATGCAGTGTTGAATTATATTAAATGTGCTGTAACTAACTAGTTTAGGATACATGACTCAACTTGGCTCATCTCAGTGTGAAGAACTCTTTCCAACAGATGGTGTTCAAAAATCATGTACTTACAGAGATGCAATTTATTAGCTGAAAAAAACATTATTTGAAATGATTCGTATGGTATCTTCCAAAACATTACTTCAAAAAGGTAATTCTAGCTGTACCTGTATAGTTTATACAATTTTATTTGATATTAATATATTTTTTTATTATTATTATATTACTGCCTGTATCCGGGTATATATTAGTTATAGGAGAGGACAAGCTCATAATCTAAATGTGACAGTGCTGAAAAGCAATTTCTCCCTGAGGTGTAATAATGTCATAAAGAAGCATATGTTACAAAGAGCCTTTTGACAAAAAAAGAGAAATCAGTCACTCCGTATAGCTCACTCTTCAGCCTCGCTGGTTTAGTGAAGGGCTAATGGCTGCTGTCAGTCATGGTGGATACTTCCAAAAGATCCATCAAAAGTGTGACTAAAATCACACACATGCTCCAGCTACTGTATGGATTTGTACAGTTCCATCAGCAGCTCACTTCATGACTGATATCATGTATAGTTAGCAGACTGATTTTTGGCCTAATCTCTCTCACATGCCATGGAATAGAATTCGAAATAATAAATCAGCAAGAGAAAATTCTCCCATTAACTCCAGCCTTTTATGTCCCTAGGTGGGCCATTGCAAGAGCCACTCAGCAGTTTAAGTAGGACAGAGAACAACATGTACCACTAAATAACACAGACGCATAACTACTAGTTGCAGTTGTAAAATGATTTATTATTCCTGACTGTGGTGTTTAATGATCATTTGCATTGAATTAAGAAGGGATTTAGCGGCATGTTAATGTGGATTGTGCAAAAACATGCAATGTATCAGTTCTTCATCTGTGACAGAGAAATGTTTTTGGTAATACTTTAATAATATGACTTTTTCAGTGCAATGACATTCTTCTTTTCACATATTCAGACTGCAATAAATTGTACTTTGCTGTTCCGAACCTGGACAGTCCCAGCCCATGTGGTTGTAAATTCACGTAGTTTATGTAGCTCAACCTTTATTGAAATAGATATAAAGAGAATTTTCCCACTTGCCACTTTGCCGATGTATAAAGCAGAAAGGCCTCTGACTGGCTGCTTTCTACACTGCTTATGCCTCACTAAAGTTCAGTACATTCATTCTCAACCCGTAACCCTTTAATATATTTGTGTAGGGCTCATTAAATATGGACGGGATTTCAGGTAGAGTGGCTTGACCGCTCACACAGACAATTCTAGTCAGATGCCACTGGTCACGATCATTAAGTACTTGTGGGAGGCCACTGCACTGTCCACTGTGGGTGGTAATACCTTTGATGATGTATTTTCAGTGCCCCCTCACAACGTATACAGGTGTGGGCTTTCCTAAGCTGTCCCCTGAGTAACACCATTTCATAATTTATTTGTATACTGCTGTTCATTAGTGTTAATAAACATGTCTCTCACTTTCTAATACCGAGGGCCATAGCTTCACCTGGTCTCAGGTCTTGTGTTATGGTCATAAATTCGTGCCTCAGCCAGGGTCACAAGTACATTTTTGTATCCATAAAAAAGGCATCTCTTGCCTCTCCTGCTATCAGCTCACATCCAAAGCTGTACAAACCCATTATGAAGATACAGTGGGACCGTGACCCCTGCTTGCATCAATCTCACAGCCTACAAACACACCCACAACAAATGAGTAACACGTACAGTATCAGCTCTATTTCTCTCATTGTCAGAGCACTTAATGGTAGAGCGTTTAGTTCAGAGAGAGAGAGAGAGAGAGAGAGAGAGAGAGAGAGAGAGAGAGAGATGCTTTTGTCTAACAGTGTTTCAAATCTTCTTGTCACTGGTTCCATAAGAAGTTGGAAACATTCCTTTGGGGTTTGGGAACTTTTGTATCTTGATCATATGGGTCAGGGGTTGGGGTATAATGGGGGGTAGGAGAGGGGTTGGCTCAGGGTTTGGGGCTCATTTGAAAAATCAGGTTTCTTGCACTTTTCTCGGATCCCCGCTCTTCCATCACTGTGGTTGTTGTTTGTCGTGTTCAGAGTGATGCAAAAGACACTGAAATCTGACTTGAGCATCCAGACTGAGATGCATTTTTGCAAATCTGATAGCAATTGCATTTCAAATCTTCTCCAAATGTGGTTTGGATCCAATTTCCAAAAAAATGAGATTTCATGCTGTCTGCTGTCCAGAATATGAAAAATGAATCTGGATACAATCTAGCCAAATATACCAAAATGGGCATCACTTCCATAACCGGTCTGTGTCTTTCCTTGGTATTGGCCCTGTACTGCTTTTCTCTGAAGGCTTCCTGATGGACAGACACTAATCGGAGCCCTTTATGGCTTTGAAACACTGATTTGCCCCAGTTCTGACCAAGAGTGCAGCATATCTGTGTAAACACACTGACCAGCTGCTTGCACTAGATAAGCCCTATAGGAGGGAGGGAGGGAGGGGGAGAGAGAGAGAGAGAGAGAGAGAGAGCGCGAGAGTGAGAGAGCGATTGTTGTGTAGCAGTGCACTCTGCTGGTAATTTGGATGACATTACACATCAAGAGAACACCATGCTTTGCTCCCTTTAATTTCCTCTAATTCCTTTAATTACACCTGCTATATTGACAATAATATTGGTATTCCTTCTGATTCACTCCTGCTTTTGTTGGAGTAATTGTCTCTACTGTCCAGGGAGGGTTCTGAACTGACTGCATACAGGCCCTTTTGCTTGGAAAACTCAATATAGTGTTTATATTTATTTAGCATTGTCCATTGTTCATTGATTTGCAAATCCTTTTCAACCTATATTCTACTGAAAGCAAAAATCCATTATATCCACAACACCCAGAAACACCACCGGCGGCTTCTCTGGGCCTGAGCTCATCTGAGATGGACTGACGCGAAGCAGAAAAGTGTCCTGTGGCCTGACTATTTAAATTAGACATTCTGCATGTGTTACGACAGAGTGGCCTGTTGGTAAAAGAGTACAGGTACAAGACTGGCCTGCCTGCAGTCCAAACCTGTCTTGCATTAAAAATGTGTGGCACATTATGATTTATAAAATATGACAATGGAGATCCCAGGCTGTTGATCAACTGAAGTTGTAAATAAAGCAAGAATGGGAAAGAATTCCACCTACAACGCTTCAACAATTAGTGTCCTCAGTTCCCAAACGTTGTTAAAAGGAGAGGTGATGTAACACAGTGGTAAACATGCCCCTGTCCCAACGTTTTTGGACCATGTTGCAGGCATCAGATTCAAAATGAGTGACTATTTGCAAAAAATAAAAGTTTATCCATTTGAGCATTAAATATCTTGTCTTAGTAGTGTATTCAATTGAATATAGGTTGAAAAGAATTTGCAAACCCAGAAATGAGACCAGAACATTTTAGAGGATAGAAAAGTGATTTTTAGAGACGTTTCCACTTTTGGACAAAAGTTTCCGGACACTTTTCAATGCATTCCTATGGAAGAGTTTTGGCCACTTGTTTCTCGTTGGGCGGTTTCTAATGTGTTGCTAGGATGTTGCTGTGGAGTTATTATGTTTCAGGCCAATGCTTTAGTCTAATCGACCCCATGAACATACTGTTAGATGTTCTCTGATCACACTGTTCAATGGTGACGTCATCGATGACAGCAGAGATCAGAACCTATATAGAGGCTGTTTCTTATACAGTTCAATGTAGGAGACTCTCTCAATTACAGTCGTTTATTGTACTTACTTGCCAGAATATAAACTTATTATCGAACTAAGGGAGAGTTTCTATATTGAATTTCTTCTCAAAGAACACAAGGTAAGAACCAAACCTGGTTGCAGCAGGTCCCCATTAGAATGAACAGAGGATGTTCACGAAGGTGACAGTGATGAACTTCTAAAGGCAGCATTTATCAAACAGTTCACCATTAAAACTCTCAGTAATTTGCTTCATTATTAATTTTATTAGTAGTAGTAATGACACCATGTGTTCTTAAGTTTTAATATTAGTGTGATTGCTGTAGAGCTACAGTGTAAAAAATGCATCTCATATAAAAAAAAGTGGCCAAAACTGTAAAACATGTATCTAGAACGATGAACAAGGCCTGTAGATGAGTCTGAACTTAAGAACCTCCTGATGTTCTGTTATAGCCTTTAGCTTCTCAGTGTGTTCACGTCCCCATTCACATTCAATCTATAGAGATATTAATCATATGCACTTTTTATCATCTGTTCTCAGGAGCTGCAGAAGGAAATGGACGTAATCGTTCAAAAGGAGCTGCCTGAGATGATTCAGGAGAAAGTACAGACAGAGAGCAAGACTAAAGGTACTCGAGAATAAACACAGGCTGTTCATGGTCACATAAACGAACAGTACATAAAACGAGATTGAATTATTGTAGTTAAGTCACTGCAGTGCAGGAACTCAGATACACTGTATGTCTGCTTGTGGACACCACTTCTAATGTATGTATTCAGTCACTTTCAAATGCACCCATTCCACTTAATAATAATAATAATAATAATAATAATAATAATAATAGCACATATTAGCCTAATAAGGCCCAATACGTCAGTACGGGACCCATTCCTGGGACCAGGAAACCACATTATGTGTAGTCTGTGTACATGCAGCTTTTAGAACTCTGGTCCCTGATCAGGCTGTGTGGAGACAGAAGGGGAGGAGGGGGTAGCTGCTTTTTAGGGTACCTTCTCAAATGCTGAAATGTTAATTTAGTGGGATGGTTGAACCTATAGAAGATTACGCCCAGGTACACTATATGTGCCAATGTTTGTGGACACCCCTTCTAATTAATGCATTCAGCTACTTTCAGCTGCACCCATTGCAGAACAGCATCAACCCATATTATTACCACAGATACTCTATATTACACTCAGCATTTGGCTTTGGACCAGTAGAAGTACGTTCTCTGGAGGAATGGAGATCCACTGTGGACATGTAACATCCAATTCACAGTACTGTTCACGTATGTTCTGTCTTTGAATTCTTCTCTCCAGATTGTAATGAGGGAGTTAGTACTTTGTGCCATTCAGAAGCCAGAAGACAGGAAATGGAGCTCAGAGTCCATGTAAGTGCATGCATTCACAAAAGTCTCAAATTAATGTTTTTGCCCATTTCATCCAGTTTGGTGTGTATAAAAATCACATGTACAAAATGGTTTTGCAGGACAAGAAGGGTCTCCAAAATGAGACAGCATTTGAAGATCAGAAGGAATTTGATTCTGCTGGTTACAACAGTCACTTAGTTAGTGCAGTGCTTAAAAAGATGTCAAGAAATCCCAATGTTCACTGGTAAATACTATCTCCCTTTCACTTGCCTCTGATCTTCTTCTTTCGGCTGCTCCCTCTAGGGGTCGCCACAGCGGATGATCATTTTAATGAGCCGCATTATAGTTTTGGCACAAGTTTTACGGCGGATGCCCTTCCTCATGAAACCCTCACCATTTATCCAGGCTTGGGTTTCCCTTATCTCTGATAGGAGGCAATATTTACTGACTTCTAAATTCAGGACTGTGTGTCTCCAGTACTGAAAGATGTTTTGAATATATTTTTTTTCCACTTAAACCTTGGACTCATGCAGTGTGACTGACAGCTGTCCATCAGTGTGGTGGTGAATGTCTCAATGCTGGACTGTGACTCACACAGCTGTTTTGTATCATGATTCATGCAGGGATGATATAGCAGATCTGCAAGATCAGAAGAAGCTGCTGCAAGCCGCGGTGCTGCCAATGTGGAAGTCAGATGTCAAGGAGAGCCAGTGTGCATGGAAGGTTAATATGTTAAACCTTCAGACACCCATATGTGACATACTTGACAAACGTCAGTTGTTGAGCATGTTGGTCCCCCGATGATGTCAGTCTTTTTCTCTCCTGGAGGAAGACTGAGGCCATGACAACATTGTTAAAATAGCAAATTTACAATGAGCTCATCTGTATCTGTAAGAAGCGTACGCTAACTGGACTAGAGTGTATTTCAACCATCCAATCACAGTTCAAAGCACAGGTTTGGGTTTTTTAAAACAATCAGATTATAATGCAAACATTTGCAAACTATGTGCAAATGTTTGTGGACACCTCTTTCACTCACTCATGGTAAGGTAAGGTAAGTTAAGGTCCTGAACCAGCCATTAGGGGTGTAGTTTGTGCACTTCTGGTGCCAGTCCCAAGCCCAGATCAATGGTGAGGGTTGTGTCAGGAAGGGCATCTGCAATAAAACCTATGCCAAAACTATAATGCGGATCATAAATACGATGATCTGCCGTGGCGACCCCTAAAGGGAGCAGCTGAAAGAGGAAGAGGAAGAAGAAGAAGAAGAAGAAGAAGAACAGTTTTATAATATTGAATTTATTATTGCATAGGTTGAAGTTTATTTATGCCATTCAAATACCCAACTGTTGTGAAAAATACAAATAATATATTTAATATAAAATATAATAAAAACTGTCTTTTTAAAATAGAAGGGGTGTCATCATTAATGACAACAATTGACAGAATTTGAATTGCATTCACTTGAACTTGTACCAGAAGTGTAGTGCGGATGATCCGCTGTGGCAACCCCTAAAGGGAGCAGTCCAAAGAAGAAGAAGATTCTAACACCCTCTGCTGAACACCCTCTGCTGAACACCCTCTGCTGAACTGCTAGGGCTGTAGTGCGGATCGGGCGGATGATCTGCTGTGGTGACTCCTAGAGGGAGCAGCCAAAAGAAGAAGAAGAACATATGAGAATTTAATGTAACCAGCCATTAGGGGTGTACTTTGTGCACTACTGGTGCCGGTCCCAAGCCCTACTGTGTGAATCTAATCATAAAAACTCTATAAAAAAATAAAAATGGAGGTAAATGCTGTCTGGAGGCACTTCATATGTTGGTGTGTGTAGATTACTGTTCATTTGGAAAGCTATTTTGGAGCATACATAGTTTTTCACTGATTTTGAATGCGCCTTTTAACTGTGTGCAAGGGTGTATTGATGGTGGGACCCCCAGGTACAGGCAAGACCAAGTTGGCTAAAGCTGTGGCCACTGAATGCGGCACCACCTTCTTCAACGTATTGTCCTCTAAGCTCATCTCCAGGTACCGGGAAGAGTCTGAGGAGTTGGTGCGGCTGCTCTTTGAAATGGTAATCCCCTCCTTTGTTCATTCTTACAACTACATGTATTCCATTTCTGTTGTGTCCATATTGCATTTCAGTGGCAGTGTATTTACTGAATAATAAACATGTAAATGTATGTCTGAACAATAATCATAAATTCAGATTCATCACTGCTTAGCAGCAGATCTTTCAGCATCATAGCCCTTAAGCTTTCACCCTTGATCTCTTTAAATCTGTTCTTACTGTCCATCTTTAAGCTCAGCCTAAATCTTTCTTTTCTCAATACTTTTAACAGAGCTACCTTAATGATGAGAGCACTATAACAATAACTAGCAAAGCTTTTTATTAATGTATTTGTTTACCAGCATTGCTGAGAAGTCTTTTTTTTGTTACACAGGCTCGATTTTATGCCCCTAGTACAATTTTTCTTAATGAAATTGACTGCATTTGTGGGAAAAACGAGACACCAGCCGAAAAGGAATCAAGTCACAGAGTGATATCTGAGCTCCTGATACAGATGGAGGGTGAGAAGGATACTTTAGATTTCGAATTAAAATTGAAATGTCACCCTTTCTCTGAGAAATCTAATCCCAGGAACCTTTATGCAGGTGTAGAAAACGAAGAAGACCCCTCAAAAAAGGTGGCGATCCTGGCTGCAACTGACTCCCCGTGGGATATTGATGAAGCACTGAGAAAGAGGCTGAACAAGACAATATATGTTCCTTTGCCAACAGGTATCATCAAAAATCGCTTTTAGATTTTTCTCACTTTGGTGTAAAATCCACGACACTTTTAGTAGCCTTTTCATTCATCTTCACCAAATGAACCAATAAGTGAAGTGGGCCCTCTACAGCATATCAGCAATCATTGCTCCTCCAGTTCACCCACATCGACATCCCACACACACAAAGACAACAGTTTAGTGAGCATACATCACAAGCTTTATTCAAAAAAACACTGAGTCTTGTGACTGTATCATCATGTCGCAGAGGTACTTCACTCATGCTGAGAATAAAAGAAGAATCTTGCATTATCCAGGATTTGTACTAGAGAGTCAATTATTTTTTAATTCCTTTATACACCTTCCCAGACGCATCTGCAGCCTCCTTTATGAATACAAAGTAACTGGGTTTTTTTTAGTATTTATTTTGGGGCTTTCCCTGCTCTAGGGCACCATATTCAACTCATTAACTATTCATCAAATTCCTTATTAACTGAATCAGGTGTGTTAGAACCGGAGAAACAGGAAACTGTGTAGTGCAAAGGAAAACCTCTGTAGTAACTGAAATTTCACTCTCCAGCAAAAGGGCGAGAAGAGCTGCTGCAGAATAAACTGAGGGAGGTACAAGTGCCATATGATGTTCGCCTGGCTGCCGTCGCTGAAAAGACTGAGGGCTATTCTGTGTCTGACATAAACAACCTCTGCAGGTATGTAAATGAACAGTTAAGGTCCAAAGGGGAAGGTCTAAACGTTTGTAGATACCTGCTTATCTTCTGAAACCAGCAATAGGTGCTTCCTCTGATCTTCTGTATTGCAATGGTGTGTAGATCATTTGATGGTTTTATTTGCATATGTCTCGACAGGAAAGTATCCATGATGGCACTGAAACTGGAAATCCAGTACATGCCCCCAGAGGTGGTCAAGGCAATCCCCTTAGATAAGCTAAACAGGCCTATCACCATGTTGGACTTTGAACACGCCCTCAAAAAGGTCACCAAGTCCGTCTCAGCTGCTGACCTGGAGAAATATGAGGCCTGGATCAAAGAATTTGGCCCTCTTTAAGTATGATTCATTATTAATAACCCTTATTAAATCATTATTATTATTAGTAGTAGAAATAGTAGAATTGATAATTACCTTCATATGCCATGTTACAATATGATGCATTGTGACATTTACTTCATTTAAGATGGAGTCACCTCCTGCAATGGTGTATTGCAGTTCAACTCCACCCATGCCAACACCGAGCTCTGAGGGAGCTTCTCCTGCACTGGCGCCTTTCGGATCACATCTGCATCTACAGCCTTCTTTATGAAGGCCTTAGTGAGCTCTGTCGAGCTCACCATGGTGAAACCACTCACTTCAACAATCGAGCAAACCAAACTAATGTCAGAGGTTTAAAAGAAGACAGTCTTCTCTAAATTCCTATCTGATGATCATGAGCAGCTGCTGTGCTGCACCTGATCCAAATTTTAGGAATTTTAAATAGTAATAAATATGAAGCTGTCTCAACTTTTCCAACGTTAAAAAGAAAATAACAAATTATTTTTAAAAGACATATCTTCTGTGTCTAGTTGGGTTTAGTTATACAGTAATAGTATAAGTAATAGGAATCTTCTTCTTTCACCTGCTCCCTTTGGGGCTCACCTCCTTCTTGCCCTACCCCCCTCCTCCTCCCTATTACACAAACCATCTCCATGTCGACCTTCACTACATCCATAAACCATATCCACCATACAATCCATAAACCTTCTCTGAGGTCTTCCTCTTCTTCTGCCTGGCAGCTCCATCTCCAACATCCTCCAATATAGCCTTTATTCCTCCTCAACTATTCCTCTTCCTTCTTCTTCCAAACCATCTCAACCTGGCCTCTCTGGCTTTGTCTCCAAACTGCTCCACCTTCACTGTCCCTCTGATCTGCTCATTTCTAATCCTGTCTATCCTCGTCACTCTCAACAAAAACAAGAGCAAGACGCCTTGCTCAAGGGCACTTCACTCATGTCCTGCCAGATCAGGGATTCGAATCAGCGACCTTCCACTCACAAGGCTGGTTCCCCAACCACCAGACCATAAACCACAACATGGATTCTCTTTTATAGATAGATAAACAGACACAGACAGATACGTAACAGTGAATGGCATTTTGACAATGTGTGCAAAAACTGTTCTTGTGTCTGTTCTTCTCCATAAACCAGAGTCTCTTCAGCGGCTGAAACGGCAACGTTCATTTCTGTCCTGTTAAAGACGTCTTCAGAGGTGGATTTGGTGAAAGCGATGTCCAAATTCAGCACATCTGCTCATCCGGCGGGAGACGAACAGACGCAGTATCTCCACGCAATGGATGAATTTAACCCTGTGTTAGGATCAGGCGGACGGAACAGAAGACTCGGGAGGTAAACGCTGGGGTTTAGGATTTAATGAAAAAACACAAAGTACAAAACTAAAGAAACACGCTGATAAATACTAAACACATGACTGACTAAACGTGACTGAAAAAAAACTGGGATGGAAACAAACCAACAAACTGACATTTCTACAAAAAAAAATGGAAAACAAAGCAACCCTGACAAAAACAAAAGGACTGACAAAGACAAGCTGAGACAAAGGGTCTTAAATAGAACAGAACATTGGACACACCTGGAACCACCGATTACGAAGGGGTGGGGTTACAAATGAGACACAGATGGTCAAAGTGTCATGACAGACATGACACCCTGAGGGACTGAACCCTATTTAATATGTTTTTCCACGTTTTTGAAGTTGCCTCTTTTATTTGTAATAACACAGTAATTAGATGACAGTCTCAGGACATATGTTGATATATATCTTAATTAATATCTTAATGAAAGTTATTTTGAGAGGCTTGAAACTGAGAATAAACCTGGTCTCTGGTCAGAGTGGTTGCAGGTGGGTGTTTGTAAGTTGAGAAACAAAAAAGATGATATTTTATAAAATATGCAGAATATAAGAGAATCATCAGGCGGAATTCATTATGTAGAACATCACAAACGCAGGATCCATACAGGCCGAGCCTTGAAGCATTTAGTTCAGGACCAATATGGCCAAGATCTCGGTAATAAAACTGCTTTATTATACTGGATTTTAATAACAGGAGCTTATAAAACATTATTATTATTATTATTATTATTATTATTATTATTATTATTATTATTATTATTATTATTATAAAATGATGATTTTCCAAAATGAAGAACTCTCTGACGCTTCACTGCATCACAGTGAAATCACTGTTAAAAACAGCAGGTTCTGAAGGTTCTAACTGAATGTGTTTTGTGTGTCAAGACCTTCCAGAGTTTTAAAGTTGAGAAGCTGATTTTGCCCTCACTGTGAGGGCGTCTGTCTGAGAGGGTTTTTATCTAGTTTATAGATAAAGTCCAGTAATTAATGTCTGCATCAGTTTAATTGACGAATCAAAATGTAATTTAGCTCCATTTTTGTCTTTAATCATGACAACAAGCTCCCTGCAAACGCCACACCTGACCACCAGAGGGCAGACCGTCAACAACTGACAGGAAAGTTCATCAGTAAACCATCGTTGTACTGCGGCCGCACAGCCACCAGAGGGCGTCTACTAATCATGTCCCCAATCAGGCTGATCGAGATCACGTGGTGCTTCAGTCGCTCTTCCGCTTCATTCACAGTCATTACATTCATCCAAACTCCGCCGCTCATTTAGCCGCTAGTTTTCCTCCATAAAGGAGTCTTTAAAGCTGCTTTCCCTCCGAAAAGGAGGTGCTTTTCTTCCTCTCCCTCCTAAAAACAGGAGCTGTCCCTCATTTTATCCAATTAGTTTCTTTTTTTACTCTTAAATGAAGAAAAATAAAATAAAATAATAAAATACAAGAATAAAATAAATTATGAATAAATGAATAAATACATTAAAAAATAAATAATACATATATAAATTCAATAAGAATAAAAAAAACATTTAAAAAATAAAATTAAATACAAAAATAAAAAAGAAAAATATTTAAAATAAATACATGAATAAAATGCATACTTAAATAATTAAATGAAATAAATAAGTAAAATAAATTAATGAATTAAATAATTTAATAAAAATATATAAATAAATAAAATAAAATAAATGAATTACAGACAATTTATCTAGAACCAAGAAAGAGTTTCTACACTGCTTTGCTTCTCACAGAACACAAGGTAATTTTATAATCTGTTTGCAGGAGCTGCAGAAAAAATCGAGAAGATGAGTCCAGGGCTGCTGTCTCAGATGAGTGAGGAACCACAGAGGAGCAAGACTAAAGGTACTCGAGAACAAGCACAGGCTGTACGAGCAGTACATACAATGTGTTTAATAACATCCAATTCACAATATTCTTCACATATGTTCTGTTATATTTACTGACCACATCTACGTCTTTGAATTCTTCTCTCCAGATTTTAATGAGACAGTTAGTGGTTCATCTCAGGTCATCAATGGAAAGGCACACGTGCAGCTCCATGTTTGCAGCAGCCAACTGAGGAGACCTGAGAAGACTGCAGGCATCCAGGACTTGGTGGAAAGTGAGGAGGAGGCCCTCAATTTGGCCCATGCAAAATCCAGAAAACAGGAGATGCAACTCAGAGTCAAAGTTTAGAATGAATGTTTTTACCCATTTAAACCAGTTTGGTGTGTATAAAAATCACATGTACATAATGGTAGCACCTTCTTAGCTTTCAAATACGTTATGTGAAGCTGAAAAAAACTGTAAAACATGTATCTAGAATGATGAACATTCAGTCTGAACTTGAGAACCTTCTGATGTACTGTTATAGCCTGTAGCTTCTCAGTGTGTTCACGTCCCCATTCACATTCAGTCTTTAGAGATATTAATACTGCAGTAATTAATATGCACTTTATAATCTGTTCTCAGGAGCTGCAGAAAAAAATAGAGAAGATGGATCCTTTCCGTATGTCTCAAAGGCAGGAGAAAGTACAGAGGAAGAGCAAGACTAAAGGTACTCGAGAATAAACACCCTAGGTGTATGTGCATGCAGTTCACCTAATCTTTAAGTCTTAACGCCAACTCATGGGGCGAGCAGTCGAACCAGAGGGAACCAGTATTTAATCAACCTATTGATGCAAAAGGGGCACCTAAATGGGCTGAACTAGAACTTTCTGATGTGTCATTTGTTGAGGCCTCAACGACTTATCAAATGACACCGCACATAGTTTTAGGTTTAAAAATCCACTGTGAGCAGCTACTTTTTGTCTTGAACCGACAGGATCTGAAGGGGATCCTTTGCCACAACAGACCATCTCAAGATCACTTTGAGACTCAGAAAGTTCTGGTCAGCGTGACCTTAGAGACTTTTGACCTTAGAGATTTTTGGCAATGCTTTTACTACATTTATATTTTTTTCTTATAGTCAAAATTTTGTTTTGACCAGCATTTGTTCATCATTAAACTGGCAAAACTAATTTCAGACTCTGTCTTCACTTGAATGTTCTTCACTTTTTTACCAAAAGAAAAAGACAAGGATGTTTATTTATGTTGTTTTCTGACAGGTGCCAATCTGCCATCCACACTGCCGTATTGGCTAGTTTGTTCACTATGGAGGCATCTTAACCACGGTGCCGGGCAGTAAAAGACCAGCGGATACTTCCTTCCATACGTTCTTCCTTTTCTTCATGTATAAAATCTTCTGGGATTTTTAACATCTCTGTATGCATCTTTAATAAATCATTTGGAAATACAATACTTCCAGTGACTCTGTGCATCTTTTAAAGAATGTTTCTAACACATAGCTCCTCTGACGTCACCATCGAGGAGCTCATCCGCATCCAATCACATTAAAATTCAGCAACAGTCTGAAGACATGGCAGGTCAGTCTGAGTAAGACATCTTCCTCTGTGCTTAAACCAGTCAGTAAAGAACAACTAACAAATGTATTGGAGCCAGTTTATGGTTTCTGCCTCTTTCCAGTTCAGGCAATCTGCCCAATACCTGTTCATTATACCAAAACAAACATCTAGCATCTTTGTCTGTTCAACCTTCACTCTCATTCCAAACACACTCACTATGTCTCCACTGTTGCTCCAAGAGAAGTAAGTCTAAAGGTCAAAACAAGAAATGTAAAAAAAATAAACACAAAAATGACAAAATGAATCAGGATTTGGGAAAAATAGAATGTATTTCATAAGCCCTGAAGGGACTAACTATTATTAATTATTGTTATTATTAACTATCTGTATGTCTGAACCATCACACACTCTCCTCAGTCTGAATGGGGGTGTTCAGTGATCCTTAATAGAGCTGATTATGTGTGTTCTGATACCATATGACTCTGTTATCTAGAACATGGACTGAAGTATTTTTAAAAGCAAAACAGTTAAAATAAGTGATTGTGAGATAGGAAGTGTGTGAGGTTTACCTGGGCACAATAAAGCAGAGGCCTGTGACCTTTGCCACCCCTGGGTGGACGATGAGGACAGAGTGTGAGGAGAGGGCTCTGAGGACCAGCATATGGCCTGTAGCTGTTCTAGTCAGATTCTAATTTCAGGTTCTAATTTCTCAAGATCAACTATAAGCAGTTTAAAGAGGCATTCATGAGGGGAAACTAAGAATTCCAGTTCATACTGCTCTTACCTATGACTACGAAAAGCCCAAGAAAAAAGAAAAGACTGCCGGGGGTCAAATCACTGAAAAGTTAGAAAGAGAAAATCAAATGGCTTAGCTCCCCAGCACAATGTTGAAGAGGAACTTTGGACCGATTTGCCGCAGTTCAGGAATGATTCAGGGATGCCTTGACATTGTTCTTGGCCAATCTTGATAATTAAATTTTGTGATTTTCTTCCATGAACATCATTCTTGTTCAGTGTTTGACCAGTGTAAAGTTGTCTCCTGTAAGATTTTGCCTTCTGCGAATCCTCAGTGAGTGAAGTAAACTGAACTAAGTAGCTAAAAACTTAGTGTCTTTAAAAATAGTGTCGATACACTAAAACCTGGAAAAGTATTTGAAAATAGCAATTTTAAAGGCCTGGAAGTTTTGGGAAAAGTCATGCTTCACACATAACTGAATATGTGGTTGTGTTTATTGACTGAAAAAATATATATTGTATATTTTAGATTTTAATAAAGGAGCAGACAAGGCTTCCGGTTCTGCCACGGGCCAACATGCTATCTTAATGTATTTCTCCACCTGACATTCTGGTGAAACAACCCCTAAAACAATATATACATTTCTGCGAGTTTTGTAAAAATTATATGAAAAGGTGTTGCAACAAGGCGAAGGACAAGTCAATGACCGATAATGCTGAAGGCGCAACTGGACAGCGAGGTTGAGATGAAAGTCTCAGAGAGAGATTTGTGCTCTAAACTGGAAATTTAAATGACGTCACACAGTAGACTAGAAAACACCATGCTTTGCTTCTTTTATTGAACCAAATAAATGATACAGGTTATATTATTTTTGATGCAGGTACATCTTCATTCTCTCTTGAATATTCTTCAGATGCATATCGGAGATCACATGACACAAACAAATGACCTTCCCAAAGAGCATGGGAGGTCATTCCATTTGTATTGATCTGTAGGAAACAAAGGTGAAGAACAGTTAATTATTTTTCTCCTCTGTAAATCATAAGTGTTTCGCTAATTAACAATGGGCTTTAAAAGTCTGAAACCACACACAAAAATTCTTACGTCTTGCATTGTTAATAAATTAGATCATCACCTGACCTTTGTGTTCAGAGTCATCAACCTGGTCAATGTCATAGATTTCAATATTGACTTAAAACTGGTGCTGAACTTTGATTTCATTTTTTCAGCATGTCTTCCTTTGTGTTAGCTTTTGTTTTGTTAATCGTTTCACATTTATTTCACAACCATTTTCAACATTGAACAAACAACTAACTTTATTTCTATCACATTTCTACGTGGAAGGTTGATCATGTGCCAGCTGGGTGATGTCAGACTTTTGGACCTCACTGTAGATTTTACACATTTCGTTGTAGAATAGATTAAAGGAAAATGAACATGGCATTCAGAAGCTGTAAAGAACATGTACCTCCGAAATTCATTTCAGTGCAGTGTTCCTTGTTGTCTTGATTATTCGGTTCATTCCTCTCCCAGTTCTGGAAGCCAAATTTGGATCCATCAGTCCAGAACCATGTCCCTTCCTGTACAAAGAAGTGGTGGAACATTAATGCGCACACTCAAAAAGGCTGGGTTTAAACAGCCCAGTGCTGGTCAGTCAGTATAGGACAAACTCAACTGGGTTATTGTTGTTATGGTGTCCTAGATAGCTAGTGCAGCATTTAGGTTCAAATCTTGGCTCATAATGCTGAGTCAAAACAATTCAATGCTGGCTCTGTCCAATACAGACCCAGTGTTGGACTGTTTCAACCCAAACTTTTTGGTGTGGAGTTATTTGGAAGAACCTAGCAGGAGTCAGATAGCACTTACTTTTGGAGTATCATGGCCACCTATCCAGGTCCTTGTGTAAGAACCAGTGGTTCGATAAATGAGATGCTGTACAAAGGTGTTTTCTTCACGGCTGTGTATTGAAGCAAGATTCCCACCAAACGTCAAACACCGAACCTAAAATGGGAAAAAAAATCCAACAGGTTATATTCGATCGGTCACTCTCAAGTCTGTGGTCATTAGTGATTTAAAAATTATTAGTATTTTGAAATTTTACAATATTATGGTTCAAATTTTAATGAATTTACAAGCAAATATTGGAGTTCAAAATGCAACAGATAGCTAGAAGTGTTGTATTCAGATTATAGTGATTCTTTCTTTTTACTCAGATTTAATGCACATGATGGTGTATTATTGCAAAAGTAATAGGAATGCAATGTAGAATTTTAATTGATTATGAAATGGCGTAAATGGGGACAATTGGGGAACACCTGCACCAGTATTAGTTGTGAGGTGTTATCTTGTGATGCTGATCATAGCACACTACGATCATGGCAAATGACAAATTTAACTTTCCTTGATCCACAATGTAACGTGAGTACAGAGAATACATCATAGAATGCATTACCACCCACAGTGGACAGCACAGTGGCCGTTTAGTGATAAGTGCTTTATGATCATGGTGGTATCTGGCTTGAATTTCTGCAAACAGACAAGGGTGTATTATATGGAGTATATACTTATTATCTCATGAGTTGGGTCCACTGGTCCACCTAAAAACAGTACATTACATTTCACTGCTCGGTGACCATTCGCTCAAACTCACAAGATAACAGGTCAATACTTGGGTACTCCCAAGCTGTCCTCTGAAGTAACTTCATAATCAATTTACATATAGGTATTCCATGTTTGGCATGTCAGTGTATACCAAGATTGTTTTTCTAAAACTGGATGTTAATTGCAATATAATCTCAGTTACAGTTTTTTGGAATATATTGGATCTTAATCCCTGTATTGTGATCAGAATTGTATTACACGATTCTTGTCTATTCACCACCCTAACTGTCAGTGTACCTCTGCATCAGCCCAAGCAAGTTGGGAACTGAAGAATAGGAAACATCTGTATCCATATCGAGACCATCCAGATGGGCATCTCTGTTGGTAATCTGTGGGGAGTTGATTATAATATTATTAATAACAGTGTCATGTACTCTAACAATACAACATAAAGAAATGATCTTACCTTTCAGTGTACGTCCAAGTGCTCCCTCTGCAATAAAATGTGGTCATCATCAATTAGTTGTTCATAGGCATCACAGTGGGTCAAATTGTAATCATTGTCAGACATTCACACATTTTGTCTTCATTTTCAATGTTTGATATGTGTGACGGTCACCTATAATTACTTTTCAGGCAAATCAAATTTTGAAAATTGGGAAAAACTAAAGATTTAAGATTTGTTGTAATATGAATTCAGAATACATGTAATTGTAAACTTCCAGAGGGTCCAACAGGTTAAAATAAAGATTCCAGTTCATAGTTCTCTTACCTGTGGCCACCAAAAGCCCAATGAGCAAAGCAACAGTCCACTGTTTAGCCATGACTTTGGGCAGAAGACAGAAAAGAAAGATCAAAGTAGAACATTTCTAATGAAGCATTTTATACTTTTTTTTTCTGATTCCACTTATTAACTCTTTATCAAAAGTTCTGAACCTACCAGGCAGCTGCTGCTTTCCTTGTTGTGGAGTCTGTGAATCTGAACCAAATGCATCAGTCTAAGTTTCCCATTAAATACTCTGAGTGACTTTCATTTTTACGGTTGAGCAATTTTCACTTAAATGACAGAGCAAGTTGCCTCAGTTTAATGAAACAATGTCTGATTATTTGGCTGTTTTTCAGAGAATATGAGAACAATGCAAATGTTCTGTTGTCATTATGATTTAAGGGTTAACACAATTACTAACCCACAATTCATTAATAGATAATAAATGGCTTCACCAAACACTAACCATGAATAAAAGGAAAGTTGTTTTATTTATTATTGACGTGTTATCTTGTAGTGGCTTGCTCGAGTTTGAGCAAGGCATGATAATGGGTGTCAGGTGGATGGACATTCCATTCCCAAAGTGGGCATTTAACATTCCCCAGCCCATAGTGTTGTGTGTACCGGAAATACATCACAAAACCAATTCTGGAAAATCTGGGCCTGATGGTACAGTGCATTATCAAGCCAGATACCATCAGTTATGATTATTAAGCACTTATTATTAAGTGGCCACAGTGCTGTCCACTGTGGGTGGTGATATATTCTATGATGTATTCTCTGTACTTGATACCCTGCCATGGTCATAGTAAGTGTCCTGTGTTTAGCCTCCCAAGATAACAGCTCACAACTTATACTGGTGAGTATAGTGAGTGAGTGTGTGTGAGAGAGAGAATGAGAATTAGAATGAGAATGAGAATTTGCATTGATTCTAATATCACTCCAGTCCTCCAAAACACACACATTCACTTCACACAGCAGTCCACTATAATACAGTATGGGATGACTTTGTCCATTGTGGTGTCAAAGTAAAGAGAACCCAGTTCATGGATTGAATGCATTAAACGTGTTGCAAATGTATACATTTTAATTTTGTAGGTGTTTCATCTCCAATGAAATGTGTAAAAGTGCCTCATTTGTGATGATGACCTGTTTGCTGTGCAGAAGTCCCAAACAGCAGCAGGAAGGTTATTCCAGAGTTGGGGGGGCTATATAAGAGAATGCTCGTCTGCCTGCAGTGTTCTTATGTCATTAGGCCCGCATCTTGTGAGCTCAGTGTACGTGGGTTGTATGGTTTAAGAGGGTCTTTTAGATTTTGTGGGAGCAATTAAGAGACTTGTACTTTAGGAGCATGTGATCAAATTTCCGAGCTTATGTAATGTTTTCACAGGATTTCCTTTAAAACAACTTATAATGTTGCACTGAAATAGCATTGCTGCTGCTTGAGTCTCGTCTCTGCCAATTTGCTCTTCTGCTTGTTCCAGCCTGGTGTTCATTCTGCTCAGTTCCTGCTTTATATCAGTAGATTGCTGCTTATTATCACATCTGAAGTTCCTGAGCTTCAGATCTCAGAATCACTGATGAAATGATCGGTCCAAAGTTCATTTTCAGCATTGGGAAATTTTTATCTGCAGCCACAGGAAACATTTGGTGGTGGTGATCTAAAAGAAATTCAGTTCAAGAGTTCAATTATTTTTCTAGCCTGCACTGCAGATGTTTACTCAACGTTTTCAGTAAAACAATTAGAGCGTTAAAGTGAATCACATTTTATTAGCAATCAATACAAAAATTGAATTAATGCTAAAGGGTTCACTTACTCTTGCCACTGTATACCGTACACAAACTTGCATTTGATCAGATTATCACAGTGCAGTTTGTTAAATTGATGCAACTGAACATTTCACAATCTTATAACTGAAAATTACTCAACCGTATAACGGAAATTCTTACACTCAGAACTCAAACTCAGAGACTTAAACCAGAACTGCCAGGTAGAGGCAGAATTTTTTGATAAAAAGTAAATAAGCTGTTAATTCCTACCAGATAGAAAGTCATTATAAAATGTAAGAAAGGTACAAATGATTTTTCTCTTTCTTACTTTTCAGTGATTTGACCCCCTGCAATGGCAATCTGGACCGTTTTCATGTTTCTTGGGCTTTTCGTGGTCAGAGGTAAGAACAGTATGACCTAAAATCCTTCATTTCCCCTCATGAATGACTTAATAAACTGCTTATAGTTTAGCTTGAGAACTTAGAACCTGTAGTTGTTCTAATCAGAAGACTGTTTTGAAGTTAATAACCAAGTTATTCCAACTCACTCCATACTACCAGCCAGCAGTAGTGTCAGATGCGTTTCCCTTTAATTGGGTTTAACCCTTTCTGCTTCTGTGATCACATTTTTACTGTTCAATGAGTTTCAACCTATGTTGTTACTGTTCTGAAAATGGGTGAGAAATGAAGATAATATCCAGTAAAATGACAATTTTGACAAAACGTCATGTCTGTAGATTACTGTGAGGCCTATACTGCAGTTTCAGATCGGTCTTAATCCTATACTGGAATGATTTTTCAGGCAAATAAGCAACAGTGAGTCAATTCTAGCAGGACCGAATTAATGAAAACCCCATTTTATTGTAGAGGGAGCACTTGGACGTTCTCAAGGTGGTGAGATTGTTCCTTTATGTTGAATTCTTACAGTACATGTCACTATAAATATACATTTTATGATCAATTATAAGCAACGTCATACAGCTTTGTACATCTCACAGTGCAAATGTATTGCCCCGTTGGATGGTCTGAATATGGACAAAGATGTTTCAAGTTCTTCAGCTCTGAAGTTGCATGGATTGATGCAGAGGTACAATGAGAGCACGCATGAGAGTGAAGCACTCTTGGACACCAGTCTAAATCCAACTTGTTTGACTTTTTCCATTCTAGATTGTGTGTTTGCAGCATGGTGGAAATCTTGCTTCAATACACAACTATAAAGAAAAATCATTTGTACTGAATCTCATCAATCAAGCCACTGGTTATTACGCAAGGGTCTGGCTCGGAGGCCATGATGCTGTAGCAGTAAGTACTGTGTCTTCTGCTAGGTCCTCCATATAACTCTGTATTTTACCATGCATTGCTATTCCACTGCTTCTGTGTACAGGAAGGAAGATGGCTCTGGAGCGATGGGTCCAAAATGAGTTTCCAGGACTGGAATTATGCCGATAATCAACCCGATAACTACTTCATGAACGAACACTGCCTTGAACTGAATCACGGAGGTACAGCTTTTTTCTTTCAGTCTATTCTACAGTGAGATTTCTAAATCTACTGGGAGATCCCATGAAGTGGTCTTCAACTCTTACAATTTAAATAACCAACTCTACCACAGTGTTTTCGAGCTGATGTTAGGTGCTTCACTTGTTTCTTTAAGCAGTTCCATAGAAGAACCACATTATGTCCAATAGTGCAATGTGTGACCCATTTAAAAGATTAAATAAGTTTCACTTGCTATAAAGGTAAAGAACCTTATATAAAAATATATACAGTACCAGTCCAATGTTTGAACACACCTACTCTCTTCTCTCTTCAACATGGTCTGAACCACGTTTTTCACCTTTGTTCCCACAGATTTTCACAAATGGAATGATCTCCCATGCTCTTCAACCCTAGCATTTGTTTGTGCAAAGAAGTAACTCATACCTAATTGGAAAAGCTGCAATTGGAAAAAAAGGTTGAAGTAAAAAATAACAATAACAATAATCCAAAAATAACAATACATTCATTCATTTAATTCAATAAAGGAAGCAAAGCAAGGTGTTGTCTTGGTGTGTAATGTCAGCCAGTGTTGCCAACTTAGCGACTGTCGCTATATTTAGCGACTTTTTTTTTTTTTTTAAGCGACTAGCGACAAATCTAGCGACTTTTTGTGGTGTTATTGGAGACTTTTGGAGACTCTGAGATAAACACACATGATCTTCAGTTACTGTCCTCAGCAAGCAGCAGGCGGGCGTCCCGTGTTAGAGCAGTCTCACCGTCAGAGCAGACCCACACCGCTCCACGTCCACACTGCAAATGAACTGTGCGTGCCGCCGCTGACTGACCCCGTCCCGTATATACGGAGCAGGATGTGAATATAAACGCGTCTTCAGTGTCACACGAAAAAACATAACTGCATTTAACTCACACAGTCTCAGTCAGTCACTCACATCATTCACCACATAGCTGGTCACTCACCTCGTCCACAGTGGGTGACTCTTTATGAAATGCTAAACATCTAGCTAGCTAGCTAGCTCATGATGTCTCAGTCTAAACTGTATTCTCAAAAATACAGGAAGGAGTGGGAATCAAAGCCTGAATTCAAAGGCTGGTTAAAGACGTTGATTGGAGATGATACACGAACATACTGCCTGTATTGTACGGCTGATTTCTTTGCTAAACGGCCTCAAAGATCTGATTCTTATACGTTGTGTGTGTCACTCTCTGCAGCTTGCTGTAAGTCATGCTTCCAATGACACCATCCCCCTTGGTTTTCAGTGTTTCCAAAGCACAGGGAGGCCTACAAAGCCATATATGAGACCATCAACTTGGGGGAGAAACCCTTACAAATCACCAAGGTGTGTGCCACACGTTGGCCCGCCATTGAACCAGAGGTTGTACGGTTTTATTTTGGACCAGTGGGACGCTCTTAAACTGCATTTTGCATTCACCAAGTCCAGTGAACACTGCTACATGGCTGAGGTTTTACACTCCATGTACAGTGATGCTCAAAATATCTTGTATCGGACTTTTTTGTAGTCAGTGCTGGGTGAGGTACAGTTGGCCATCAAGGCTTTTGATGGAGAGCGGGTAGATCCTCTTAAACTTCTTGACAGCTTGGTTAGTCTGATAAAGTCTGTAAGTAGCAGGGTGCTGAATCCAATGGCAAATATTGATGTAGTCAAGGAGCCAATTGATGGATACATAAATCCCAAACCATATCTTGGTTACCTTTTTGAGTCAAAGGCAGCTGAGCTCCACCTTTCGCCTGAGGAGAAAAACAATGTCCGTAAGCAGTGTGTAGTCTTCACAATCTCCCTCACTAATGAGTTGAGGACGAGACTGCCAGACAACACTGAAGCTTTGCAGTACATGTCAGTTTTCAATGTAGAGGAAACTCTGAAGTACAACAAGAGCCTGGGAGAAATGGAAAAAATAGCCAAGCTCACTGGTTACTCTCCTGCATATATAGACAAGATTGTCCAGCAATGGCGTGCCATCCATCTTGGAAGGTGTAATGAAACAAAAAAACAGTGGGCTTCTGGAGCGAGGTTTGGAATTTCAGGGATGCAGCTGATAACAACCCATTTCAGGAACTTGCCATGGCTGCTGTGTCTGTGTTGTCTTTGCCAAACTCAAATGCTGAAGTTGAGAGACTACTCAGGCAAATGAGTGCGGTAAAAACCAAACTAAGAAATCAAATGTCCTTGGAGACCCTTAATCCTGTATATCCAAAATGGTCTCAGGTTGTCTGGTGAGGCTTGCTTTGAGCACAAGCTGCCTGATAATGTTTTGCAGTTTTTTTGGCTCCCTCAGCTGAACCTGCCACAGAAGACCAAAAATGAAGAGGACCTAGTCTTTCTGTGTCAGAACAATTTGTGTAGAATAGGTTTGAAACTAAAGAAAACTTAGGAAAACTTAAATAAATAAATAAATGAAAATAAAAACATCACATGACGTCATTTAGCGACTTTCCTTACTGAGACTTTGGCAACAGTGCCTGTTTTTAGGAGGGAGAGGAAGAAAAGCACCTCCTTTTCGGAGGGAAAGCAGATTTAAAGACTCCTTTATGGAGGAAAACTAGCGGCTAAATGAGCGGCGGAGTTTGGATGAATGTAATGACTGAATGAAGCGGAAGAGCGACTGAAGCACAACGTGATCTCGAGCAGCCTGACTGGGGACATGATTAGTAGACGCCCTCTGGTGGCTGTGCGGCCGCAGTACAACGATGGTTTACTGATGAACTTTCCTGTCAGTTGTTGACGGTCTGCCCTCTGGTGGTCAGGTGTGGCGTTTGCAGGGAGCTTGTTGTCATGATTAAAGACAAAAATGGAGCTAAATTACATTTTGATTCGTCAATTAAACTGATGCAGACATTAATTACTCGACTTTATCTATAAACTAGATAAAAACCCTCTCAGACAGATGCCCTCACAGCGAGGGCAAAATCAGCTTCTCAACTTTAAAACTCTGGAAGGTCTTGACACACAAAACACATTCAGTTAGAACCTTCAGAACCTGCTGTTTTTAACAGTGATTTCACTGTGATGCAGTGAAGCGTCAGAGAGTTCTTCATTTTGGAAAATCATCATTTTATAATAATAATAATAATAATAATAATAATAATAATAATAATAATAATGTTTTATAAGCTCATGTTGGGCATATTGGTCCTGAACTAAATGCTTGAAGGCTCGGCCTGTATGGAAACCCCGCTGCCTCCGTAGGTTAGGTGAGTCCTTCTGTCCAGTTAGTGCGGACAGAACGGAAGACTAAGGGTGCGGAAGCAATTGCTGCGGTTGTGGATTTAATAAGAATAAACTCAAATACAAAACAGATCTTAAACAAACACTAAGTAAACAAAACACAAACCAAATGGACATCTATAACAAACACAAGACCAACGTCTACTAAGATTTACATCTAACATCTTCAACAAGGACTCACAAAGACAGGCAGAGGGTCTTAAATACAACACTTTGCTAGGAGAGCATGGAAAAACAACTGAGACAAAAGATAAACAGAAGTAGAACAGGACAGACATGACACTCAACACTTAATCTGTTTGTTTCTCTTCACTTCGCTGCTATATTCATACCCATCTATTCATGTTGATGTTTACTGCACATTATTAATTATTACTATTATGTATTGTTCTTGTATTTTATTTGTTTTTGTATTTATCATCAGTTATCATGATACGATACTTCAGACACATATGTGGAAGCGCATGAACCTGGCCTGGATTGGCGTCTACCATAGGGGGAGGAGACAGATCTTGGCTTTGTGATTGGCGCACATACCCTCAGAATAATGCTGTTTTTGTACTATATACATCAAAGTCCATGTAATGCAAATCCGGATCTCACTGGTGCAGTGGAGATCCCCGGACCTTCATGAAATTAATCAGCTGTTTTTGGGAACTCTGTCTCCTGCCCTTGGATTTTCTTAAAGGATCAAACGAACACGCACCTGACCTGAGGGGACTAGGTCAACATTCCCCAAATCTGTGTCTCGATAATAAGGCTGTAAAATAGAATTATAAAAGGCTTGATTGTGATATTCTGACTCCAGAAAAGCTCAATCTTTTACACAACGATTACATAACAACTCTGCAACCTTTAGCTCTGAGGATGGAGAATAGGAATTCATATGTAATTCAGTCTTTTTGTGTTTATATGAGAATCCAAAATTGAAAAAGGAAAATTGACTTTATTTTTTGTTTCTGAAACCAATACCAGAAACTAAACAGCAGCTCGTTTTTCACATATTTTCATTTTTATGCAAAAAAAAAAATGGAATAAATGATAAACAGATTAATAACAGCGGGAAATCATGTATAATTGTTTGGAATGAATGTACATTTGGAAAAACATAATGTGCATAAACATTAAACAGACAAACACCAGTTTGTCTCGCTCACTTTTTTGACTTAATTTTTATGCTTTATTTACTTTCTGTTACACATCAGAATGCTCTGGCACTTGAAAGATGAATTCTTATAAAATAGTACTTTCTGCTGGCAGTTCAGATAATATCCCATAAAACGTCTGTTGGACCGACTCCAAATAAATCAACATATAATAAAGAC
This sequence comes from Acestrorhynchus altus, assembly GCA_034509495.1. Lineage (NCBI taxonomy): Eukaryota > Metazoa > Chordata > Actinopteri > Characiformes > Acestrorhynchidae > Acestrorhynchus > Acestrorhynchus altus. Next base: position 4,150,672 of record CM067512.1, on the reverse strand, counting down.
TGCTGATATACTTTTATTGAATCTTATTATTATATAAATTTTATTTTGCTGCAGATGAATTTGAGTGAGCAGATCTTCACTTCCTCTGACAGACAAATGGCTTTTTTACGCTGCAAGTATCATCATTCCACTGACGAGTGTCTGTGATGAGAAAGGAAAAAGGGGGTCATTCATGAACATTCTTCATCATCTTGAATAAGACCTCAGTTTTATCCAGCAATGTCAACCGACACCCAGTTTAACAGTTTTAATACGACACCTCTATAGAGATGATCAACTGTACATCAAACACAGAGTGGTCAAATGTTTCTAATGCTTCTAATGAATGAGCAGGTGTCTCAGTACTTTTGACCATATTGTGTATTAAAAAAGCTACTGGACACGTGTCAAGAAGCACCAGCTATTCAGTCTGACATCTGCAGTCGTAGCAAAAACCACATACCTCCATAGTTCATCTCCAGACAGTGTTCTGTTGCTGCAGTGTTACTGGGTTGAGTAGGGCCCCAGTCTTTAAAGCCCATTTTGATTCCATCACTCCAGAGCCACATTCCTTCCTGTGCAGAGAAACACATCACTGATTCAGAGATTTACAGGGTGAGGTGATCACGCAGTCGTTTGCAAAATGAATTGAAGAACAGATTATCCAGCAGCACTTACTTCTGCAGCATCAAAGCCACCAACCCAAGCCCTTGTGTGATAATGAGAGGAGACTTTAATGAGATTCTTGACAAACAGGTTTTCTTGATAGTTCTGGATGGAAGCAAGATTCCCACCATACAACATACATTGAACCTAGAACGGAAGGAAAAGTCAAACAAGTTGGACTCATATGTCCAAGTGAACTTCAAGTCTACTGTCAGCTTAACCTCTGCTTGAGCCCATCCATAACTGCTTGAAAAGTACTTGAAACATTTGTGTCCATGTGCAGTCCATCCACTGACGCAATTCTTCTGCTCTGTGAACAGTGGAAAACTGTGTGGATGAGCTTGTAAATGGTGATAGTATTTATCGATCCAGTGTCACATATTAAGAATTCACTGCCTGGGTAACTCTCCACGTCCCTCTATAATACAATGGATTAAACATTAGTTTATATTAGTAGGTCAAAATTGAATCGCTGCTCTGTTCAAAGAGGATTCCAGTTCATATTTCTCTTACCGCTGACGAGCAAAAGGCCAAGAACCAAGGCAACAGTCCAGATCATGATTGTCGGAGGCAAAAAGCTGGAAAGAAAGAAAGCACAAGACATTCAGTACTTGTTTATCTGAATTACTGCCTGGCAAACGCTTCGACCATACCTGACAGCTGCTGTTATTCTGTGAGTCCAGGATCGATTGAGAGATTTGACATTTATTTGGATGATTGAGCAATTCAGATCTGTGATAGAGAAATTTCTTGAAGTTACCTAAATAAAAAAAAAGAAGAACCTGAACTGGATGTAGATTTGTAGATTACAGCGTTAAACAAAGTTGCTGGCATTCAGTTCTTTCCCAGAATAATTCACACACCAATGAAAATCCATAAATGTTCATTTTGTCCAATATTTTAATAATTGATCATATTTAGTTCTGAAAAAGGAGGACCTCAGGCATCTCCTGTGGTTAAACTGTTGGGCTTGGGTGGCTTTGAGTAGGCCTGTGTTGTAGGGACTGCAGGAGGTGTGGGGAGGAGATAAGTATGTCTAAACATTTACAAATTTACTAAGACTAGGTTTTCAGGCTCCTGCAGATGACGTTGCATGAGGAGATCAGACTATAAATACCTGCAGGGTGTGTGACAGGGTTCATAGATTGAGAAGAGGTGGTACAGTGCAGTGAATGTCTCATTCAATGTGTAGAAAATGGATCATGATGTTAATGATTGACTAAAAGGAGTGATTGCATAGTGTGGAGGAAGGGGTATGGCAGTGTGTGCTCATACTGGTTCCAGTCTGAAAGACCAAGCTGATAGACAGGAATCACCATCGGGGACCAAAATCGCTTAGCTTCCAGGCTGGAATTGCTTCTAGAAGTCAAGGCAAGGTCCTTCACAACCAACTTCTATAAGAACACTGCAGGGAACAGCAGACCATCAACATGTGCAGCAGAATGACATGCGAGAGGTCGCTAATGACTGGAATGTGCCATGTGCTCAGATGAGTCTCATTTCTGTCTGTATGTGGACGATGATGGGCATCGTGTTCATCGTAGACCTCAGGAGACCTTGAATGAGGACTGTGTGGAAGGTGTGGTTCAAGCTGGAGGAGCTCAGTGACATTCTGGCCGAGTTCTAATTATGCAGAACCAGTTTTCACTGAGCTGCTGGACAATCAAGGCATAAGACTCCTACAAAACATAAGACTCCTATTCCTGTGTTCTATGATGATAATTCTCACATATAGAGGACTGGAAAGTGACCGACCGGCTTGATGAAGGAGCATTTATGAATGAATTAATTAAAAAATTATTAAAAATAATTAATAATTTAAAAAAACAATAGTATTAATTATGAAATCAGATCATACAACTGAATTGTGTTTATTTTACATTTTCATTGTGAATTTCCTCTTTTTGTTGGAAGGATTCGACCACATTCACCATTATAGAACTGCTCATTAATGAGCTGTGTCCTAAAGCCGAGCTGAGAGGGTCAAATGTGTCTGGTATCTGAGGAAGTAACAAGAGAGTTAACTGTAATGCATGTTCATTCTGAACTGTTTTTACATTGTAGCGAGAAGCAATTTGACCAGTGGTTGATGCAGACGCAGGTACATGTAGACCAATATCGGCGATGAGAATTTGGGCTTAGACAGACATGTTTAGAGCTGTAAAATCTACATGTAGAACGTTTGCAACTGTAGAAATCAATTGAAATTGAAATCAATGCAGACACAGTTTTACACAGTTTAGAAATCACGACCAGATGCTTTTTTCACACAACACAAAAAGAGGACGTCTGGGAAAAAAGGGGACATGGTTACTCCCACTTTGAAGGTACAAATCTTCTGGAAGGTCTCTTTCCTAAAGTCACAGATGTACTCCTTTATGGTCAAAAGTAATGGACACCCATAGAGCTTATGATATTGTCCAAAATGAAATCCATTGAAGACAATGTTCTGGGAATGCTATAAGATTTTGAGTGTGTCTGTAGACCTTCATTCCGGTCCTGCATTTGTGAAATCAGATTGATGTTGGTCTGGCCTTACAATTCTATCCAAGTTAATCAAATGGGTCTACTGGGGTTGGATGGGAGTTGTTGAACCTCTGTGTGTGACTGCAGTGGATGAGTAGGTCAAAATTTTATCTTTCATTTGTAGATGATGGTCATTTATAACGTTGAAAATGCGAATACTTATAAACACTTACACAACAACTCTGTAACCTTTAGCACTGTAGATGGAGAACAACAGAAAGGAACATTTAAATGCTCTGTAATGTTGGTGGGTTTCCTCCCACAGTCTGCTTGCTTCAGTTCCTTCCACACCGCTTTTTGACAAGGTCAGGACTTGGCCATTCACTAACTTTTTCTTTGGTAGACTGACGTGTGCTTATGATCCGTTGTCCCGCTGCATGATCCGCACTTTGAGATTCAGCTCACAGATATCCAGACATTTTCTCGTAGAGTTTACTGGTGTAATTCTCTGTTCCATCAATGATGACAAACCATCCTGGTCCAGATGCAGCAAACAAGCCCAAACCATGACACCACTACCACCGTTTCACAGCTAGGATAAGGATTTTATGATGGAATGCAGTGTTGTCCTTTTTTCCCAAACAACATTTTTCCACAACAACCCAAAACACTTTTCCAACAGGCTCGGTTGTGTCCATGTGATCACTTGCAAAACTGCAGATGGGCAGCAATGTTCTTTCCTTTTGATTGTCAAAAGCAAGTTGTTTTGGTTGGTTATGAACTCTTTTAACACACTTTTGGGGAAGTTGCATCCCATTGTCTGGAGGCTCAAGGCTTAGGGGGCTTTATACCCCTCTAGCCCACACCTGGCATTAGGTATGGTGCTTGTAGGTTCATGTTCATGTCCTATTCTATGGGCAGAACTTCTCTACAGGTACTAGACAAGCAGTGTGTGCATTTGCATGTATGTGTCAGCAATGGGTGGAACTTTGTGTATGTATATATATATATATATGCACAGATACTGGAAATGGGTTGTTAAATATGCATCAAATATCTAAAATGACTCACCTGAAATCTGGCTGTTTCCTTTGTGACCAGAGAGGGAACAGTATCCCTGAGTGATGAAGACGCTCTTATAGAGAGAGGCGGAGCAAGTAGGTATCGATGTCTTTTTATTAATTCTGACATACATTTGTCAGTTAAAAAAAGGTATGAGATACACATTTCAAGTTACTTCCATGTCTTATCTTGTGCAAACACTAGATGGTGCCAGAGGTCATTTAAAGTAACAATATTCCAAAGAGAAAACCTTGATGGGGGGGTGGGGGGAACAAAAAATAAGTGCGTTGAAACCTACGAGCGGATTCCTTTTTGTCGCATTTATTGATTCCCAGCTTCATATAAACTGGATGTTGAGGCATAAACATAGTACATTTCTACAATTCAACAAAAATAGAACCAATATTTACAATTATTGTATTAAAAATACAAAAAGAAAGAAAGACGGAAAATAACAACTGATACGTACTCCACCAATTGTCTTTGTAAAAGACGTACAGGTAAAAGTAGTCAAGAATGAGAAACTCTTCACCAGCTAAATGTACACTTCTCACTTGACATCACACATCAAACAAAGTAGCAGCGCTACCTACTACAACTTTATCTTATGCTTGTACATTTTGTGCAACTTATTTTTCCAAATAAGACTCCACTCAGCTCGCCAAAAAAGCATGACTAGTTCCAAAAATTCAAATGGAAGTGAATGATTTATAGAACCACTGCTTTACAAATGTGATCGAGTCTTTTTTTTTTTTTTTTCCTTTTCTTTTTTTGAAACGATTGCAACCATTACAAAACCCAAAGAAAAATTACAGCAAGAAGAGAAAGAAACATTGAAGTGATATTACAGGGTACAGTGGAAAACACTGCAATCTTTTTGCCCCATCCCCCTCAAAGTCTATTGTTCCTAACGACTGATCAATGTGATCAGCTTAACTCAGTGATAAAAATCAAAAGATAAAAGTGACTTGTTCTCATCCGCCGAATTCGTAATCCGCTTGGCAGCCTTTGGGATGGGTAGCACGTTCCTTTCCCCACCGGAGTCACAGAAGCACATTTCTGGAGGAAGGTTCGTTTGGTCCGGTCTACACTCTTTCTGTATGTGCGATAAGGTGACACGAGCATGACTTGAGCCTTCGTAAGGCCTACTTATGATAGCACCACGAAAAGCCGCCCTATGCTGCCTTGCGACACTGGACAGGTTGAGGTCGGTTCACATCGGTAAGAAAGTAGCCCAACTTCACTGTCTGGACGAGCCATCGTCTTGACGGTCCGTAACGCTCAAGCAGGTCGGAATGACGGTTGAATGATGGATGGTTGTTGGCTGTGCTGCCAATTTGGAAAAGTGAGTTCAGTGATTAAACAAACGGCGAAGTCCACCTCAAACCACGTTGCCTGAGGAAGGACGGTGTAACTAAGCATTTCTGGGTTTGTTTTAGAGCAGCCCATCGGGATCTGCAGCTCTTTCGGAAGGCATTCCTTGTCTGACCAATGGAATTTTCACATACTTCTCCTATATTTTGGAATGTGACGGGCCTCAATATGGGATTTGGAACAGTTGACACATCTTGAACCCAGTAGAAGGAGCCAATGGAACTCAATCTCATGTCATCCTAGACTGCAAAGAACCAGACGTTCACTGGGGATGAAGACCGAGACCAGTGGAGATCAGGATCAAGCTTCTTACAAAACTGAAATGAAACACCTCCTGAAAAAGGTGTTGGCAACGTTAGAACAGGTCTTGTTTTCCTCATGGAGTGACAGTAGTGGGTGGAGTGAGATGAGAACGAAATCGAAATTTATGCGGATTGAGATGACCCCCAAAAACTTGCCTGTGGTCTGCTGGTTCTCCAAGCAGCTCTCGGGTAATGGAACCATCTAGACTCCACTCAAAGCACTGGCAAAGACAAGAAGGACACAGTGCTCAGAATAGTCCACTTCAGTTAACGCCATCAGTGAACACGTGCTGCCTTCTCCCTCTGCATTTACCAAAGGCAAGTTTGGCTGTTCTGTACGGGGTCTATAAACACCATGCCTATGCCCACGTTCTCCAGCATTGGCCCAAGGAGAAGTAGTCAGCTGAAGAGCTTCAGGATGCTCCCAAAGACAGTCATGCCAGTGTGCTTCCTTTCCTCCATTAGTGCAGTAACTTCACCTCCCACACACTGCTCTCAGCAGTCCGACTGTACAAATAATACTGCAACAGTGATACACACGCACACGTACACACACTCACACACGCACGCACACACACACACACACACACAGGAGTGTTCTGACCAGCGCTGGCATTCAGGCATAAAGACACAGAGAGAGAGAGATAGTGAGAGAGAGAGAGAGAGAGAGAGAGAGAGAGAGAGAGAGAGAGAGAGAGAGAGAGAGAGAGAGAGAGAGACAGACAGTGTCACTGGATTCTGGGAAAGTTTGGAGTGTTTTATTTTTCCCTACTCCAGAGCTGCAGGTTCTCCAGGAGGAGACGAGAGTGAGTGTGTGTGCATTCTTGTACCTCTTTTTATAAAACGTAAGCTTAAAAAAGTGCAGGCGGAAACAAAGGCCTTTGTGGCGTGTGTGAAAGAGGGAGGGCTGCCGAGGAACGCGGTGTCAATCAGTTTCTGTCGACGGCAGTTTTGTTCTGTGTGAATGTCGCACCGGGCTGTGTGTTTCGTTTCAAGTTCAGTTTCAGTCTTCTATTTTTTTTTTCCTCTTTCGGAATAGTACGATTTTCCAAAGTGCCAGGTATTTTGCTTTACTTCTGTTCTTTTTTTTTTTTTTTTCCTTTCATTCTCCTCCTTTCTTCACAGTATTTTAGCATGCAGGGCAGCAAAACCCCCCATGATGATTTAAGGCAGGGAAGGGAAATGAATCCACCACTGAGGAGGGAGACAGGCAGCTCTGAGATGATGATTGGTTGTTTGCTGTCTGTCTGCCTCCAGAGGCCTTTTTACTAGACCATATGGGTCACTGCACCAAGCGTCCACCAGTAGAGAGCATTCTCCCCTTCAAACAGCGGACACCTGTTCATCTCTGGAAGTAGGGAAGAAAGAGTCTCGTGCCCAGAAAGCAACACACACACACACACACACACACACACACACACACACACACACACACACACACACACACACACACACACACACACACACACACACACACACACACACACACACACACACACACACACACACACACACAGCAGGGCTGGCCTATATCATTTTAAATCTTTGTTTTGTGGTTGTTTAGTGTTTGACCACCTCTTTCTACACTTACGTTTCTCTCATTGATCAGAGACAGACGTTTGACACAATGTTAAAACAGCAAAAATGGAGGTTTTACCACGACAGCAATGATATTTAAACCTCCTTAATTATAGCTGGTGCTGTCCTACACTACATGGACAAAAATCACTGAAATGTTTGTCCTATGTGTGCTGGAGTAACTGTCTCTACTGTCCAGGGAAGGCTTTCTACCAGATTTTGGAGCATTGCTGTGAGGACTTGACTACATTGAACAACGAGACCTTTAGTGAGGTCGGGATGTTGGATGACCACCTCTGCACCTCATCCCCAACTCCCCAGTCATTCCCAAAAGTACTGGATGGAGCACCATCACTGCTCCACAGCTCTGGGGGGATTTAGTCCACGCCTGGCATTAGACATGGGGCCAACAGGTTCATGTGACTTTTTTTAGGCATTCGTTAATTTATGTTTTGTAGAATTGTCTTCATTGCATCATGAACAAACAGAGCGTCTTCAGAAAAGATTCCAGAAAATAATGAAACCTTTTTAATATTTTTTTTGGGGAGATTTCTTAAGAAAGCGAACGCAGCCCCTGTACTTGATTGGACTTTGTGGTCTTTCTTTAAATGCACAATGAAAAATATAGCCTGTATAATTCTGTCTGGGCCAGTCTTAATATATATATATATACGTAATGTCCACACAACATACCTTGTACTGGTCTTACCACACCAGTGTCAAACTTGAAATACACTGCAGGCCTAGAAAATGCAGCTGTGCTACAAAACAACTAAAGTAAAAACATACTTGAATGCAAGTTACATTCAGAGCAACAGCATCTGTCTCATGACTAGACATGCAGTGGTATCAAGTAGAGCTTTCAATCACTCCACAGTCATTTAGCTAGTACCTCGGCGTGTGCTAGTACATATGCAAGCATTAACAGAACTACGTATCCTACAGGACAGTGCTGATGATGAGAGTGCCAACACACACTGCAGAGCAGAGAGTGATGGAAGGGAAGCTGCCACGGTGGTGGTGGAAGGCCATCTCCATGGCAACGCATGCACTGTGTGAGATGGGGGGGGGTGGTGGTGATTGGTGGCTGGTGATGGTGGTGGGGGCCGTGGATGAGCTGTGATTTCTTAGCATGCAGTGCAGGCTCGTGGCCAAGAGGCACACGCCATGTACGTGAGTAAGTGTAGAGCAACATGAGAACGTGAGCTTGTGAGTTTGAGTGTGTGTGTTAGGAATACACGATATATCGTTTGTTAATAGTTATCGCGATACTGCTCTTTGAGATGCTCATATCTCCCATGAATCAAATTTAGTGTACTTTAAACTTCCTGACCAGCCAGACTGTCCAGGTCAGTGTGTTTGGAGGAAGCAAGTTTATGTAAATTGTTGCTACTGGATCAAAACTGGACCGGAATTTTACAGAAAAATGACTTTTTAATTTTTCGTGGAAGACAGTAAAAGACTTTATTTCAGATAATGTTAATGGCGATTAAAACACACTTGACATCCTTTATAAAGGTGGTCTTGTTGTGGACGAGGAACAAGAAACCCTTAAAAAACCAAAAAGACAACGTTTTGTTTAAAGGCATACCGCCGACACCCTAAAATCCAGCAATATAATCGCAATATCATATTTTGTCTATATATCGTGCAGCCCTAGAGTGTATGCACGTATATATGTGTGTAAGTGTGTGTGAGGAAGAGTTGGAGTTTGGGAAGTTTTACCTGCCTGCCGGGGTGGTGTGTGTAACTCATGGCCTGGGGGGCACTGCTGTGTGTGGGCCTCTCCTCCTCTGAGCTCTGAGTTTGGGAGACAAGCACTCACCCTCCTCTTCCATCTCCTGGGCCTGCTCCTCCGCTGGGCCCCGGGTGTCCGGCGCCCCCGGCTTGCCAGTGGCAGGGGGTTGCTGGGAATCGGGCGAGTGTGTGACCAGACGGGAGCGCTGCAGAGCTGTAGTGTAGTCTGGTGGCCTCCTGCCAGCGTGGGCTGTCCCCTCCGTCACGTCTGAAATAGTCAGTGCTGTATAGCCTGGAGGCGTGGGCGGGGGGTCGCGGTACCGGCCATCTTTACGTGCTGAGGGGGGAGGAGGTGGAGAGGTGGTCAGTATCTCCTACAGTACAAAGAGCACCACAGACATCAAACACAGATCCCAATTAGAAACCCCAGAGAAATGCATGATCCTTACTGATGACACCCTTGGCATTTCCAGCTGTGATAGGCGATGGGCGTCGGCTGTGCTGTTTAGACTCCTCTGAGCCTGTGGAGGTGATGCTGCTGGTCTCGGGGTCTGCACTAACGTCCTTTCCCCCTCTCCGCTTTATGGTCCCTGTATCGCCCTCTGAATCCTCTCCCCAGCAGGCTGCTGACGAGGATGAGGATGAGCAGGCCGACGCCCAGCTGCCTCTGCCCGCCCACAGTCCAGCTCCTTCTGCTAGCACCTCCCAGCTGCGGCCCTGCTGCATGTTCTGGATGTTATCATGGGAACCACTGGAGCAGGATGTCCAGCTGCCCCGGCCAGAGTCTGCGGCATCCAGGGAGACGCGGTCACCCTGGTCCTGGGTCAGTTCCTCTGAGCTGGGTGAAGAAAGGACAGTGGCTCCAGCATACACACCCCTACAGTCCTGCATGGACGAGTACGACCTGAAGACATAAAATAAAATAAATAAATAAATAAATAAAGTGTCAGCCATACTACGGCGGCCCTGGAGCACAGAGGGTTAAAGTGCAGTACGTTACTCACCCTAAGCTATACTGGTCTGGATCTGCTGTTGCCCTGCGCTCCAGCCGGTGAACCCCACCATGACCCTCACTGCTTCCTCCATAACGGTGCCTCCGTTCATCCTGCCCCATGTCCAGTGAGGAGGTGCTGACCAGGCTGGAGCGGGACGATATCTCACTGTGGCCCGAGTCAGACATATTGTCACCTGCTCGCCCGAAACCTGCAGAAGCAGCAAGTCGCTCGTTATGTGGGCAGGTTTAAGAACATTGTGCAACTATGATTACAGCAACTCATTATGATGAAGCAAGCGTACAGGCAGTATTAAGGAGGTAGGGAGACCCACAACTATATCAACCAACCAACCTACCTTAATCTAATCTCTGGATTTCATTTCAGGAGTATTTTGAGGGAAACCCTCTATCGGTCAATATGGTGCCATTTTTGAGGTATTCCTTGTCAAAGCTCTTGTGCTAAGAGACTCAACGATCATGTTGTGTTGTGCTGCTTTTCGGTCTTCTAAATTAGACAGCCCTGGGTGTTTCAGGGAGAGCTGGCAACCCCTTAACTGCAGCTTAGGTCCCTCACAGTGGGGCCAATGAGAGTAAGATAAGGATAATTCTAGAATTAACACCTCTCTCCACTGATTTGTGTCAAACAGGTTTAACCCGCTCAGCAAAGCACCCGCTGAGGAGCCTGTTACAACAGCTAATGTGATATTCCAAGAGTGCAGAAACTAGTTAGTCTGCAATTAAGAACATAGAATGTCATGCAGTCCCAGCCTTCAATTGTAATATAATTGTATTATCTTGCTTGAATAGGAGGACAGTTAAATGTCTCTGTGCTTTACAGCCTTGTTCACTTGGTTTATACACTTATACTGTAAAGAGGACAGTTGGTAATATCTGAGTACCTTCACTGCACAGCTTATTAAAATAATACCTCAAAAATGGTGCTTCGGCAAGGTTCCGTGCAGTAAACACACATGACTGACGATGAATGTAATTGCAATAATTATAAAACGAGATTGAACGAAAGAAATAGGATTACGAAACTAACCGAATAAACTATGTAGTAACAAATTTCACAAAGTAAAGGAACATCTTTTCTACAACATATTGGATTTCCATCTTTGGACACGTTTGCCTTCATCGAATCGACATCAAAACAAAAAGACACAGCACTTCCACCAGACTCTGCCATTTAGAAAAAACAAAAAGGGTCCCTGTTCAGAACCACACTCGTCTATAAAGCTGAGTTTCCTCAATGGCAGATGATCCTAAGCCAACACACTCACGATGGCAGCCTGCCAACTGCAGCTCTACTGACCTATCAGAGCTTCTGCCGTCTACAACTAGGACATAGCAACGGCATAGCACACAGGGAGAGTCCATGTTAGGACACAGCTTTATTGATGCTATATAATATCCATTCTCAAAAGAATCTCAAATGAATAGACCAATAGGAATGCTTTTTCTCTCTCCTATAAAGGTGGAGATATGTGTTGTCTGGACGTCCGAGATTATATATAGCCCTATATCACAGATTTAGTGGGACTCTCCCTGAGTGCTGCTGTTTTCAGGTCCATCCAGGCTGTGTTACCTGCAGCTGCCTTTTTATACTGAGAAGTAAATCTCCTCACATTTTGGCTTCTCAAAGTCACCAAGGCTGCAGGCAAGGCAAACAAGTCAGTGCTGCTAAAATGGGCTTCCGTTAGATGGACATAGAATATTCTGGCAATCAGGTGGCTCTTTTTGCCACAAGATGGCAGACGTTTACAGCAAACCTGTGTGAACACCAGAGGGCGCTAATATGACTGAATTTGTGGACACAACAGAGACATAGTGCTAGAGACCTGAACTGTGTGTGACACTACAACTTCAGCTGGTCCTGCATCACTCGTATTTCATTAGGCCGCCTCTAGAGGGCAACAATAACATGGGTTATATGTATATCTTGAATTTTTGTTGCTTTGGACGTGAATCTGGCAGTTGATCTGTAGATGTTGTACCAACAGAAATGCTCCAAAACGACTGATATTTGTTTTGCTTCCTTCCACCGAAAGATACGGGAAACGAGCATCTCTGTGGATGTACGTGATTGGTGCATGAGTGTGTGGTCTATCCTGGTCTCACCTTTCTTGGGAGAGCTGTGTGGGGACGTAGGAGGAGAGGAAAGCTGAGAGGAGGCGTTGGAAACAGCATCGTCTGCCTGTTTCCTGTGCCTATCGCCAGCTTCCTCAGACAGAGACAAAATCTTCTTCAGGGACTGCGGAGAACTTGTGCCTGCATACAGAGTCTCCGATCAATACTAGGTCCAAACACTGGCTTCAGGCATTCGTCAGCTTTGTGTGTGCTTTCTTACCAAAGGGTGGCAGGTCTTTGACGGGCACTTTCTTACGGGAGGGGTAGAGGGCGACGGCGGGCACCTGCAGGGCCTGGTTGGGCTTCTGGAGCTGCTGCCGCTGGTGGGCGGCTGCTCGCGCCACCACTGGAGACGTGTCTGGCCTCTTTCTGTCCCCTGAGCTCTTAGGTACTGCAGGAGGGAAGACATAGACCAGCAGACTGGGTTAGCAGTGGAGCTGGGCAGAGAATAGGTCCAGGGCTTGATCTACAATGGCTGCTACAAAACTATTTATGACAGACTGGTCAAGTCTGTGGACATGGGGAATGGACATTGACTGATGTACATACAAGTGTGTGGACACTCACATGTGTTTATGGATGGTTCACACTGGATGGACAGTGTCTGCAGGCTCTCCTCGTTGGTCTCCAGTGTGAGGTTGGACAGGTACTGCTTCACCTTGCGGGCCATCTGTGCGTCCTCGTACAGCTTCTTGGCATTGAGAAAGGAACTTCGCCTTACCCGCTTCTTATGCCCACCTGTCTGGGTCACGTCCAGCACTGTCGCATTGGCACTGCCCTGGCTCAGGGACCTATGCAAACACACATGCGCAATGTGAGGGCAGCTGCGGGGGCGTCAGCAGGCCAAGATCAGGCAGGGTTCTTAGATAAAAACATGCAGTTTTAGAACATTCCATGCATTCAGTATCTCAGCCAATCAGACGAAGGGGGAGAAGGAGAGGAGGGCACTTCAACTCGGATTGAAGGGTTGGTTGCAGAGGGTTAAAGAAACACACTCCAAATGAACATCCACTTTCATTCCAAATGTAACAGTTTGGCTTGAAAAAGGCTTTACACTGCAAAGGGTCTCCAAATCTGATGGCTCTTATTTTCAGATTAGAGCTAAATGTTCAAGTTAAGAGATACGAGATATTCTGTTCATTCAGATCATTTTGCTTGTTTAAAGCATTGTTAGACTCATTCTACATAACTGGCACCACTTGATGAGGAGTTCAAAGCTTAATCATGACATCTGCATCTAAAAAGCTATCAAATATATGCCTTTTTATTTTAATCAAACGTTTTAATTTCTGGTTATGGAAACAATAAACACAATGGGTCAGGAAAAAAACTGGCACAGGGAGTTAAGAGTATGATGCCACGGGGAGTTAAGAGTATGATGCCACGGGGAGTTAAGAGTATGATGCCATACCTAACGGCACTTTACGTAAGCTTGTGCGAATTTTACCGTTGCTGCTCAGGTGAACACGGAACTCAACACACAGAACTGTGAACTTAAACCAAAGCAAAACTCACAGCACTGAAAACAAAACCTGGTGAAGACATGCTTCTTTGGTAAGTACTATAGCTGGAGGTTAAAGATGTTAAAATATGAATCACTTTTGCTTAGATGGATCACAATAGGCAGCATTAATGTGCGCTATTAAATAATGGAACCCTTTAACTATATAAAAAGCAATCCTTATG
>CM067512.1:4101698-4131698 GCA_034509495.1 Acestrorhynchus altus | reverse complement strand
TAGCAGATGAGATTGGTTGTGATGTTCAATTTTCAGGCTAATCGTATGAAGATGCAGGTTTTTGAGGGCTGAGAATCAATTAGGACATAAAGGAGACACCATATGAGTCATGGCTGATTTAACAAGATCAATGAACCACTAAAAGGAAGTACAAACACCTGAATCAATAGCCGGGATGAGCCTTTAACTACCGGCTACAGCATTAACACGCCTGGTGTTGAGATTAAAGCAACCCTTCACAAAACAAGGATGAAGGAAAAATGAAAAGCTATCAGGGGGCATTTGGCATGATGCATAATGCTACATGCTCCCTGTTGGTACTCATAAATGATTAATAACATTAGCAGCTTTCTTTAGGTACCCTTTAGCCCCCTAAACCCTGGGTTAATTATTCCGTTATTAATCGTCAAGCAGAAACGGTCGATTTTGGAAGATGCTCGGTTCAGTTTTGGTGGCATCCCACAGGGCTCTAATTTGAGGCCAATGAAACTGATGTACATTAAGATAGTAATGAGGTGTGAAGTGTGTATGCAGGGTTTACAGGGTTAAAGAGGTTAAGAAGCCCCACCAGCCCTTTCTCCAAGTGATCATGAAAGCGAAAGGAAGACCAGAGAATCCCGATCGGACGTCCCAGAAGAAGATCGTAGCATTAATGAGAAGTGAGGAGACACTACAGAACAAGAGATTATATACTCACTCGTGGGGGCTGCCTCTGAAAGAGATTTAGGACAGTGTGAGAAGAAAGCTCACCGCGTACAGGCCACGATGGGTGCAGAGCACACAGCTCTCACAACTGTTAAATGCATTTCCTCTGAACCTGCAAACTGACGTGTTTTGTAATGTCCACCCCAACAAGGTTACACTCGACCACAAAGGTCCTTCCTTCCATTTCACTCCATCCACAGCTTGGAACCTGCGTGGAAGCTATTACAGACTTACCAGGCTGGTTATTGAAGTCCAGTATGCGATGGTGTGACTGGAGGAGGTCAGGGTTGCTGGACGATAGGTTTCCACTGACCGGCAGAGCAGGAGGAATCTGCTTAGACTGCTTCAGGCCCACGATGCTGTCGTCTTGGGACTGGCCTACACCGACATCACTGCAGACACGTGCACAGTTACACACGTCCTTGAATGCCATGGCTTTCACCTAACTGTAAACCGGACGTTATGTAATATACACCAAGCAGCCGTGACATCATGACCTCTGGCAGGTGAAGTGAATAACACGGATCCTTTTGGAATGGCATCTGCAAGTGAGATGCGTGAAGGTTTTGTAGTTGGAAGCAGCAAAAATGTGCATGAGCTGGTGCTCGTGGGCTGTTCTGCTGTGGCCTTCATTTAAAACTGCTGTGACAACACTTTTGGAAAGCAGTGCAGGTCTTGACCATCAAGGTTTTGGAAATACTGACAGACTTCACAGCCACATGTTCCTTACGTGGAACAGATCTGTAGACCCCATGTCTCTTAAGAGGACTGGGATAATATCGTACATAGTGAAGAAATCTTGCGTGACTGGAATCGACAAGGTCCTCTGAATGAAACACTGCGAGCAGTTATTGTTTAAACGATGAAGGGAATATCTGTCAGAGATTACAGGAACATCCCTGGACCTCTGACCACCAGCTCAGTTTGGACTGTCCGTTTTGAGACTATTTGTAAAAAGGACGTAATGTGACCATTAAAACGATTTATGTATCATTTCTTTTTAGGTCTGGTCTTCTCTGACTCTCTGTATTCTTCTGTTTTAGTGATGAAATAAAATACAGTGGCAGAAGGAAGTTAAACCAGTTAATCTGCTCAGAGTCATGGGTGGACAAGGCTCTCCGAATAAAGCAGGGAGCAAACGATGGTCCGTGTTGTCTGAACCAACGAAGAACCTCTCTACACACAATGCATCTACTACTATGGCTGCTTGGTGTATTCCATATCCCAGTTCCATATTTACAGTGGGAATGTAAACTGATGATACGGAATGAATACTATGATTGGATTATGATTATTTAGGAAGCATTTAGTTAATCGATCTGATTATTTTGGCATGAAAGGACTATTTACATGGTTATGGAATATTGACAAAATATGGATTATGAAAAAATCCCTAATTTCAGATCTTCAGCACCAGTGTCCACTCACTTGTATGGCTTGGGTGGTAGAATACTGGTGAGGGTCTTGTCAAAGATCTTCTTCAGCTTATTCCTACCACCCACTGTGTTGGCCTTGGCTTTCTTGCTGGCTTTCTCCAGACCCATCACCTGCTCTACATCCACAGCCAGGTCTGGAATGGAATACCGGCTGGCCTTCTTGATGTCCCCGATTTTGGGGATGTGCGGTGCCCCATTCTTCCTGTCCAGTTCCTCCTCATGGTCGTGTTCATGATCATGTTCAGGCCTGGCCAGAAGCTCCTTAAATACTAAGAGAAGATATGACCGTGGCTCAGACCAAGGCTGTGACATTCATCATAATTCTCAAAGCAAGACTGCTAATACGGCATCAGATGCTTCAAGAACATGAAGCTTCCATGTCTACTAGCCAGGATCTGACATTTGGTATGTTTAAGAGAATCACTTTGACACAGTGTTACACGACTTACCTAACAGATTGGTTTTCACAGTAATGGAAAGGTGTGTGTTGTTCCTCAGGATCTCGTTGGCTTTGGACAGCTGGACATTCTCAAAGTTCTGCCCATTCACCTCCAGGATCTGAGAAGAACAAACAGAGAAACACACCGATATTAACTAACATGCTAGAGACTGGTCGAAACGTTAGAGCCATGTGTGGAACCCTGTAATGAGGACCACATGACACGGACTGAGATCCCATGTAGGTTCTTGTATTGGTTACAGGCAGAAACACACTCATTTTTTTTATATATACAGCTACTGAGGCTCTTTCAACAGAAGCCCAGGACTACCATTTCAAGCACATCAGCATCTACTTCACACCCAAGTCACACACTGAAGTTGTGAAACAGCTGTCAAGAAGTTCGAACACTAAATTCCAGAGTGAGTTAGTGGTTCTAACTCCGTCCCCCGGGGATATTTAAACCAGAATTGAACATATAGCTGCTGCACATTACAGTCAGTGGTAATCGCAGTTTGGAAGCATAAATCCAAAACTTTTAAACCACTGAATTTTTTGTAGAGCTATTATAACCTCGATGGGTAAATTGCTTCTGCTCCATTCAGCTCCAGAATGCCACCAGGGGTAATCTTGGTGGTGTTGCATAAGCTCTAACTCCTTCTGACAATGCCAATACGAGTTATAATCAGATTTCATGCACACAGCATAACTCTGCTGAGTCTCCTCTGACAAAGACAGCCAAATGAATCACTCATTGACGATCTCATTTACAATATAAAATAAACAGTCTGACCCCAAACAATACAAACGTTGTTTTTACCTGGAGTTACAAAGAATACGGCCTATAGTTTGTGGACAACCCTACTAATGAAAGCATTCCGCTACTTTACTTTACATTGCTGATGCATCGCAGCTTGACTAGTCCCTAGTCTGGCTTCTCTGAATGCAATCAAATACTCACCGCAATGTTTCTACTACCAAAACCTAGTAGAAACATTCCCTGGACAGTAGAGACGCCAACAAAATCAGATGTCCCAATACTTTTGTCCACATAGTGCGGCTTAGGTAACACATTTTGAGTCTTCGATAATATATTTGCTGGACTTCTCTACTGTCCAGGGAGGCTTTCTACTACATTTAGGAGACACTGCTGTGAGCATTTGATTGTATTCAGTCACAAGAGCCTTGATGCAGTTAGGATACTGATGATCACCACCCCACCTCCTCCCAAAAGTACTGGATGGACCTCCATCCACAGATCGATGCTGGGGGGCTTTAAACCCCTATAACCCACAACACGCATCAGACATTTTGCTAATATGCATCACCAATGAGTACAATCATTAGAAGGGGTGTCCACAGACATTTGGACATAGCTCATTTCTAGGCTTCCCAGATTCTCCAGGATGCATGGGATGTATTTTTCTTAGCATCCACTCAACAGGTAACATCTAACACCAACAGAACATTAACACTGACCATCTACTTGGAGATCCCTGAGCAACACTGTTCAGCAAAAGAGCATCGCGGTGTAGTACCTGATCTCCACGCTTGAGGCCTGCCTCGGCAGCTTTGCTGCCTGGCTCCACGTGGTCAATGAAGATGCGGAAGCCCTTCTCGGAGCCGCCCAGCAAAGTGAAGGCTAGCGGGGCTTCTCGCGACGGCTTGGTCAGGGTCACCACCCGCAGCTTGGCTTTGGCAGCACACGCTATGTTTAACAGTCTTAAGTGCCCGCACATTTTCTGTGCAACAGAAGACAACGAGAGGTTGAGCATGAGATTGGACTTGCTTGGTGCTGAACAACGTAAAGTCTGAAGGCCACTGACCTCTCTCTCCAGATTGTTCTCAAACTCCTCGAGAAAGTGTGTCATTTCAGGGTCACCCTCAAAGTCGTTGAAGTGATTGTTCACCCACAGCAAGACTACCCGTGTAACCTGGGGACACGTACACACAATCGTTACACACCAGCAAGGGTGTGTACACAATGATGATGATGATGGTGTGTGTGTGTGTGTGTGTGTTCATGCAGTATGTGTGGCTGGCTTTACCTTGTCCCTGAGGCTGGGGTCATGGAACCACTCCAGCAGTTTCTTGCCCACCACCATGGGGCTGGACAAGAAGGTGCGGTAGGTGAGTAGGAAGTCCTCGATGTAGGTGGGGTCCACCACCGAGTGTTCCTCCACTAGGTGCATGGTCAGACGCTCTGTTGTGCCCTGTGGTAGAAAAGGGAGTTGTGTTGGACATCTGACATTAAATGACAGAAATGACTTCACATCTCGGTGTGGTTTGAGGCCAACGTCTAACGCTACGCCCCTCTGCCGTGTGAAATTAGCCAGCAGTGAGAGTTTGATTGTTACTAGGCAACTTCTCCTCTCTGCGCCAATCACCCAGGTGTCTGCGATCATTAGAGCTACTTCCCATGCAGCCTGACAGAACTTCCACTGTGCTCCGTTCAGCAGATTTCCATGTTCAGGAATCAATTAGAGGAGGCGTTCAATACACATCCATGCAATTCGGTTCAAACGCTGCCAATCTAGGCTTAAGGGAGCCGTCAGGGGTCTCATCAGAGGGTTCTGAAACAAATCCTCCTCATTACAGTTAATAACACCTTCAACGTCATCTGTGTGGACTGATGTGCCTCTGAGAGAGCAGGACGAATCCCAGGAACTCAGAGGAGCTGTCAGGCTGCTGAGGTGCCTCTGTATCACACTCTGAATGAAGAATCTCTGGATTCTAGCCTCGTCTCCCAGCTAAGGATATCTGTGTGAACAGCAAAGCACTTTCGTAAGTCCTCGTTTGCACTTTCCCTCACCTTGATGACGATGTGTCCTTTTCTAGTGCCGGTGCGGTCCAGCTCGCGATGCTCCTTCACCATGACGATTTCCCCCTCCTCCTCCACCTTCTGCATGTTCTTCTCCACCTGGTTGAGGATGCAGCAGTAATCCTGCTGGGCTATACATACAAACTGAGAGAGAGAGAGAGAGAGAGAGAGAGAGAGAGAGAGAGAGTAGTGAAAAAAGAGAGAGATAGGGGAGAGAAAGATAAAAGAATAAAAAAAAGGATAGAAAATAGGGAGTGAGAGTGACAGAAAGATCGAGGGAGAAAGGGAAAGAGAGATAAATTGAGAAATAAAGACATGAAATGAAATTGACAAGAAAGAAAAAAGAGAAAGCACAGAGAAATGAAACAGAAAATGAGAGAGAGAGAGCGAGAGAGATGTAGTGAAAAAAGAGATCGGGGAGAGAAGGATAGAGAGAATAAAAAAAAGGATAGAAAATAGGGAAAGGAGTGAGAGTGACAGAAAGATTGAGGGAGAAAGGGAAAGAGAGATAAATTGAGAAATAAAGAAAGAAAAAAGAGAAAGGACAGAGAAATGAAACAGAAAACGAGCGAGAGAGAAAGAGAGAGAGAGAGAGAGAGAGAGAGAGAGAGAGACAGAGAGGAGTGTTAATATTATAAAGTGACTGGTCAGTGAGGTGAAGTCTTTATGGATCTAAATCTCATCTTTGTCCTTAAAGCTGGTTTATTTACAGTCTGCTCAGGTTGAAACGCCGCATTAAGCTCCTAATGCCTTCACTGGAACGCACTAATTAGAGTGCTGAACTGAAAACGAGCCAAAGTTTTTCCTTATTGCCAAATTTCCGCTAATCACTCCCATTATTCTTGTCCTCATGTGGGCAGGGCTACAGTTTTTCGGCAGTAAACACCATAAATGAACCCATTATAACAGCTAAGCAGGATTGGGCAGAAGACAATAGAGAATCCCATAGGCTGCCTCCCCAGGAACATCTAAACGGGCCAAGACTACAAAAGGATTTCAGCACTGAAACTAAAGATGCACAGCTTGAATATACAGAATCTGTAAAGGCACCAATACTTGCATAATTAAATGAAATATGAAAACTCTGGTGTGAGGTCTGGCAGCCTCGGTCACAGGAGGAAATCTTTACGATTCAGCTACATTAAACAACTTCACAATAAAACAGCGGCTTCGGAATCACTCTGCGTCTCCGTCACTGCCATGCCTGGCTCTGCACACTGGATCTCTGGAGAAGTGAACAGGACAACACTCAAACCAAGTATAATGAAATCATTTTTGTTCGTGTAAATCCCGTAATGTTACTCTGCCACCATCTGCTTCTTCCACTGCAGCTTGTCCAGAAATGCAGGAAATGTGTGGCCTTTGGGAATGGTTCAAAGTGGGAGTTACACTTCCTGACAGTAGAGGGAACCAAATAGCACGAGAAACAAGTTCTCACGGCTCTCCCTGCTGTGAACTATACAAGTTCATCTAGTACACAAACACCTCCTTTAAGACCCTACATTGATCACAAGGTCTACAAACGAATGGCACACAGTGCTTGACCTCTGGTTCCAGGACACTTACAGTGCAATCTGAAGATGTTCGGGTCTCACAAATTCCCACTTTACATCAATTTCAGAAGAAAACTTTTCAAATAAAATAATTAGCTGGCTGTTTTGGTTGCCACCGACGATCATTTGTACATATTTGACCTACAGTTCTGACTGACCAATACAAATGATAATATCTAGGGTGGATCATAAATGGATGGAATATGGTTTGCACAATGCAGTATTGCATCTCTCATCCCTCCATCCCCAAATCATTGGATTTTCCTTTCTATTCCACACGTTACTTTAAAATGAAAATGGAAAAGAAAGGGAGCAGAGGTGTAGCTCATCTATCAGAATCAGTATTAGGAGTGGACGTGCAATGAGCCTCAAACTAATCCTTGGACTCACCTGACAGTCGTCCACCTTGGTCTTCATCACTCCCTTCATGTATTCTTTCTCCATGGTGGGCGAGACACCGAAGCTGTTGCCCATGCAGAGGATCTCAGTACGACCCTCTGGGTACGTCACCTCCACCGAGCCGTTCAGAATGACTGACCATGAGTCCAGCTGCAGAGCGCACACGTTTAAATTTTAGAGAGCTGACCAGATCAGGCTGGAAAGTGATTATATTCTTTTCGTTTTCGTTTCATTTTCATTCGTTTTAGTTTCATTTAGCAGCTAAGAGTCAACAGTCAAGACATGCCCGCACGCCATGTGATTTAGTACTCAACCCAGGTCCTGGAGGCACCCCTACCCTGCATATTTTAGAGCTTTCCCTGATCCCGCAACACCTGATTCGACTAACCAGGCCTTTATCAAGCCCTTCAGAGCTGCAGGGGATGTTTTAAAGCTAAACCGTGCAGGACAGGGGTGCCTCTAGTACCAGGGATGAGAAAGCCTGATTTCGTAAACACTGAATTATTGGGAAGTATAAAAATAAACAAAAAATCAGCGTGGATAAAATCGATATTCCGGGTGTTCCGCTTCTTTATGTTCACTTTTATGGATCACAGTTAGCGAGAATGCAGCATAAACAACATCGAGAAGCCTGTGCCAAGTTAATGAACACCTGTATGCCGTTTCATTGGTTCTAGACAAATGAGTGCATATGAATTACATGTAATGTAGAGTTTATGAACAAAATCCACAAAATATGGACAACAAATGAAGCAATGTGTACGTTCTAATTCCAGTCCTCATTAAGGAATAAACATCCAAGCAGCAGAAATTAATACAATCAGTTAAATGATACAAGTTATCGATATCAGCTAAATCCTCAATTACCCCCAGTTACTTCTACTTCTGACCCAAAGCACAGACACAGGAAGACCCCAAGACGTGACAATGTTCTGTATGGTACCGCAGCGTCCAGCCTAACCTACATCTATTAAGCATGTTCAATTCTTTTAACATCCCTACAGGAAATGAAAAATTAACATTGTTACACACATATTTAAATTGTATTACAATGGAAGCACAATGCATTACTTTGTAGAAGACCCTCAGCAGGGGCACGTAATGCTCTTAGGAACCGTTTTGTAAAGAAGAACATCAATCTTCTGCCAAATTTGGAAGCAATTTAAACCGTCATTGCATTACGCAGCATCCCAGCCATTCTTAATGGGGTATTCCTGACATATGGAGAACATGCTGTTGTCTTCCCATTGACTGGCGTTTACGCAGAATTGGCCAGACTCTAAGCCCCTTCCTTGACCCATTTGTCCGGATGCATTAAGGAGGAAAATGGCTCTCGCTGGCGTGTCTATACTCGGATAAGGAGATAAGTGATCCCCATTCTCCCTCCCTTAGGCACGGTATGATTGCAGGCCGATGAAGGCTGGCATTCATTCAGGTTTAATAGGGCAGAATGTGAATGGAGAGGCCTGGATAAGGATGGTGCTTTGACGGAAGCCGAGGAGCCTCAAATGAAAATGCAGCTTTTCGTCAATGTGTTGAAGGAATAATAAATGAAGAATCTAATGAACATGATGTAATAACAGCATGAGTTAATTCTGCTTATTCTTATTGTTACTGTTATGTTCATTATTCTATTTGTTCATTCTAAGTTCACATGTTACATAAATGGGTGCAGCTGTAAGAATTTGCGATTTCCCCTCCGGTATTAATAAATTACCGTATTTTCCGGACTATAAGCCGCTACTTTTTTCCCACGCTTTAAACCATGCAGCTTATGATGAGGTGCAGCTTTTTCTTCTTATATATGTTATTTTCCAGTTTGTTTGTTAACTTTGCAGGTGCGGCTTATATTCCGGTGCGGCTTATAGTCTGGAAAATACGGTAATTCTGATATCTGACATAGGCTTCTTTTGTTTACAATGGGTGATGCTAGACTAATGCAACTAACAAACACTGGATCTACATGGTCACCAATCGAATCTTGGTTCATGCATAATAAAATCTTAATTTATTTGCAAAAAGACTATTTAATACGCTTTCAAACTCTGCGGAATGACACCGCATACTGTACGGAGCCAAAAGTGACCCCAGTTCCCCACCACTGAGCTCGGAGATGAAGTTTGGAGTCTGAGGTTTTGTGTTTATAGACTAAAGTAAGTCATACTGTGCTCTAAACCACGCTGATCTGTCTGCACAAAGATCTAGATCAGTTTTAAGTGAGTTACACGGGAATGAGGGCAGCGTTGAAACCTGGATTTCCACATTAATCCGCAGGTATGGGGACGAAATGCAGTTTTTCCCTGCTGTAACAGCAGGAATGGGGATAAGCTGTATGGTATTCCTGTGAGACCGGTAATGAAATGTCTGTAAACACCACAGGAGTGGTAATTAAAGTACGCTGCCCTTTCTCTTTTTTTAACAGCAGCTACGCCGATCCATTCTGTACTCGTAACCTACTGATGTCTGACAGACTCACCTCATAAGTAAGTAATTCTATTTTTTTAACCCACTGTGTTTTGCACACACGGGAATTAATCCTCCGCATGTAACCCATCCTCACACAGTGATACACACTAGTGACTTCACACACCAGGGGGCAGTGAGCACACATGCCCGGAGTGGTGGGCGCCTGGGGAGCAGCTGGGGAGTTCAGTGCCTTGCTCAAGGGCATGTCAGTCACTTAAGTCACAAGGCTGGTTCCTAAATCACCTCATTTCAACCCACTTACAATCCCGTTACCACAAAGCTTTAACTGAAGCTGAATTTCTGCTTTACCTGCAGTGTTCGGACACACAAGCGGACACACCTTGTTAGTCTAGGGTCTCCTGGTGTAAACTGAGGTCAGCATGTCTCGTCTGATCGAAGGCATCTAGTCTTTCCGATACCAATCAAAACTGAACACACCTGACTGAACGTGTCGCAGATGAAACAATGCAACTTTTTAAATATTGATAAAACTGTATCGTCTGATTAAAATATGCAGTATGTGGACATAATGTCCACTCACATTTTCTACTGTCCAGGGAAGGCTTTCTACTAGGTTTTGGAACATTGCTGTGAGAATTTGATCTACAGTGTATGAACCAACATACTTCACTTATAATTACAAACAGACAAAATCCCTACTATTAGAGGAATTCTGACCATTGGCCAAACATTTCCATCTGGTTTATACACAACTGGACAGACAGGCTATCTTGTAAGGGTTCCTTCAAGGGTTAAAGATTGTGGGTGTGTCCTGACTTTGACTGGTATTGTAAAGTGTGTTTTAAACTGGTTGATTACTACTGTTAGAAGGTGCACTAATTAAAATAAAAAATGCAAGGCTTATGCATGACAGCAATGATACTTAAACCACATTGGTTGTGTTTGGTTCAGTGCTCTCCTGTACGAAGATAACCGTATATACATGAGGGCATCCCAGGTCATTAGAACATCGAACTTTTTAATCTGTTATTATAATTTCATTCACTTTTAATCTGTACGGCTGAGGGCTGGGGGTCATTATATTGATATGTGTATGAAACAGAGCGGGATATGGGCTGAGGTGATGCTGATGGTCAAATATATATTATAATATGTCACCATTCAAATAAAATACATTACAATATATCATTTTTGTCCATATTGCTCACCTCTACACTAATAGAATCTCAGAATATTATATTTAATTTCAGGTTTGATTAAATTACTAATCCGACTATTTAAAATACAAAAAAAACTTTAAATGTAATACACTCCTTTTCACTTCAGTCTGTACAGTCTATGTGCAATATTTACACCCATTCAGCATTTTATGGGAATGTATGGGATACTTTGATGTGAAATTCGAGGTAATTTCATTGACATGGGTTCCTCACGAGCCACTGATGGAAACTGACGCAACTGACCTCTTCACCGTCATTAAGGACGATGGTACCAGCCCGCTCCACCACAGCGAAGACCATGACAGCACACAGCTCCCTCCTGACCGACATGGTCATGTTGGCGAAGGCTGGCAGCTGGTGCATGAACTCCAGCAGTTGCTCTGTAGACCAGGGCAGGAGAGAAGACACGAGAAGGGCACATCAGAAAGACGGAAAAGAGAGAGAGAGATGAAGAGAGGGGCACAGGAAAGGGGAAAGTGGGCCACTTGGCAGACTATTACTCAGATCAGCTCTTGCAGGCTGTGGTCTGATCAGCACGAGACTCCGCGAGAACAGAGGGGCTCTTTCCTCTGCTACGAAAATAACAGCAAAACAACATCAAATGCCTGACAGCACTGCCAGCCTGAATGCTACGCAGCACAGCATTATCATCCTCACTGCAAACCTTCACACAAACTGCACACTTTTCCGGACCACCCGGATCTGTTTGTGTTGTGAGGCAGAGCTTGTCGACTTTCTTCTCAGCTGCGCTTTCATTGGCCCGAATCCCCCAAACAACAAAAGGGGGAAATGGTTAAATAAACAAATGAAGAAACTGGGGTGACAAATTCAGACCACTTCATTTACAATCAGCGTTAACGGCACTCGCAGGGGGGATGGTCACTTTCTTTCTGTTGCTTGGCACATCCAATAAATCAAGTCAGGCTTGGACTGGTGTGTGACGGGGCTGGCAGGGCCCAGAGCGGCACAGCTGACTGTGTGTGCGCGCCTGCAGCCTGTCTGGGTGCTGGCTGGCCTGTGCTCTGTGTCTCAGCAGTGGAGCAGAGCTGGAGCATGGAGAGATGCCTGGCCAATCAAAGTTTAATGTGCTTCAGGAAGCACTGGCAGGCAGGCGACCCAGAAAAATAACACACACTCCTTACACACACCACTCTACACACTCCTCAGTCCAACCCCTGACTCCACTGTTACCTCTAACCAGTAACACAAACATGAGTGGATTTCTCCGTTTGATTTTCTGGAAAGTACCTTCGCTCTATTTCTAAACTATAGATAACTATAGAACACACACACACTCACACTCACACACACACACACACACACACACACACACACACAAATTATTACACTTGCCCATTTGTTTATTTACAAACGTATGTGAACCTTCACATTTACGGTAACTGGTGATTAGTCTTGGAACATTGTAGCCGTTTGTAGAAAAAAATAAACAGCTTCAGCTCTGTTATGTTGGTAGGTTTCCTCCCATGAACTGCTCAGGTCCTTGCACAACATTTCTACTGGATTATGGTCAGGACTTTAACTGGCCGTTTCAAAATGAACTTCTTTAACCATTCTTTAGTAGAAGGACTTACAGTTGTCTTGCTGCATGACCCACATTCTCTTTAGATTCAGCTCACAAAAGGATGTTCTGACACGTTCCTTTAGAGTTCATCGTGCAGAATTCATCTTTTCATCTACGACACCAAGCCATCCTGACCCAGATGCAGCAAAGCAGGCCCAAGCAATGATACAATCATCACCATGTTTCCCAGATAACGCTTCACATTTAAACAAACAAAGAAACAACAACCACAAAACAGTGTTCCAGTAGCCTTCTGGCTTGTCCCTACGATGAAGACGGGCAGCTCTTCTCGAAGAGCAGCAGGTTTATCCTTACAACCCTGCCATGCACATCACTGTTCAGTGGTCTCCTAAACATTAGCCAATGTGATGAAGGTGTGATCTTTGTTGGTGGAGCACTCTGGTAATAAGGGTCTTGAGTTTCCTCCATTGGTACACAATCTCTCTGACTGTGGATCGGTGGAGTCCAAACTATTTAGAGATGGTTTAATAACCATTTCTGGCCTGATGAGACCCAACAACTCTTCTTCTGAACTCCTCAGGAATCTCCTTTGTTTGTTCCATGAGACACTTCCACAAACATGTGTAGTGAAGATCAGAGTTTGACAGATTCCTATTCTTTAAAGAAGACAGGACCCACACTCAAACCTGATTGTCTCCTGTTAATTAAAAACACCTGACTCTAATTTCTCCTGCAGATGAAGTGCAGATCCTAAAGGTTCACATACTTTTGTCACTCTGATATTTATGGATCATTTTCCTCAATAGACAAATTAGTAAATTAAGTAATGTTACTATCTGTATAATTTTCTATAAACACACACACACACACACACACACTTATGTATATGTTACCTATATCGTCATCTGTGCGATCCATGGGGTCTTTCTCCAGGCAATCTCGAACGATGTCTCGGCTCATGAGGGGATCAGAGGCACGCTCGATATCCTCCTCGTCGTCATCCTCCTCCGAGTCCACGGCCGTCTCGGGCAGGCCGCTGAGGTCCATATCGCCCTGCTCGCTCTCAGTGGCCTGTGGGTCAGAAACCATCGTATGGTCAGTCGAACCCCTTCAATAAACACCAACACAAACACCAGCCCCACTGCATGCACGACTGGAGAAGCACATTCATGATCTGGAATTAACACGTAGAAACACAGGGAACCAGGGGAGAACCATAATAACAGAATAGAACTTATAATAGAACTAAATCCAATCTGGTCACAACGCAACAAACGTACAAACGTATTCGAACGTACAAACAAAGACAATAAATGATTCAAGAGCAGTGTCTGAAGTCTGCCAGCGTGGTTGATCTGTGTTCACTGAATGGAAGGTTAAATAAACAAGTCGTAATAAACCAACATCTGAAGATATGTTTTAATTACATTATAAAACCCAGCTGAATCGGGACGTCGGAAACAGACCACGTCTCAAACGGTGACCGCTCTGAAAAACACTTCCCCGACTGAAGTGATCATCAATAGGCTCTCCCAAACCAGGCTGGAAATGAGATGAAAACCTTTGTCAATACTAATGTGAGAGAAAATGACAGCAGAGTGCATCTCTACATGAATAATAAAACACACGAAAGTGACGGACGCTAAAAACAGATGCTCTTATCATCCCAGCTCACATCAAACCTATTCCTCAGCTTCAGACCACCTTCACGAGCACGAGCGCAAGCTCGGTAGGTCGAGCAGTTCACGTGTGATGCAGGCGAAGGTAAGTGACGCTCCAAGACAACGACCAAAACAGTGCGGAAGATGAAAACAACCCCCAAACGGCCTCAAATGAAAGGCTTCGCTGTCCTCAGCCTCAAAGTCTGTATGCAGGCCGTCGCCCACCTGCCTCTGTCAGAAACAAAGGAGCTCCGTAATCTGGGCCACGTGCGATAATTCAAATGATCGGCCGCGGCGGCCCACTCGTAATCGCTCTCACCTGCCTGAGGAGCCCGGGAGGTGGACCGTTCTTCCAAGGAAGCACCAAAGATGCAGCCCTGGCAAAGTGTGTGCGGAAACCTGCGCCCAGCCCCATCCTCTCAGCTCCGGCCGCTCACCACTTTTAATTTTTTAAGCCCCTTGTACCCAGCGCATGTCATTTCTCCTCAAACGACATCTGAACAACTCGTCAAATATTCCGACACACTTCTGCAAGTGGCCACTCACAACCCAGACAGAGAAACTGGGTGGGGCGTGAGCAGGCAGGTCTCTTGGGGGCACAGTCAGGGAAGCATGATGGGGGGTGGGGGAAGTAGGCAGGTGGTTAAGTGAGACCATCATGAAAGATTGAGAAGGAGTCTATCACATAATATTACTCAACAAAATGAGATTGAAGCACAGGATTCTCTCCCTACGGCCAAGTCGTTTAAAAAAAAACAAAACGTTGACCTTGCGGCAGATTCTGGACATAGAGGCCAAGCTGAGGTTAAAACTAGGCAGATGTTTTCATCAAGAAATCAGGAAAAGATGAGGCCAAGCACTCCAAATCCCAAACAGCGGATTAACCCTTCCAAGAACGTCCAATGAGACAATCCTTCTGGCTTAAGCATTAGAAAGCTAAACTGTGAGTATTACGAGTTGCCCTGTGTGTGACCTCACTGTTTCCCAACATACAGATCAAGTTCCACCTATTCCCTGAACCAGTTTTCCCACAGTTTTACCTGCCAAACCAAGGACAGCAGATAGAAAAGGACATTTCTAAAGGATCCCAGCAGTCCAGGGACGCCTTACTCGAGGTCTGCCAGAACACAGGCATCTTCCAGTGGACCAGGAATTTCCTGACCAGCAGGAGGTAACAGGTCAGAACTGGTAAACAGATATCAGACCCTGGACCCTCAGGTGTCAGGACACTTTGCATTAGGCATGGAGCCAGTAGGTTCTTATTTCTTTATCTGCTACAGAGTGTCCTGTTCTATTAGCAGTACTTCTCTATAGGGGCTAAACAAGCTGTGCATGCATTTGGACATATAGTCCATTACTATGTTAACTACACAAGGACTCTCCCCCGACCACATACATGAGGTGGGTGCATATGCCTCCTCAGATACATGTGAAGCAAGCCACCGCCTTTTTTGAACTATCGCCATTGCATCACTGCTGGGCAGCCAATGCGCTCTGAGGAAAGATCCGGGTCCCAGGATCCGATGCAATGGCTAACAGACGCTTGTGCCGGCCAGTGCTGCAAACAATGGCAAACAGCATGATCTGGGATTCGAATGTGCAATCCTTGCATCCAAGTCCACGGTTTGCTCAAATGAATTCAGAACAAACTGTACACACACACACACACACACACACACACACACACACACACACACACACACACACACACACATATATACACACACGCACAAACCCACTGAGGTCAACAGGACATACAAAAAACAAGGCAGTAAATTAAAATTGAAGCCTTATTAATTGGCTTCAAATGAGCTCTTGACCACTACTGCCCAATACTTAACGGCTACTAATGAATCAGTTCATCAGTATCAGATCCAAATACAAAGCACCCATTCTTTCAGAGGGAGCATTGACGACTGTCTCTCTGCTTCATGCCGCAACCTGCCGACATGTTAACTGACACACGCAGTTTAACTAGGCAAACAGAATCCATCATGTTATTAGGCGTATTCAATCTGTTTGCTCCCTGCTGAATTCAGACAAGATGTAAATCGACCGTCATGAATGATGTTAGTTAAGCAGCCGGAGACGTTCTTCTTTTTTTTTTCCTGTGCCTCGAAAACCATTAAGAGCTAATCAGGGAAGACACACACAGGCCCCGTAAATCTCCGCCTCGCCGATGAGCCGATGAAGGTCGATCTATTTTTCGAGCCGCCGCGATGAGTGTGATCCGCAGAGCTGTTTGGATGGCTCAGATGAGCGTGAAGGGAGCATTAATATTTCAGAGGGGCTATTCTTGGATCAATGCTTTCAAGCCCCTCTGAAGAACCTGTGTCATGATTTATTCAAATGCAAAAATAGAGAAAAAAAAAGGGAAAGAAAAGAGAAAAAGGGCAGCCATGTTGGCAGGTTCAGTGAGGATGTGGGCCATTTCCACAAGGTTGTTGGGGGTGGGGGTGAAGCCGGGAAACAGAAAGCCTAGCTGGCACAGAGGGAGAAGCCAGGAAGGCAGGAGGATGTGTGGAGGAGGTGTCAACACACAAAAGAGCAGGGAAGAAGAAAGGAATAACGGATTTAAAGATGTGGCAGCTGGATTGAGAATTAAAACGACAGGGGTGCATCAGTAGCGTTGTACAGCAACACTACTATGTTATGTGCATTAGTACATTATTAACCAAATCAAAGGAAATGAAATGAACACTCGTAGATATGTTGACTTTATGACTTCACTGATCAACAGGTTTCTTCAGGTTCTTCTCTAAATGCTTTTTGACTTTGAACAAAAAGTTATTTTAAGGGCTGCATCAAAAATTTGGAAACCGAAAATGGCAAAAAAGCCCTTTTGGTGTTCGATCGAATACATCAAATAATTCATACTGAACATTAACGTTTTTTAATTCTGCAATCACATCACTGTGATGGCAGCAAACTTCTCAGTTCTGTGGAATCAGACAAGGTCAGATCAAGAATTCTGTGTTTTTTTATATTTTCATGCCGTTTGTTTCATAAAGTTTTTCATCGATTCATGTGTTTTCTGGTCCCGTCCGATATTAAACATGACAAAATATCATTTTAACATTTTAAACAACGCAAAGTTTGCTGTGTGCTGACCTCACAGCATTAAGCTGAACCAAAAACTCCAGGTAAAGAGTAAAAAGTAACTCAAAGAGTAAAAAAAAGACAAACTTAAATTTAGGCAATTTAATTCATGCACTGGTGAAAGGAAGTGGCTGAATAAACGAAAACCTGTGGAAACAAAGGTCTTCAGTATTCAGTTTCTTTCTGTTTCACTGGTAAATAATCATTTTGGTTCATACTTCATATTTTAAACTTTTTATGGCCACATTATGATAGAAATATACTCTGCTTTTCTCTGTAAATATTGCTTTACTTTGTACATAAATTTTCACTGTTTTTACATCAAACTCGTTTCATAAAAAAGCTCCTGAAAGGTGAAATAGTCTAAGCATTGGCCCCAGTTTGATCCCTGGTGATGCCCCCAGCCAATCATCACCATGAGTTAAGGAGTGAACTGACCTCCCTCTCGCTGGGTGGGTAGTCTTCCCCTCTTCCTCCCCCTCACTCTGCTCTGTTACATGAATGTTTGCTGTAGCACTCTGACTGCTGTAAAATGCAATCAGCTACAATACGGCAATCTAACGAAGCTCCGGCTCCAAACTGTGTGCAAATCCTTCTTACACATATAAGAAACAAAATGTTTAGACAAACAATCGTACTCCTCCAGGCTGAGAGCCGCTGGAACACGGCGAGCTCCCTATTTATGAGCACCCACTGATGGAATTAGAACAACTCGGCCTCTGAAAATCGCTGCTCACTGCAAACGTATTATAGCCTTGAAAAATGGTTGAAAAGAGGAGCTCAGCAAGGAGCGAGGGACGAAGGGAGTGAGTAGAGGAGAGCCGCAGAGTGATGAGGAAAGAGTGCAGTAGGGAACAAGAGGAGAAGACCGGCATGGAGCAACAGAAGGAGTGCAGCAGGGAGCGAGGGAAGGAGGGCAGTGAAAAGCAAGGGGAGGAGAGAAGCATGGAGTGAGGGGGGAGAGAGAAAGTGAGGGAAGAAGTGCAGCAGGGAGTGAGCAAACGATTGGGGTAGGAAGCAAAAGGAGGCGAGGAAGACTGTAGGAGGGAGCAGGGAAGAGAATAAGGGAATGAAGGAGGTGAGTGGCAGGGAGTGAGGAGAGCAGAAACAGCGAAAAGCTGAGAGAGTGCAGTAGGGGGCGAGAAATGGAGCTGGAACTGAGGGGAGGAGTGAGGTAGGGAGCCAGTGGAGGACTGCAGCAGGGTGCAATGGGAGGAGTACTGGGGCAGGGAGGAGCGAGGGGAGAAGAGCAGCAGAAGGCAAGGGGATGAGTGCAGTAGGGAGAAAGAGGAGGAGTGCAGCAAGAGTGAATAAAAAGGGCACAGCCTCCTTTCATCAGGACACCACACAGCTGCTAACGAGACTTAAACAGATGGTCATCAGAGCAGGATCACAGAGTGGACACTGCAACACACACACACGCACGCACACACACACAGCTACGGACACTCTTCCACACTTGTGCGCACAGCGCAACTCTAATCCAGGAGCACATCACAAATGTACTCAGCAAATCAATTAAACAGCAGAGCAAACACCCCAAATTAATCAGAGGTAGGAGCACATACACCGATACGGAGATACACGGGGGCAGCACCCCGTTTATAAACCTGACGCGTTCGATAACGTTCTGGAGGAATTCTAAAAAATATTTGAACAGCACATATTGACAGACAAAAAGCAAAAATCACTACAGATCAATGGTGTAACGTTCTCTTACCCATGAATTACTCAGCACAAACGCTGGGGTTGGGCTTTTAATGTTACAGACCATATTACATCACTACTACAGCGTACCGATTCACGACAGATCAATCAGTGCCAGCGTACAGAAGAAGCCTAACACAGTAATGTTATCAGCATGCTGCAGCCACTGCTGATGAAGCACACAGGTGACGCGGGATTCGCTGCCAAACCTGAAAGAAACGTGTGGAATGCAGTTTTATGGCTTCTGTCATCTTTGTATCTTTGTATGTAAAGGCAGACAAAACAGAAACGGTTGTCTCCCGGTGAAGTGTGTGTACATCGTCCCACCCAAAACAAACACAGATGAAAGATTCCGAGGGTTCGTGTACGCTGGGTTGGATTTCATGGCATATTTCATGGAGTCCAATCTGCTGTCACTCTCTCAGTTTTTACCATAAAATCGTCCAAAGCTGCTGTAAAAGCTATTTTAGAAAGAGTAAAGTACTGAAAAAAGGGTATATATCTGGATATAGAAAAAAAAAAAAGACTTGGTCTCCGTCTTTTATTCCCCAAATCCAGGCCTGGTGCCCCTCGGGTCTGCACATTTTAGAGGATTCCCTGCTTAGCCCCCAAATGGCTCGTTAGTAGGCTGATTAGTTGAATCAGGTATGCTGGGAGCAGGTAATCCACTAAATATGCAGGGCAGAGGCGCGCAAGGACGGGGTCTTAGAGGATGAACTTGAACAGTATGCTGGTCCATCACCTGAATTTAACAGTGGTGTGGATGGGATCTGCCTGAAAACAGCAGGTTACAGAGTGAGCGAGCGGTCTGCAGGTCAGGATCGTACCTGGTAGATGTCAGACAGGCTGCTGCTCCCAGAGTCGCTGGTGATGCTACATCCTGAGAGGCTGGAGGAGACGTGCGTCACCTGGGGGTGGATCCCGTCGGCCAGGTGCAGTCTGCTGAAGTCCGCTGGGAGCTGGACAGAGCGAGTCAGAGAGAACACAATGTTATTACAGCAAATGATTCAACGTTAACTTTTATGATCTATTAAACATCAGCCCAAACATGAGCCAGTAACAAGATGAAACACTTTCTTGTCTGAATGCTGAACGCTCTTCTTTAGGTGACCACGCACCAACTACGGCTGCTGTTTGCGCTGAACCAGAAGGCACGGAACATGAGAAATGGTTTTGGGTCGTGGACTAGTACCAGAATGTAGCTGCTGTATTATCTAACCCAACCCAACCCAACCCTAACCTAACCATGGATAAAGCATTTATTTACATTCACATTGGAGTCCAGATTTACAAGACACACAGCTGCATGTTACGCATCTATAACGTCCATCCAATGAAGTGATATTTAATATAATACTTCACAAACAAGAGCTGAGTCCACTGGAGAACACCACTACTAAGACTTCTGAATCACTTCTCTTAACATGGACATCTAAATGTAGGACATCAGGCTCAAACACTGCATTACCCAACAGGAAACTCCATAAATCTGACATCACCACATCACAGTGGGAGTGTGTGCTGTTTCTGGACCAATCTGCTATTACTCACTATAGTAATAACAGACAATAGTACAGTAATAAAGGTTCTCTTAGCAACACCATAGAACAATCATATTTGGACCTATAAAGACCATCTATCCCACTCAAAAGACATCTTCTCAAAAATGGATCTTCTCAACCCCAACGTAGCTCTTCAATGGAATCACTGTTGCACCTTTATGACTAAGCACTGTAAACAATCTGAAAAATCCTGACCAATCTTCTCGTTTGAGTCTCCAGGACTCCTAACAGGCTCTCAAACGTGAGCTGCAGAAAGCACCTGCAGAGGCTTCTCCAGGGCCAGCTCTCAGATCCACTCAGGCGGCCGCCCAGCTCAAACATGAGTGGACAGGGTCTCTCACAGTCTCACACAGCGGCCTCCTTCACTCCCACCTCACACAGCCCCGGCTCCAAACACGAAATGCCAACCAGGCCAACAGTCACTTCTCATCTGGGTGTCCCCATCTCACTACCGCAGCCAGGGAGAACCGAGGCGTCTTGCCCGATGCTGCTTGCTCTTAATACATCCTGTGTGTATTTGTTTCAGTATCAAGACGTACGAACGGTGGACTCGCGCTCTAGCCGTAAGCAGAGCGCTCGGCTCTGAGCGCTCGACTCAGATTATTCAAACCAAAGGCTCAAAGTTTGTGTGAAGAAGGGAAAATGGCAAAACGGCTGTTAATTGCAAAATTGCAAGTCGTCTTGGGAGAACGTTTAGAGTCGGAAGCTTTCTCTGTGTACAAGAACAGGCCTGGTAGACGTCTACGTGAAAGAAATAATTAGAATTAAAAGAGTTCATTATTAACGGCAGACAAGCAATTACTGGAGTTCAGTCTGGAAGCAACGCTCTTCTATGGGTAGGGCTCCATGAGTTCCGCAGTGACGCATTTCTGATGATGAATATTTCCTTAAGGAGAAAAAGTCCATGTAAAAAAAAAGAAAATGAGGAAAATTTAATGGAATTTGGGAAAAAAAAAAAGATTTCCCAGGGTCCTATACGGGAGGTAAACTGGTAATAAAGTGTATGTCTTCATGTTATGGAGTGCAGCTGGTCCACATGATGTATACTGTGAGAAGCCCAATCTGAAGAATCTCAGTGGCTCAGCTCCAGTTTTGGTGGTACATGCTTAAGACAGATGCTCTGATCTCATTTCAGTTAGAACAGAGCACAGAAATCTACCTCCATTTCAGACAAAAACAGAAACATTTGCAGGTT
The DNA here is from genome assembly GCA_034509495.1 of Acestrorhynchus altus. Taxonomy (NCBI): domain Eukaryota; kingdom Metazoa; phylum Chordata; class Actinopteri; order Characiformes; family Acestrorhynchidae; genus Acestrorhynchus; species Acestrorhynchus altus. The sequence goes on along the minus strand of CM067512.1, from coordinate 4,109,931 downwards.
CTTCTTAGTTGCTAACAAAGACCTAAACAAATAAACCGATTCTGAAATCCTGCTTGATATCCACCTTTTCCATACAACATCTAAATCAACAGATTGGGGTGAATACGAGGTTGTATTTGGGGGGGGGGACAGGAGGGACATTCTTGCTCAAAATTCTATGCTGGCAGAAAAGACCCCCCCCCCCCCCCCCAAACTAAATCCATATTCGCTTCTTGCAACTGTGCATTCTGTCAGAAAGCAGTGAGAGCTGATGTGCACACACTCGCTGGAGATCAGCAGAAGACAGAAGTGCATGTGGGGGCCACGCTGTTTGAACATGAGGAAGGACTTTGACAACAGAGCTCAGATAAAAGCCTCAGAACCAAATTCAGTTAATCTGGGAAAGCGCACTCGCACACAGAGCCCTACACTCGTCCTCAAACATTCACTGGCTCCACAACCGGGCGCGTGTGTGTGTGTGTGTGTGTGTGTGTGTGTGTGTGTGTGTGTGTGTGTGTGTGTGTGTGTATAAAAACTGTTTTTCTTCTTCTGTTTTCAGAGGCTATTGATGCCTTTCAGTCATGTATAGCTTATATAAATGGTTCTGGACCCACTTCACCCCCTCCTCATCTTCTATCAGATATGTGCTGTGTGGAAATGTGAGTCGGTGCTCCTGGGAGTAGGAGAAGAAGGACAGCGAGGGAGAATGTAAGCTCCAGCTCAGTAGTCAAAAGCAAATCTACTTAAGCATTGCACAGGCCTGGAGCACAAGCATCAGGCAAGGACAAGGGGGAAACGCCTGGAAGCTAATGTCTACTGTCTGGAGGTGAGCTTGGTGGGGTTCATACACATCTTAACTGGCCTGCATGCGACCGGCCTTTCCATGCATATTCATCGGCGCTTATTTAAAACCGGAAAGCCGAATGTGTGGGAGCGGATGAATCTATAGTGAGGAAATTTCAGATCTGTTTATACAAGACTTAAAGATCGAGCTAAAATACCGGGGAAAACGGATATAATAGATCTGAAACGGTGACCCGCTTACAGTAATCAGCGGTAGATTCATCAATGAAATGAATCAAACCAAAGAAATCAGACACACAAAAATGTGCTTTTTACTAAACATTACCAATCATCTCAGCAACTAATCCACGCTGTGGCTAAGACATCATGTTTAGTTCACAAACAGTGTCTTTAAACGCATTAGGAAGGAAACAACTGCTGCAGATTTCAAAGTGTTACCTGCTACATCCAAACCTGTTTCAAGATAAGTCACAAAGTAGAGAGGAACGGTAGCAGAGAGTAACTGTGAAGCAGAGAGAAAATGTGAAGTAGAGAGAGTAACGTAGTAAAAGGTGTGGCAGAAACAGGGTAGCACCCATAGCAGAAAGAATAACAGTGTAGCAGAGAGAGGAACAGTGTAGCAGAGAGAGGAACAGTGTAGCAGAGGGAGGAACAGTGTAGCAGAGACAGTACCAGTGTGGCAGAAAGAGGAACAGTGTGGCAGAGAGTATCAGTGTAGCAGAGAGAGGGAACAGTGTAGCAGAGGAGGAACAGTGTAGCAGAGGGAAACAGTGTGTAGCAGAGAGAGTAACAGTGCAGCAGAGAGAGTATCAGGTAGCAGAGAGAGGAACAGTGCAGGAGAGGAACAGGTGGCAGAGAGAGAGGAACAGGAAAGCAGAGGGAGGAACAGTGTAGCAGAGAGAGGAACAGTGTAGCAGAGACCGTACCAGTGTGGCAGAGGGAGGAACAGTGTAGCAGAGACAGTACCAGTGTGGCAGAGAGGAAACAGTGTGTCAGAGAGTATCAGTGTAGCAGAGAGAGGAACAGTAAGTGCAGTGCTCTTGTGAAGGAAGATGAAGGTGATCAGGATCAATAACTGATTAAAAATGTATCTGATCAGTATTTATTGATCTACTCATACAGAAGTCATAAGTTCCCACGGGCGCCAGGTTTAACGCAACATGTCAGACGTCCCTGCATGGAGGTGTAGAGGTTCCTACTGGTGTCCTGTGATGATCCATCTCATGCAGCTTGAATGTTCTCACTCTATTTGTCAAACATAACCTTTATTGCCTGGAATGGTGACGCAGGGGTTGGCAAGAGACCAGTGTGGATCTGATTTTCACGCCAGTTGACTTCTGGCCATATGAAATGAGGCGTGAAGTCCGGACATTAGTGCAGTCACTATACTTTGTCTCTCTTCAGATCCTCCAGGCCTTTCTCTGAGCCGGATACAGTTTGGCCCCAGAGGCTCTCTGGCTATGGAGCTGTAGGCAGATACTCCCCGAGTCCTCAAGTTCCACTTGGTTCAAAAGAGCCACTTAGGCCTCCGGCCATGAATCCAGGTCTCAAGTGTGCATCTGAAGCTTTTGACTGCTATCTATTAGATGAGTACCAAAAAAGAGAAGACAGAATTTCCAGAAGCTGTGTCTTTGTTTCTGTGGATTATTTCGATTGTATGTGGAGTTCAGAATTCCTTCCGGGAGGAATTTATTTATGTAATCTCATGAACTGTTTTAGTTAACGCTTTTAATTGATGCTACCACAGCTGTCTCAAAAATGGGTAGGAAAAAGACTTATTACGTCACTTTTCTTAAACCTGGTTCCTTATTAGCGTCAATGTTCTTCACCTCATCAAAGAGTGATCGCACGCTTTGACAAACGGGGTCATTCCTCCTTAGCAACTGAAGACACTGGACCTGCTATCTAGGACTATGGATGGTGATCTCCCTGACTGGATTAATGCTATAGGCATATGCTCCAAAAGTAGTAGTAATACTCTCTCAATAATTTCCCCACAACACCACTTGCCTTCAGACTGAATTGACCCACTCAAAGAAGATTTCATAGTTTCGATCATCGTTACACTGAAAAGCACCAATCACCCTGCATTTAGTGAAAGCACTGTTACGATATCTTGAGCTGAACCCTCCCCATTGAAAAACCTCCAGTCAATTCCTTTCAAAATGATTCTTGCCATCCATAGAACGGAGGAGAAGCAAACCATCCAGACCTTGGCAATGTTCATTAATGAATAGAGTTGAGTTCAACTCAAAAGCTGAATATGGTTGGTGGTTTCTGGTTGTTGATAAGGGACGGTTGTTGAGATATACATGGCGGCTGTTGTTATGGTTTGGCTGTTGGCATGGTTCGGCGGCTGTTGATATGGCTTTGCTGTTGGTATGGTTCGATAGTCAGTTGCATGGTTCGATGGCTGCTGTGGGTATGGTTCGATGGCTGTTATATTGCCTTTGACTGTTGATATGGTTTGGCTGTTGGGTATGGTTCGATGGCTGCTGATATTGTTTGACTGTTGATAAGGTCGGCTTGTTGGTATGGTTCGCGTTGCTGGTATGGTTCGAATGGGTTGCTGGTATGGTCTGGATGACTGTTGATATTGTTTGACTGTTGATAAGGCTTGGTTGTTGCATGGTTTGCTGTTGGTATGGTTCGATGTGGCTGCTGATATTGTTTGACTAAGTTGATATGGTTTGATGGTTGTTGATAAGGTTTGGTTGTTCATTTGGTTTGGCGTGCTGGTATGGTTTGGTTGTTGGTATGGTTTACAAGTTATATGGTTTTGTCATTGACTGTATTTACTTCTTACAAAAAGATCAACATTTCAGGATTCCCGTATGAGTCAGTATATATTTTTCACAATGATTTAAGCCTATTTTATGTGTCACAAGCTGTGCATAGTTCACAAATACAACCACAGTTTTTACACGGTGCTGTCAGACTTAAAAAATAGCAACAATAAAGATCATATAGCTAATAAGTAAAGAGGACAAATCAATAACATCAACTATATCAGGCCTTTAAATGTGGTTCATAATATCCATCCAATGAGGATTTTGATCAGATACAGTGCAAAGGTGAGATCAAGCAGATCCGTCTGCTCAACCAAAACAAATGTTGACCCATGTAGCTTACTGCATCCCCAGTCCATGGACCCAAACAACATTGACAAAAACAGTCTAAAAATAAGCACTGGGTCCACTAATGCTAATATAACTATTCTGTACCATTGGCACCCAACACAAATGCACAAAGGCTTTACAAGCTATTTAACAGCACAAACAATACAGTCTGAGGAGAAGTCCACTTATGAAATCTAGGAAAAACACTGTAAACCAAATTCAGTATTTAAGCACAGGAGAGGAAGTGAACTGAAGGGCTGCCCAAACACAGCTCACTGGGGGCAGCTTGACTTTAGAGGCTCAATTCACGGGAGGAAGCTGGGATCTGACAGAAGCCTGGTCAAGTGTGTGTCTACAGGCCACATTCTGCCTGCCTTCCCAACCTCCCACCCAGGGTCCCTCCCGCTGTCCTTTAGGTGCCACCGCCCATATAATAAAGACTTCATTCTTCAAAGAACATTATTTAGGCCAGACTCAGCCTAATTGAACCCAAAGGGTTTTTTAGTCCTAATATTACATTGGTCAATGGAAAAGAATAACAAAGTAAGAGGGTTTATAGATAGAGGGGGTTTTTCAGAGAGTGCAAAAATGTCACTTTATAAATTATAATAATTCATCAATTGAGAATAGAGGTAAATGAAATATAAATACATTGACGCAGTCGAACACAATAAAGCAGGCAGAGAGCCTTTAATCGGGATACAAGAAATATGGTGGTTCTTACGGAGAATGTTAAGAGTAAGGATATTATAATATAATACCTTTTCATAAAAGTCTGGTGGTTGAAACAATTGTCCCCAAATTAAATCACGCTTTTATTATTAGGTAAACTATGGCTTTTAAGCTGGTGTGGCCTGCAATTACATTTGAATAGAACAAGAACTCGGCCTTATAGTCATATCATCTCAATAAAATGTTGTGAGGACTGGATTGTAATTCAGGCTGTAGAGCATTAGGTGGTATTCAGGACGTGAGCGATCTCACAGCCCCACCGGCCCACACCTCAATACGTTAAAGCCGGCCACCTCAGCTAATGCCTGCATGAGTATTGCTAAACAGTAGTCGTGGTTATTCAGAGGTCCTTTTTTATTGTGTGTATTCTGGGACACCCAAAGTTGTGAATAGGAATGTATCTATTAGGAGGTCCAGATACATTTGGACATTTCGCTTCCTAATTATTGGAAGTAACATCTATTTCGAAGGATCAAAAACTGAAGAATGATAAACCACCATCCATAATTTTATGAACAGAGAGCGAGGCAACTGAGGAGTAGAGATTAATGAAAGACTGTGCCGGAGGAAGGACTGGTGAAGCGTTTACTCATCTTAATGGACACGGCAAATTTGAGGACAAATGTTTGCCCAAATGCATTTTTACCAATTATCATCCTAATCGCCACGGTGTCCACCTTGTAGTTAAGCATTCTAAAACGTCTATTTGTCTAATTTCGGTTCTTTAATGGATTAACTGTTTTGCCTGTAAACTCCAATCTAGACATCGCCATGCATGATTTAATATTATTATAATGGGACTTGTTTCCTTCAACTATCGTGTTAAAACACGATGATTTATAAGTTGCTTAATCTTCCCAGAAATTCCTCTGCAGTACTAATACCCACATTATTGGACAAACATCTGCCAGAGGGTGGTTAAAGATGTATGGATCTGGGTATGACAGCATGGATGTGGAGGGGGTACATATGGTAAACAGGTGAGCAGTGTAGTATTATAGGAAAAGGCTGACACTGGAGGACCAGATGCAGACTTATCCCATAAGCCCCAGTGGCAAGCTCGTGGGCCTCTGCCTGAGCCGAGAGGATCAAGAGATTAAAGCGCTTCAGTGGGGAGTCAGATTAAACAGGGCAGATATTCTCACTCATACACACATATAACCTCGGTAATACACACACACACACACACACACACACACACACACACACACACACACACACACACACACAAGAATCAACAGAAAAGCATTTAAGAATAATAATGAACACCTACAGAAGTGTTCAGGTCAATTCCGGGCCATTTCGGGTCCCACTTGGTGTATTTGGATCGCATTAGCATGTCTCATGTCCCTTCATTCAGTGGATTAATTACAAGTTCTGTTCAACATCTCCAGAGCTGACAATGACTGAAGGTTCAGAGAGCCAGAACTTACATTACAGCATATCCAGCTTTCACACGATAAACACATGAGGAACATGAGGGGTGCAAACGACTTCCAGGTAGGAGGCGACACGGCAAAATATTAAATCACAATATTTAACGTCACAGCAAACAATATTACGATATTTTGTAGATCATGTAGACATGATTGGAGATGACCCCAATTCATTTTGCTTATCCTGAAATTGCCTGCGGCATGTCCTTTTTACTTATTAATGTTCCGCCTCATTTTAGTTCCTCCATAATGAATCGGACAGTAAGCTTACATCATAACAGAATTCCGTGGATGGCCAGTGCAGAATAGACCCACAGAAATGCTTTACATGAACTTCCATTCAGTTAGCACTTTCACTTTATCCCATGTCTTGTTTTGAGACGCATGTTTTTTACATGTAAATGACTTCCAAAAATATACTCCAGTATCAACATCAGAATTATTTTACTAATTTAAAGATAAAAGGGCCCAACTGTATTATTATAATACAATATCAGCATAAATTGGTCTGAAACTGACACAGAATGCTTTTATCGCGATATTTCTATGTCAAAAATATCATCCCAACAAATTTGTCTATATATGGTCCAACCGTTATTCAAATACTATACCAGCAGCATGCCCTGAGACGCACTATCATAACACGATCATAGTACGATATTGTCTAGCGCACCTCCACTCCCAGCCCGAGATCTGCTTCATTACGAAGTTCACTATTCAAAATTCCACGCACTTGAACATGGTTAAAGTTCATTTACTGTTCCATAAATCTACTAAAGAAACTAGAGCTGGAGGTGTAGGTAGGAGTGTGGTGTGACTATGCACTGATAACACTAATTCGCCAATGCAATGGAGGATTAAAATGATGGACACAGTAGGCCTGTTATGATGATTATTAGATCAATTTCATCGTGCAACAAAATGAACATGACATCGATAAGATGACCACGATACTGCCCATTGTAAGTTCTGGACGGTCGCATCCTTAAAAGGGTTTATGGAGGGCCCTTTTCTAACTGTCTCTACTGGCTACGGAAGACATTCTACTAGGTTTTGCTGGAGAATTTGATTGCATTCCGTGACAAGAGCACTATTGAGGCCAGGACATTGGATGAGCCTCATCCCCAACTCCTCAACTCATCCCAAAGGTATTGGATGGAGCGGAGAGCTCCAGAGAACACAGCTCCACAGCTCAATGCTGGGCATGGATCCAGTAGTTTCTTAAGTTTTCTGTTCCAGAACGTTCTGTCTGCGAGCAATTTTAAGTATTCAGAGAATATTTGGGACAGTAAGTTCCAGTTCAGAACCTCTACACCATCGCAAAGGAAACGTGATGTTAATCACACACAGCAGATAATCTGTAAGCCCAATCAGCTCCTCCGTTTGCCGGGAGTGAGATGCATCACTGCATCATGCCATTGCGAAAGGGTGGAGAGGAAAGCACCGAACACACACACACATGGCTACACAATAATAACACACACACACACTTGCAAAGATATACTGTCTATAGCTACAGGTATATTGGGAATGATCATTATATTTATGACAGCCTTGGATCCTATTATTAAGGTACATTGGTGCTTTGGGACAACTGTAAAAGGGTTATTTAAAACCAACAAACAGATTTCCACACTCTTCAGCGGCCATAAGCCATCATATGTGATACGCTTTTACAGCAAAACACACAGAATTGGAGCCATTTTCCCTAGTTTGAGCTCATATGCATATTGAACCAATACACATCCAACAGCCATAAAGTGACTCAGTCGGAACGCGATTCGAACGGTCTAAATCATTCAAAAAAGGGATTTTCGGTGGTGAGACAGCAAAGTTATAAAAAACACACAAACCCAAAAATAGGGCGTAGCCAAATAATTTGCCCTTTTCACACTGAACCTGAGCATTCTCGGTGATTAAGCCCAGCTGTCAGCCACTGGAACTCCTTGATAGCTCCCCGATGCTGGGCGCGGCTATCCCGACATTGGTCGATAAACACTATATATCAAAAATGATTGATATATTCATAACTTGGCCTACAGTAGAGCCAAGGGATTCATATCGAACTCAAGGCAATTCAAGGCACTTATTATGGATAAGAGGGAGTTTCTTCAAAGGGTTTTCCCAAGAATCAACTCAAGTTTATCGGTGGACAAAGTGAAC
>CM067512.1:3994198-4096698 GCA_034509495.1 Acestrorhynchus altus | reverse complement strand
AAATCCATTTGATCGCACATTTAATTTCATTCAATTTAATTTGTTCCCATTCATTTTTATTTCTTTATTATGGAAAAATGCATCAGCATAAACGTGAAGAAACATGACAAATGGCACTGTATTCATTTACATTTATTACTAAAATATAATTAACAATATTTCTACAACGTTAGCGGACGCAGCCAAAAAATGATCACACACAAACCCCTCTATGCAGCGGCAAATATTGCTCCTCATTAAATACGGGAACATCTGTTCTTTTGAAGACCCGCATCCAGTGATGCCAGCAGCCTTTTTTTTAAGAACCACCCAGATAATCAAATGTATAGCCCCCCGCCACCCCCCGACTCTTTACACACAGCTGTAGAACTATTTTGTTCACTAAAATTTCATTAAACGTGTATTAAAGTTCATTCAAATGAAGAGGAAGAGCTGCTGAGCTTAACGTCGCCCCACTCTGGAGGTTGTTGGCACTGCAAGTGTCTTTTCATGGTTCGTCTACAGTATGTTGGTTAAACTTGTAGAGAACCCTGGGATGCTGCTGTATTCTGAAGTGCAGTAATGTTTATTATCCTAATTTTGTGCATTTCCATATTCATTCCATCAATTTGTTCCTTTTTTTTTATTTAAATTTTTAAATAACCTACAAATCCGGTATCCGAGGTTTGGCGAGGGTTTCTGATCTGTATGATAAACCCTGTGCACACGTCGCGAATGCACCGCTTTTCCATGCAGTCGCTAAAACCATACCTTACATGTCCAAATGTTGGTGCACACCACTTCTAATGCACGCATTGCTGACACAGATGTGCAAATGCACACACAGTCTAGCTCCTGTGGACTAGAGGGGTATAGAGCCTCCAGCATTGAGCTGTGGAGCAGTGGGACTGTGCTCTCTGAAATGATGGTGCTTCATCCAGTACTTTGCCATGAGTTAAGGAACTGGAGATGAGGTTGGTCCAACATCTTGACCTTACTAATCATTTTCCAATGAATGCAATCAAATCCTCACCACAATGCTTCCCTGGACTGTAGAGACGGTTACTCCTACATCAGCCATTGCTCCTACATTCCACAGCTGTCTGTTTATTTACTTTGCAAGTCACACATCAGAAGATATAAGGATTAATCTAATAAACAGCATCAGCTCTGCTCTGATAGCTTGCAATGTTTTCACGACTGCGTGGGCTACAGCTGATCACATGACCACATTTGGTCTGCGAGGCGTAGCATGAGGGCCATCAAAGCTCATTATTATCGCAGAGGGGACATGGAGGCAAACACACACACACACACACACACACACACACACACACACACACACACACACAGTGTACGGAGAGAGAAAGAGCGAGAGAGGCTGAACAGATGCACCAGTACAGGGTCAAGATCGCTCAGCGTCCAGCACCGAGGAGAAGAAAGGAAAGGAAATGATTTGGCCCTCAAAGCTGCAGATGAATAAAGCTGGATTACTAATAACAAGCACAGCAAGTACAAAGCTGAGACCCAGGATGGCTTTGGCTCTCCAGCAGCAGCCGAGGCGTGAAGAGAGCGATACACTGCCACGCGTGAACCTGCTCTTATCCCTCAACTGCTGAAAAAGGCACAACTGTCCCGGAATTAGCCCTCTCCCGCTCCCAAAGCTGACGGACAGAGAATACGAGCCACTAAGCAGCAGGATTAACCCAGAGCGATTCTTCCAGATCATTCCATTCAGACGTTCAACACCGTACTCCGGCCGACCCCACTTAGAACACTCTGTGGTTCTATAATTACAGACTGTAGTTCATCTGTAATTCTGCAGACTTTATTCTCCTCCTTTCAGCCTGAACTTCAATGCTCAGGACCCCACAGGACCACCACAGAGCAGCTATGATGTGGGTGGTGGGTCATTCTCAGCACTGCAGTCACACTGACATGGTGGTGGTGTGTTAGTGTGTGTGTGCTGGTACGAGTGGATCAGACACAGCAGGGCTGCTGGAGTGTTTAAACACGGTGTCCACTCACTGTCCACTCTATTAGTGTCTCCACCTTGTAGATGTAAAGTCAGAGACAGAAGCTCATCTGTTTCTGTACAGTGTGTGTTGGTCATCCTCTAGTCCTTCATCAGTGCTCACAGGACGCTGCCCACAGGACGCTGTCGGCTGGATGTTTCTGGTTGGTGGACTGTTCTCAGTCCAGCAGTGACACTGAGGGGTTTAAACACTCCAGCAGCACTGCTGTGTCTGATCCACTCGTACCAGCACAACACACACTAACACCACCACCACCATGTCAGTGTGACTGCAGTGCTGAGAATGACTCACCACCCACATCATAGCTGCTCTGTGGGGGTCCTGTGGGGTCCTGAGCAGTGAAGATCAGGGTCAAAGAAGGATAAAGTATACAGAGACATTGATGGAATACAGTCTGTAATTATAGAAGTACAAAGGGCTATGGTCAGAGGAGTTGATAGAGTGGACAGTGCGAATCCTGGGGCACATTTAAAATTGCTGGCCCTGAAAGACCCACCTCTGCTCCTCACTCTCTCCAAACGGAACCGCCTTTCAATCATATATACTACTGCAGCTCGCAGAACATAACACTGTGAAAGAAACGCCTCCATCATCACAGCTTTATGTGGAAATATGTGGAATATTTTTTGGTTTGAATTTTTATGGCTTATATCTTATCAAATCCAGTTTCTCAGATTATTAGAATATTTCATTGTGATCTTGAGTAAATTACTCTTCGGGGGTATCAACTTTAAAAGAACCCTCCGTGAAATACAAATATATCAAGGCATTTTGTCTCGTTACAAAACGAGAACTTTCCTCAATTCTGGCGGAAACCTGTCACTACATGTCGGAGCTTGAGTCGACAATCCATCTACTTATGCCGTCACGTCATAGACAGTATCTGCGGATGATTTTTTGCTTTTTCTGAGGAACAGTGTCCTCATTCGTTCTCCTCTTAAGAAACGTCTACGACTTGTCTCAAAATGATGTCGTTGATTTTTAATTAAACTAAATCATTTTCCTCCACATTACAGTTCAAACTACCATTACGGTCCCCCTTGGACTACTGAGGATGGACCTGTGGAACACTAGACAGTGCTTCGCGGCGCCCTGGTGGTCCCCAGCCCACAGGTTGAGAAAACCTGGTGTATAGGACCCTTGGTGTTGCCATGCACCAGTACAGTCCTGATAGAAAGAGCACGTTTACGCTGCGAATTGCTCACGTGGTCAGTCATCTGAACGAGCTCATCTGAGGATTAATTACCCGACGACTAAAGTGTGCAAAACAAACCAATTACCCTGCTTGTACTAAAAACGCCCAAAATATCTGCTGCCTGTACTGATCCTCAAACGGCAGCCTTGTAAACAACTCTCTCTGCATAATCCTGGACAAACAGCATGGTGGACATACCAGCACAGACCAATGCCCCGAGAGCTGCCAAAGAGCAGCTGGGGTAAACAGGTTAAACGCAAAGAAGGCAAGTGAGGGGATGCCAATAACGGATACGAACACAACAGCCCTTAGAACAAGGGGGTGATTAGAACAATAATAGTCACATGACTTGGTGATAAGACGTGGTGTGCAGCACCAGGTAAACTCCGCACCGTGCGAACAACAGCGGCAAAAAGATACTGCCCAGCTTTTCGGATCCAAATTCTCCAGATCTCAACCCGACTGAGCATCTGATGTGCTGGACAAAGAAGTCAGATCCAAGTGGACCCCACTTCACAACTTCCAGAATTAATGTTTGGGTGCCAGATGCCCCTGAACACCTGTAGGGGTCTTGGAGTCCACGTCTCAACATGTCAGGGCTGTTCTGGCCTCTGGAGGGGACCTTCCCATTATTAGGCAGGTTAAAGTTATGGCTGATCGGTATACATCAGGAATTTTTGGCCCCATTACCCTCCTGTCCACTCACGACTGTGGTGATTTCCCACGGCAGGAGGTCACTTCCCCTGCCTGCGTGGATCTCCTGTCCAAACGTGCACATGCAGAAAGAGGATTTCCTCGCAGACTGAGGGAGAGGAGCGCCACTCCTAGAGGAAAGACAGTGAGGCGGAATGGACTCCAACTCAACAATAGTTCTGGAGGGCTTGGCAGCTCCTTTAATCAAATAAAGTTGAAGAGGTCAGACGGACGCGGCGGACGAAAGAGATGCCTTTTAGCAAGTAGGTCAGCAGCATTCAAATGTGTTTGTATTGCTACATGCATACACACGCCTCGCAAACCAGCACATCAAAAGTGCGGCTGGGTTCTAAATTATTCATATTTCCAGCACTGTGGTGAACTCAACGCGTGATACATTTGTCTCAGTCCAAACACCACTCGCTTAAGCGATCTGACCGAATTACAGTGAGATGTAAAGCTATTTATCAGGGCAGTGAGGGTTTATTGGTTTGAACAAAATAACGTCGGAATAGAGACAAACAAACAAGCCATTGCAAATGCTTTCGTTGACCATTCCTGAAACTCACCTCACACTCCTAAAAGTATCTGCGCTCCAACTGGTTCTTTAGAATGATGTCACAGAAGAACCACACATTAAAGAACACATAAAATGCTCTCCGGACTCGACAAACACAGTCAGAACAAAGAAAATGGAAAGAGGACCAATCACAGCAGTCTAAAGAGCTACAACCATGATCCGAGGATCGCGGGTCGAGCCGCTTGCCATTGGTAGCCGGAGTCGGAGTGAGAGCGAAATCGACCTGCTCTCCCTCTCTGGGTGGATAGATGGCGCTCTCTCCACACATCACATGCTCAACTCAATCATCAGGGCTGGGGACCCTGTGCTTTCCAAGTTCGTTGGACGTGCAGCCAGGATGCATATGATGGCAATTCAAAAAGCTAAGTTGGCGTCACCGGTATCGGAGGAAGTATGTGCATGAGCATCATGCGTGATGGGGGAGTGGAATAACGGGGTTTGGGAATTGACACAAAAACAAGCAAAAACCCCACAAAAACAAGCAATGTGGTGATGGGGACCAATCACAGTGAAGGGAAGGTCTCGGAATAAACATGGTGGTGATTATGAGTCATGAGGAGATCTTAGAAGAAGCAAGGTGGTAATTAGCACCAATCACATTGCGGCGGGAGGTGGGATGGGGTCTTATTTTGAAGACTGTGAGGAAGGCCAGTATTCCCAGTTGCCATCCAATACCGTGCTTATCTAAGCAGCCTTATTAAAGTAAGTCAGGTGAACTGCTGGTGGAACTGAACAAATCCATACAGAGTCTAGAATTCACAGCAAAGCAAACGTCTGCAAGCTCTTCTAAGCACAAGTTACTCCAATGTTATACAACAGTTATAACACATTAGACACTGGACAGAGTCAGGTCCAGTGAACGGTATTGTAAAAGCCTAAAAGGGGTGAACATGGCGCATTAGCTGCTCACTGGAAATGAAATGTTCCAGAAGAAAGACTTGAGCTTTAGCAGGTTACTCCCCTCCTTCAGACGAGATCAATCGTCATTAACTGTCTTTGGGCGCACACAGGTCCTTAACCCCCCAACACACACACGCACATACATACAAATACACACAGCCAACAGTAAAAAAAAAAAAAAGACCTGAGAAGTGGACAAAAGGACCATGGACAGGACTAGGATAATGACCAGTTCAGACAGAGCTGGAGACGGAAGCAGAGAGTCAATAATTCATAAAGGATAGATTATGCCATTCTTTTTCTGTCTCTCTCTCAGTCTTCCTGCCTCTCTTTCTCTCTCTCTCTCTCTCTCTCACACACACACACACACACACACACACACACACACACACACACACACACACACACACACACACACACACACACACACACACACGGATACTCAAATGTCCAGCTATGGAGGAATTGTCCTTCTCTGACCTCTGGCCAAATGTTCGTCCAAAGCCAAAACTTCAGATTTCCATTTCAATCCGAGAGCAGTCTTTAGTCTAGACTAACACATTCTGTCCCAACTCCACTGAACCAAATGAACAAAATTGTGTCTCAAACGGACCGTCCCGAACAAATTCTACTCAAACTCAAATGTAGCCAAAAAAGTACTTCTGGAATCTTGACAAAATTCTGTCCAAAAACGTCTGCATTTCTAAATCTGACGGACGAACCTGACAACAATCTCAACAACATTATGTCTAAAATGGACAGTAAGTGAGGACACACAGCCTGCTGTGACTTTAAACACACATATAGTGAGGTGTGATGGTAAAGGGGGGGGGGGGGGGGCGCAGTATATACAGTATACAGTGAGGACGTGCGTGTAGAAGAATACCTGAAAGTGAGAGATAAAGCTGGAGAACAGAAAGCAGTCATGCAGGAGATCAAACACTGCATCCTGCCATAATAAACTGAAAGGCAGACTCCTGAGGTGTGGCTTACAGTATCAGTATTTGTGAGAGTGTAGATTGTGTGTATAAATCCTTTAAAGCGGAGGCCTTTGTGTCTCAGTGTAGCCCAACTCTGCAACAGCACCAATCACAGAGGACAGCTCTAAAAATAGAAGCGCTCTTCACAAGAACACCTGACAAATCTCTCTCTCACACACACACACACACACACACACACACACACACACACACACACACACACACACACACAACACACTTTCTGCCTCCCTGTAGCAGAGCCAATACCTGTTCGTGTAGTAATTACATTCAGAGTGAAGAACGAAGTATAACCATCAGCACTTCACATCAAGAAGAGCCTCTAGCATGTGGTTACAGATACACACAAACAGGGTTTTAAAGATGTAGGGTCATACGTGTGTGTGTGTGTGTGTGTGTGTGTGTGTGTGTGTGTGTGTGTGTGTGTGTGTGTGTGCACCAGTACATTTGAAAAATGATCCTATTCTAATTCCATTCTAAAAGGTCTAATTTTAAGGTTTTATAATGAATTTTTCACTCTAAAATATTTCATTTTACGTTTGAATAAATACTAAACCAACAGCATCAACATCAAAACAAACACATTATTCTATATTAATATCATACTTCATCTTTATGAAATAAACATAAAATGACACATTTTTTCCTACAATATTCTCATTTTCTGAGACGCATTAAATCAACTCTGAGATATAAGTCCTGATAAATGAACAAACACACTCACCCACACACACCCACACACACACCACCTCGCTGACTGGTGGAGGCCTGTGTACAAAGCAGGTCTGGATCTTTATCGCTCTCCGCAATTAAGATTAGCCGAGCCACAAAGTGTCCAATTGCTGCTGTTATCTCCGGCTCTGATCCTGCAAGTGTGGTGAAACCATCTATCTCCTCCTTTCTCCACGCTGATGAGCTGTGCCCTTACCCGGCGAGCCTGCGAGGCCAGCGTTATTGGGCTTACTAGACTAATGCTGCTGTACATCAGCCTCACTGGAGCTTAACACAGTTAGTACAGATTACAGCCGGACGTATCACACCTACAGGACGGTCAGCAGGAATACGGGAACAAGCAGCTATTGTTCACACCCATACAGACACACACTCAACCCAAGAGAACACGTGTGTGTCTGTATGTGTGTAAGAAGGTGCATGTACAATCAAATGCACACCATTACAAACATAGCCATGGGAAGGTACAGCCTCTTTCTCTCTGACACACACACACACACACACACACACACAAAACAGTGAATAAGTACAATACCTGAGGTTTAACGCATTCCTGAGGAGGGGCCAGAACGAGATGACAGCAGAGGAGAGAAGCAGAGAAGATGCAGGTTATAAACAGCACTCAGAGTTAGTGCGCACACACACACAGACACACACACACACACACAGACACACACAGACACACACACACACACACACACACACACACACCTAGCACAGCCGAGCCCTGCTGGAAAGCACTTTGCAAGTCATACTACGGGAGGAGGAGAGGGACACATTCTTCATAAAGGCTCGGCACCTCCATCCCAGCGGTCTCCAGGGGCAACAGAGGGTAGCGCCGAGGACACACACACACACACACACACACACACACACACAAACAAACACTTACACAGCAACATGAAATACACAGTACAAAGCACAGACCCGTGAAACCAGCCTGAATCCCCCTAAAACACACCCAGACACTTCAACAAGCAGGACACTGAACTAATTATGCAACTGAAGATCTCAGACGTTCCGACTCCAAACACTGTGACTGCGCGGCCTGAGGGGCTCCATTCAGCACCAAAACAATTAACACTGATTGGCTTATAGAGAGAGTGAGAGAGTGAGAGTGCGCGAAAGAGAGAGAGTGTGTGTGTCATGGTGCACATTTGGAGTCCGAGACAAGGCAGTATCTGTGAGCCGGCCGGGCTGGTTTCGGGACACACTGCCGCTCTCATTCCAGTAAAGACAACAAACACATTTGGCTCGATTCCCGAGCAATTCGGCTCCGACCTGAAACAGTTAATTCATCATTCCAGCCTCAATGGAAGCCTCAGTGGCTCCTTACAGCAATGGTTTGTTTAAAAATCTATTTTCCAACCCAGTTCTAAATGTAGTCAATCGTTCGAGGCCAGTTTGGGGTCTCGTCTGCTTCTTCAGTGTAGCGCTCCAAGCTCATAGTCTGAAGAAAGACATTGTGGAATGATTTTAATGCGGTATGAATCTGCAGCGTGTAGTTTTTCAGTCTTACAGTAGTATTTGTGGAATGGTTGTAATCCAGTATGAATCTGCAGCGTGTAGTTTTTCAGTCTTACAGTAGTATTTGTGGAATGGTTGTAATCCAGTATGAATCTGAGCTATGCAGAGTTTAACAGTCTGACTGTAAAACTGTGGAAAGATTTGAATCCGGTGTGAATCTGCAGCGTGATCTTCACACTCTGAATCTGCTGTTTGGATATAACTTGGATCTGCAGTTTGTTATTTTTACAGTCTGACAGTAACAGTTGTGGAATTTTCACTTTTAGCGGCATTTCGGAATTCCTAAAACAGAGGGATTGTGTGTGTGTGCGTGTGTTTGTGTGTGTGTGTGTGTGTGTGTGTGTGTGTGTCTCGCATCCAGCCCCTCCAAAGCCGCTCCCACTGGTCAGGGAAGACGCTACCCAGCAGGGCTTACTTAAAGCGGCCTTCACGTGATCTTTGTTTGGGAACAAGGCGAACACGTGTTCGATCCCTTCCCACAGACTCCTACAACAACTGAGAGCAGTTTGGGATAAAACTGTGTGAGGTCGTGAGAAAGTTTTGACGTCTCTTTTCCTAACTCTGCCCAAGGCTAAAGGAACATGAAGCAAGGAATTTTCCTGCGCATGGGAGCGAATTATTCCCAAACAAGCCAGAGAACACTGACAGATTTCCTTTGGGAATGAGAAGAATTCAAGGAATGGAGGAGAGCAGAAAGGGAAGGGGGATGAAAAAAGGAGGAATGCGCCTACGTGAGTTCTCTTTTCAGATGTGCATACCACCGCAGCAGGGAACACTGAAAAACCCCACCCTAGGAGCAAAACACACTCACTGAAACAAGACGGCCATGCTGGCACTTTCCTGCAGCACCAGTCTGATCCCATCGGTCAGTGCAGGTCATGGATGGACATGCAGTATGTATACATATTGTCCTTGACATCTGTACAATAACCTTGTATCGCAAAGCTCACAACAGCAAAGTAGAGGGGACACATACTTCACTTTCATTTGAGGTCAGTGTAAAAAAAAAAATGAATCCAAGTCATTTCGGAGCATTTCTATTGGTCCATTCGTCATGACATTAAACAAAATTGAGTCTAAAAGTAAAGGTATCTGTGTTGATCCCAAAAACGAACACACGTTCCACAGAAAGGGGACGGATATTTCATATTGTGTGTTTAGAACATCATGATGAATGGACCAATAGAAATGCTCCAAAATGTAACCAGGTCACAGTCCAGCCTCCAAACAGTGGGGTTAGTTTTATTACAACTGTTACCACTAAACCTTCCCAAATGAACCGTGAGAGAAGTCCATACCGCTCCACATGAATTCCATTTTCATGCATAGATTAATCGCAGACTAACACACTACAGAATTCAGCGCTGATGCGTCAGTCAAAATACAGTCTGAACTTTAGTGATTTTCTGGTTCAAACCACAGAGAACGGTACTGAATTGGGTTTAAACGGACCACCGCCACGAGTGCAACCCCACCTGAAAGGTAAATAACATATTTAAAATGTATGGATAACTCCTTTCTTAGAGAGACTGGAAGGCTGTGTTAATGGTATGATAATGGTGTGGTGTGGTAATGGTATGGTGAGATAATGGTGCTGTGTGGTAATGGTGTGGTCTGGTAATGGTATGATAATGGTGTGGTGTGGTAATGGTGCGGTGTGGTAATGGTGCTGTGTGGTAATGGTGCTGTGTGGTAATGGTGCTGTGTGGTAATGGTATGGTGTGGTAATGGTATGGTGTGGTAATGGTGCGGTGTGGTAATGGTATGGTGTGGTAATGGTGCGGTGTGGTAATGGTATGGTAATGGTGAGGTAATGGTGTGGTAATGGTATGGTGAGGTAATGGTGTGGTGTGGTAATGGTATAGTGACGTAATGGTGTGGTGTGGTAATGGTATGGTAATGGTGTGGTAATGGTATGGTAATGGTGTGGTAATGGTATGGTAATGGTGTGGTGATGGTGTGGTAATGGTATGGTAATGGTATGGTGAGGTAATGGTGTGGTGTGGTAATGGTATAGTGACGTAATGGTGTGGTGTGGTAATGGTATGATAATGGTGTGGTAATGGTATGGTAATGGTGTGGTAATGGTATGGTAATGGTGTGGTAATGGTATGGTAATGGTGTGGTGATGGTGTGGTGTGGTAATGGTACAGTAATGGTGTGGTATGGTTATGGTGTGGTAATGGTATGGTGTGGTAATGCAAGTGTCTTTTAATTGCATCCATTGCTGACACAGATGTGCAAATGCACACACAGCTTGTCTAGTCCCTGTCGAAAAGCACTCCCAACAGAACAGGACTCTAGAGCAGATAAACAAACACAAAGCTACTGGCACTATACCTGATATAAGGGCTGGAGGGATATGAAGCCCCCCAGCACTGAGCTGTGGAGCAGTGGAACGGTGTTGTCTGGAATGACAGTGCTCCATCCAGTACTTCTGGAATGAGTTAAGGGACTATGTTGGGGACTGTGAAGTTGGCTGGTGGTTGTGCGGCTGACTTCACTAATGGTGCTGATCAATGCCAGCTGTGTGTAGACGGGTATAAAGACCCCCAGCACTGAAAGTGCAATCAAAATCCTCACTGTAATTATATTGATAATTCTATTGATATTAAGATATGATGTTGATATTAAATGTTCTTACTCCACCCATCAACTCTTTAACACCACCCTTCCCATAAAGCTCAGTCACACACACTGGTTTTGAAGCACACGAGTGTGTAATGGAGCTTTGCTACCTATGGAGAATCAGCCTGCATGAAGAAACATGGGCGTGCGAGAATGAGGCTTCTACCCACACTCCCTCTCCATATTCCTGCACCGAGCTGGGTTTCAGTGATGTTGCGCGCACGCGTGCGCGCGCACACACACACACACACACACACACACACACACACACACACACACACACAAAGCAGTGCATCACACTTTGACGAGCGGCACAGAGCACAGTGGGGATTCAGAACAGAAACTGCTGGCACAGACAGTCTTTAGCCAGCACCACACAGTCCTCCTGACAATGAACAGGCATAACAACAAGCACTGAAAGACCTACAGAGGGCCGACACCAAGGCCAGCGCTGAACTGAAAGGTCAACAGACGAAAACAGACACGCAGCACCAGCTATACAGCACAGAGGAACTGACGAACAGCACCGACATCATCACAACACCCAACATCGGCTATAGGGATGAAAGAGGAGCTACAGAGAAGGTTCGAGAAACCACAGCAGAGGGACGATTCACACAGCAGACACAGCTATAAAGCGCTGCCAACGTAAACAGACGAAAGAAAGCACGGAGAAAAGCTAGCGAGGGAAATGCAAACAACGACGGCGTCCCAATCGTGCACGATCCTAAATACTGTACGGTACAGAAGATAACTGACCGCAATAGTGCAGGTTTAGACGGTTCAACACGCTGACGTCTTGATTAAGTGGTTGGAAAGTCCCAATGTTGGGAAGCTAGCTGGTTAACCAGCTCATGACCAGCACGGTGTATGTTTCATTTCACTCTGGTCATGTGTGGACATGCCAGTCATTCTAGACAACCAGCTTGTTCTTGCTGGTCAAGCAGCATGAGCATCCTGGTTATGATGCTCAACCAGCTTGGTCAGAGTGATCATGCTTGTAGAAAACCATCAAACCACCTAAACCATCAAACTCATGTAAAAACATACTGGATACTGGTCAAGAAAACTTTTTTTAACCTGGAGCTGAAGCTGTTTCCTTTATTACGATTCTCAACAGGATAGCATATCTCCTGATGCCATCACTGCTTCGCGGGGGGAATGCAATTGGGACGCAGCCGAGGAGCACTCAGGAGCAGCAGGAAAAGAAGGAGTGAAGGCCACCTTGACATGAACATGACCAAGTGAGGTGAGACACCTCAGGTGAGAAGTGTAATGCAGTGTTTCACCCAAAATTAAAGAGTTTATCCTGCGTTGTTGGGGTAACTGTCTCTGTCCAGAGAAGGCCTTCTACTAGCTTTTGGAGCATTGCTGTGAGGATTTGATTGCATTGAGTGATAAAAGCAAGAGTGAGGTCAAAATGTTGGATGATCACCACTTCCTATCAACTCCTCAACTTTGATTTATTCGATTAATGTGAGAATTTTGATTGCAATGTCAATGCTGGGGGGCTTTATACCCCTCTAGACCACATTAAGCAGTACCCTTAGTGAAGATGCTGGATGATCACCACCCCACCTCATGGTCCCCAAAAGTAGTGGATGGAGCACCATCTTTCCAGAGAACAGAGTTCCACTGCTCTGCAGCTCAATGCTGGGGGGCTTCATACCCCTCGATTGGCATGGTGCTCCAGAGAGTTCTAGTCTATTGGCAGTACTTCTCTACAGGGACTAGAAGTAGCTGAATGCATTCCATTGAAGGGGTGTCCACCAACAGTAATTTGCTGTCCAATATGTCACTAATAATAACTGTTGTATCACTCCGGTTTGCACTCTGCTCTCTTTGTTAATCAGTGCTGTCAAACCTGGCTGTTCTGGAAGAGCTGGAATCGCTGAAGTTGCGGAGTTATTGAACTCTGAGATTGCAGCCGGCAGGTTAAAGTCCAAAGATAATCAGTAATAATTAGTAATTAAGTGTGAATTGCAGTATAATTAGGAACTGATATAAAAAACGGGAGACACCCCGGTTCTCTCTAACATAGGTAAGGAAATCAGCGGCGTCCCCAAGCAACACAAAGCAGCACAGCCACAAGGGAGTGAAGGGGTGAAGTTATGTGAAAGTGAGCGGAAGGTGTAGGTGTGGGACTAACCGTGTGGTATCCGCGGGCTACCGGCGGCTTGCCAGCGGGGTACGGGTCCACCGTGTCGATGATGGTCTGCCGCTCGCCCTTCTGGTTGATCTTGCGGAACCTCCGGCGGGACTGCCTGTGTGACGCCTGGCGCTGAAAATACTCCTCATTCTCATCCATATAGTCCACCTGCCGACAGAAGAGAGAGATGAGTGACTCTCCACCTCTCTCGCTCTCCCTCCCTCTCTCTCTCTCTCTCTCTCTCTCTCTGTGTCTGCCCCCTCCCATCCCCTTTTCTCTTGTACTGCGTAAAAATAGCAGTGGGTGTGTGAGCCTGTGTGTGTGTGTGTGTGTGTGTCTACGTCAAAGAGGAGAAGAGAGAAAACTGAAAGAAGTGACAGGAAGATGCTTTCTGTGCACAGTAGGACAGGCCTCTGACTCATGCAGCAGGAGACCAGTGAAGACGTGTCTCTCCAGGAGACTGCAGGTGCAGTGGACACGCCGGCGTCGTCAAACTGAGGAATAAAGTTACGCTTAACATCAGGTCCACGTCATCCTACCACTATACCTACACCTACTACTCCTACTGCTTCATCTACTACATACTACTAGTATACCTACACCTACTAGTACTATACCCACTACTCCTACTACTACACCTAGTACACTACTACAACTACATCTACTACACACTAGTAATATGCCTACACCTACTGCTTCATCTACTCCATACATACTACTACACCTACTGGAACTACTACTAAACCCACAACTACACCTAGTACTCTACTACTACATCTAGTAATAGTAAGTACACACAGGAATTAATCATCTGCATGTAACCCATCCTCACACAGTGATACACACACACACAGTAGTGACTTCACACACCAGGGGGCAGTGAGCACACGTGCCCGGCGTGGTGGGCAGCCCTATCCTCAGAGCCCAGGGAGCAGCTGGGCAGTTCAGTGTCTTGCTCAAGGGCACTTCATTCATGTCCTGCCAGTTCAGGGATTCGAACCGGCGACCTTCCAGGCCTGGATCCCAAACCACCAGGTCTACTACCTACTACTCCTCCTACTACACCAAGTACTACAACTTCATCTACTACAAGCTAATAGACCTACACCTACTACTACTACTGTACTCACACCTAATACAACTCATAGTGCTACACCTAGTACCATTCCTACTACTTCATCTACTACATACTACTAGTATGCCTACACCTAGTTCTACTATACCTACACCTACTATTACCCATACTGCTAGCATACCTCCATCTACTACTATACCTACACCTACTACTCAACCTACATATACGTACACCACTCTGTCAGAATACACGTATGTGATCTGTTTTGAAATCAGACTTGTTGCCAAGTCGACTAGTCTTCCGACTGATGGAGCTGCAGCTTCAATAAACAAGCTGAGCATGAAATCATGTTTGTATCATTGAGCAAACAGGCTGCATTAATATACAGCAAATCATTATGATCATCATCTCTGGATTTCAGATTTACACAGACACCGGCACCAAGAAAAGCTGTCCTTTCTCACTCAATCTCACACACTTTACACACACACACACACATATATATATATATATATATATATATACCTACACACACACACTGTTTTGCTCCCTCTCTACTTTCCTCGCAGCCTCACATTTCACACCCCCTCCGCCATTGGGATTACACATCAAATCT
Source organism: Acestrorhynchus altus (assembly GCA_034509495.1). Taxonomy (NCBI): domain Eukaryota; kingdom Metazoa; phylum Chordata; class Actinopteri; order Characiformes; family Acestrorhynchidae; genus Acestrorhynchus; species Acestrorhynchus altus. The sequence continues at coordinate 4,081,590 of CM067512.1, read as the reverse complement.
CTCGCTACCTTACCAACCGCTGCTATGGCAACTGCCGGCGAGCACAGAGCGGTGGGAATATATTGGGGCTGTGTGAACGAGAGCAAGTGCAGTGTCCATATCCTGCCTCGCTTTATAATTACAGGACCACACCAGCCAGTAATAACCACCAGTAACTCCTCCACCACCAACAGCTGACAAACACACTGACCGTGCTGGAGATCAGCATTAGACCCAACATGCGTGCCCACAGACATGTCCGCCTGGCTATGTCCACATAACGTGGACGTGATCTTCAACTGGACTCTGCTGTGATACAGAGATGATCCGTCAGGACCTGGCTGAGGTTGGGAAAGTTTTATGCTGGAGCTGCAGTGCAGTGTCAAGTACAGTGTAGATCATCAAAGACCTTCCTTCAACTCCCTGGACTATAATCTTGGTATCTTTTGGAAGGTGACACTGTCAGAACTTTGTTGTGCAGGCTTAAGTTCTCCTGAAGCAGAACTGCTGAAGATCAAACGGTAGAAATCAGAGCCTTGGAAAATATATAGCTATAATATATCTGTCTCCTTTAGAGACCTAGAGACGCCGCAGGGACACTAATCCAAAACGTTCTAGCTCCTGAATCAGGTGTCAGAACTTTAAAGAAACAGAATAACCTTTAATATTCACCAAACAACAGTAACAGAGTAACATCATTACTCTAAATGTAATTAAAAATAATCATTAAAAATATGAAATATATAATCAAACTCATCAAAAATGACATTTATAACACACACACACACACACACACACACACACACACATATTATATATGACAATCAGGTGGAAGTGGGCACCCTGTTTGATTTAAAGAACAAGGATCTATCAAACCCTGACCTTCATAACACAGTTAAATCATTATGGCAGGAACAAAGGAGATTTCTGAGGAGCTCAGAAGCAGCTTTCTCCCACTGGTTAATGTTAACGTTCACGAGTCCACTGTCAGGTGATCACAATGGTGAGCATGGCAGGGTTGCAAGGAGAAAGCTGCTGCTCTCCAAAAAGAACACCACTGTCTGTCTGCAATTTGCCAAAGATCACACGGACAAGCCAGAAGGCTGCTGGAACACGGTTTTGAACCTGAAGCAGCAGTTTATGGGAGGAAACCCACCAACATAACAGAGCTGAAGCTGTTTATTCCTGAAATTCCTCCCAACTAATGTGCAGGACTGATCAACACTTACCGGAAATGTTTAGTTGCAATTACAGCTGCACAAAGCGGTCACACCAGATACTGAAAGCAAAGGTTCACATACTTTTGCCACTTACAGATACATCATAATGGATTGTTTCCCTCAATAATTAAAGGAGTGTGTCTGTCTGTGTGAATATGTCTGTCTCATTTGCTTGATTTGGTTCTTATTATCTACTTTCAGGGAAATCTGATGAGCTTTCGGGTCACATTTACGCTGAAATACTGAGGAATTTAAAGGATCACAAACACAAGCACTTCCCTATGAACAGTGTGAAACGGTGTGAAACCGTGTGGTTAAATTGCACACTGCGACAGCGAAGCCGAAATGATATATGCTGCAGCCCTGTGGTAAAATCAGGCACTTTCGTTCCCAACAATTACAGAAAAAGGCTGTGAAACCCTGGATGCTCCGACTAACGTACTGAAAACTGAAATGTTACAATATTGACAGAGGGGCTATTTCTTGTCCACCCCTCTCCACTGTATCATAGAGTAAAATGGCACAGAGACACCACCACTCCAACAATTATATTTAGGTGAAGCAGACAAATGCACAGGTTGTGTTCTGCACCATGAATGTATGGTTTATAACCTCTCTGCGAAACTACTGTAAAACAACACCCCGAGCATTATTCAGTGCATCCCCGTCTTTCACATTCAGGAGAGCTACATTTTCCAGTCCTCATTGTAAAGAGACAGTGTGGTGATGTCCTGGTAACAGTAAGACTCACCACAATCATTTCAGACGGCTCCAGGACGATGCACTCGCATCCGCGACGCAAGCTTCCTGCAGAGCGCTTCCCAAAACTAGGAGAGAAGAAAAATATGCAACATTACTTTTATGTTTTTATAATTTACTCATTTACCCAGATTCTGCACGCACACACACACACACACACACACACACACACACACACACACACACACACACAGACACACACACACACAAACACACGCACACACACAAAAAAGTGTTCATAATCTGGGCTGTAAGATTCCACGGGGAGAATGAGTCCAAGACTGGAAAAGTCCACCAGCTGACATCACGGATCTCATGAATGGAGCACAGTGCCAGGAAGGTGGGTGGGTATGAGGGGGTTTACAGAAAAGAAATACTGTAGGAGCTACAGATGGAAATGCAGGGTGGGGTAAACACACACACACACACACACACACACACACGCACACAAACATCATCTTAAGACTTCTTATTCACCAGCCAATATAAACAACCCCATAACTGCGAGGGAACTGGTACACTATGGACAAATGTATTGGGACACCAGTTCATTTAGCAATTGTATTAAAGTTCATCCTGCTTTTATCATCAGTGAGGTTGGGATGGAAGATCATCACCAAATTTTAAAAATATTTTACCTAGAACCCTTTACTTTCGTAAGAATCTATTCTTCACACTCCAACTTGTTGTATTCGGGCAAAATGCACCCGACTATCCCCCGAAACCTGTTATGCTGCATCCATAACCCCACATCAATTGATGATGAAAGAGGATTTTCCCTTCTATTACGCAGCGGTGGGCGGCAACCTTCCGAATGTTGAATTTCTGATTGGTTGTTGTGGAGAAAGTCTTAAGCCTATCATAAAGTGATGTCTCCAACAGGAAGCACCATATTTATACAATATTACACATAATAACCTCATTCCATTCATCACTACCGTATAGACATCGACAGGCTTCTGTGTAATGGACAGCGTCACAACAAACCACTCAGACTGAGTTTATACACACACAGACACACACATGACGTGTGTGTGTGAAATAATGACTGTACTGAAAATTACATTCACAAATTTAATCACTGGGTGTCCAAAGTCTAAGCGCCATAACTCGTGTGTTTACCCCCCACTTTAAGTCTGAGCTGTATTAGCTCTGCTAACAGTGACCTCCTTTGTCTTTGTCCTGTTTTGCTCATTGGTTTAAGCAATAATGCTGCTGGTAAAGCACTTTTCTTTTACAGGAATAAGCTGACCACAGGCACAAAAGTCCAGAGCTCACATGCATACACGCCTCTTTTGCTGTGGGAGAAGTTAGTGACAGTGCAAACTCAACCAATTCCATATTAAGCTGACCAATGAGCATCATTAACGTCATTGTCCCGGCCCCTTAATAGGCGAGATATTGGATGAATGAAGGGACAGAGTTCTCATCTGGTCCAAACATTGTAATACTGTAATACTGCCCTGTAAAACAGCTACATTTAAAAGCTGACAGCAACATTTATTTGGTGACTGTATGATTCATGATCGATATAATCAATCAGTCGTGTCAATAATCGTTTGTTCAACTGACCAAAATCGTCATTTTTTTTCAGCACTGGAAATCATCACCCATCCTTAATCTCAATTTACTGGACAAAACCTGGACATCATCATGTTTCCTACACACCGGACAAACCTGAAGTGCCTCCATTCAGTCCTGATTGACACATTCATCAGAAACGGACACATACGAGGACGCCTGACCACAATGAGTAAACAGAGCTGGTAAAAAGCTGACCAGTGCGTTTCACAGCATGCGTTTCACAGCTATTTCTGCTCTTCGTTCGGTGACCACACACTGTGAGGGCCTCCCTCCCTCATTTCTTGCCTTTCCATTTCAGCTTTCAGATTACTGCATATGCTGAACATACCAGCCTAAATACTAAACTGTATGGCACCCTGTCTGTCTGTGGACACCCCTTCTAATAAATGCAGTCAGCTTCTTTAAGTTAAACGGAACCACGTCTAATGACAGGTGTGGGCTAGAGGGGTAAAAGCCCCAAGCATTGAGCTATGGAGCAGTGGAATGGTGTTCTCCGGAATGATGGTCCTCCATACAATACTTTTAGGACAGATTAGGGTTAGACGGGGGGGTTGAGCTGAGTTAATTACGTTAGTTAAACGTTTTGGTTTAACTGGTACAATGGTTTGGTTTATCTGGTGTGAGTCAATATTTTTATGATGCACAACTAGTTCTAGAAATATTAAAGATATTCATCATGTACATAGTAAAGCGCATCGCAGCGTAATTTTGAATGATAACCATTAATAGCCAACTCGTAAACCCCCCCCCCCATCAGCCCCCCCACCACCCACTCTGAAGCCTAGTATCCGGACAGAGTGCTCATTCAGGACCAGGAAGCATGAGCTTAGACCAGAAAGATTTATGAGCGCTGCAGTTGTAGAAGAACATTCCTGAGCTACTGAGCTCAAAGGAATTCAGTTGAGATTCCTTCTGTTCCTGAGAGACATGATGCCCACCCTGCTGGCCCCTGTGGTCCACATTACACAACACCCGTGGAGTCTGGAATGTGGTTTTGAGATGACAACTACCAACAACAATCCATAACACACACCCCTAAAGAGTCCATACGTATACATTATAAACAGGCACACACTCATCGTCAGAAAATGCAATGGTGTCGTGCCGGATTGGAGTCACTCGGAATGGCAGCTGGTCATCTTCAGTGACAGACCACTTTGTCTTGGTGGAGACGGCCAATTAATCCATATGTGGAGGCACCGTGGTGAGGGCATGGGATGGATCATCACAGGAACCTCTACAACTCCATGCAGAGACGTCTGTTGCGTTAAACCCGACGCCGTACTGAGAGACACCACTTCTGTATAATACTGATCAGATCAGACTACATTTATAATCAGTTATTGATCCTGATCACCTTCATCTTCCTTCCCAACAGCACTGCAATCCCACACGTCCTTCTGGGAACTATTCATGCAACTATTTTTAGACGATGTGTATATAAACGCTTATGTCCCACATGCACGCAACCACTCATACACGCACATTCCAGCTGTGCATTCTTTTCATTTTGGTTTGACGCCAAGATTAAAAGAAGCTATTATGAAACTGCAGTCTGATGGTGGAGGGTTGGAGGGTTGGAGGGTTGGAGGGTTGGAGGGTTGGAGGGTTGGTGCAGGCAAGCAAAAGTTTTCCCAAGGGCATCAGAACAGATCGTCAACATTACCATTCAACTGCAAGGCTTGAAATATATTACTATATTCAGAATCATATAAGAAAAAGCACAGCAACCCAGAAGAGCACGAACTGAATGCCTTTCAGGAACTCCAACCTTTAATTAGCCTGGAGTGCAATACAGGAGAGAATGCACTGGACACCAGCAGCACAGCCATGACACCTTCTCGAGCTGCTCAGTACTCTGCACCTGCTTTAGGCACCTGTGCACATTCGTCTCCAAATCTGTGCAGCGAGCGTTTGTTACTGACCAGGAGACCATTTGTTATATGTATGAAATTAAGCCTCACTCATCCATCCAGGTCCATCCAAAAGTGTCAAGACTGAACTTCAGAAGATCAGATTCATCTTCAAATCAAGTCTAAATAATGGTCGCACTCTACCTCTCCAAGCTGCTGCGTCCGAGGAAAGTTTGACCGAAATCCACACCTTAGGAAGTGGGACCCCAGTCCGAATCCTAGAAAGCTTTCACAGATGTCTTCCCGGCATTGACACTCCAAGATAACTTTCTCATCTGTACATTCTGTTTAATCCAGAACCAGGAAAAACAAAGCAGATCCACATCAGAGACACACGTTCCGACTGTCCTGCGTACACTCTGTACACTCCCGCGCTCAGCCCTCACACCAGCCTGCGCTGTCTGCTGCCTTCATGTTATGGGAGTGCGCGCTAGCAGTGCATGAGTGCGTGCGAGTGTGCGCGCTCCTGCTGCTGGGCGTTAGTGTGATGATGACGGACTGGAGCCAAAATTCCAGCCAGCCTCCTGTTTCCTGCAAAGCTCAGAGTGAGGAGGGGCAAACCTCCAGCCACTAAACACTGACCTCTCAACCTCTACTATAAACAGTGTGGGGGGCAGTCCAATCACTGATACATAAAAAAGAAAAAAAGAAAAAACAGCCCAGTTGATACAACCAGTAAACAACTTCAAAACCATCATCTAAAACTATTTCCACTCCACCCAGTACAGCCATACTCCCATTCACTGTTGTCTTCAGAAACAAAAAGACTTGCTTGAAGAGAAACACTCCTCAGATGACTAGTGAGGCTGTCATTAACTTATGAAGCTCATCAGATGAAGACATTCTGGACAAGTCTCTAAACGAGAGGAGCAGACAGGATTGGGGACGGCAGCGAGGAATGTGAAAATGGAACTAACTTCATTTTGGGGAACAATGACAACTTTTGGCAAAACACTGTAAGCGAGTTGGTGGTTCCTTCCTCCGTGTCAGACACTTGCTGATCCAGCACTTCTTCTGAAATCATGAGTCTTACTATGAATTTACAGTCTCTGCTCTTCTAGAAAAGAGTTATTGGATATTGGAACACAGCCGTGAGGTCAGGAACTGAGGGATGATTAGTTCTGGCACTCCAGACGGCTCCTTGACTGGCACGGGACCTGTGGTCCATGTTCTCCAGAACATCCCACTCCATTGGTGATTGTGATGGCACCTCTGTCGTGGACCACCACATGTCAGAGGATGTGAGGATGTGTCCTCAGAACCACACGACTGACTCCTTCTGAATCCTTGTTCATTTTCCTGCTTCAACACATCAACGTGAAGAACTGACCGTTCACTAATATATCACAGCACTTCTCTGGACCACCTGACCGTGGTTGCATTGTTGTGGTCAAGTGGTTTATGCTTTATTTACCAAACTGTCACTACGGTTTAACCACTTGGGACCCATAACACACTAGTTTAACCTGGCTCTGAGCAGACGTCACGCCAGCAATATCTCCCACACTTTTGATTACGAGAAACTTTTCATAACATTTGCAGACCAAATGACCACAGCAAACAATAGAAGAAAACCAGATCCCATGTTACTTTGTGGTCTGAACAACACAAGCCATTGTTGGTTGCTGAGCCTGGAATGCCTATTTCCAGCTCTCTACCTTCTTGCATAATCACTGGCACAAGTAGCAGGTGGTACTCTTGCTGCCATTTCCAGACACTGTCTCAAAACCTGATTCTAATCAGCACTTTGGAGCCCATTATTTTGTGCAATTCTGGTGGGCGTTACGTAATTGTACGCTTGGTGGATGTATTTTGGGGACGTGAAGAGTTATAAGCCTCTGTTTCCAGGGTGATGGATTGCAGAAGCATGGAACCAGAATCTGGTGAGGTGAAGGTATTTGCTCTGCTGCCACTGCTGACCTTTTAGATTTGACCTCCTATGTATGGGCATACCAGCACTCTCGTGTCTGCTAGGACTCTGGAGCTTCCAGACAAAATGTTAGATGTTCCAGATGTTTTTATCAACATACACAAGGCCAATCCTTAAAGACCACGTTTTTGTGAATTCCTCACATTAGCACACCCCCTGCAACTCTGAAAGGGCTTGTTAATGAGCTGATTAATTGAATCAGGTAAGTGAAGAGTTGGGGAAACCCTAAAACATGCTGGGCAGGGGTGCCTCCGGGACCAGAGTTAAGAAACACTGTGTGTCTGAGGAAAGACATCGAACAGTTTACTCCCTACAGCACAGAGTTCACCAACCCTGCTCCTGGAGAACCTCCTTGCTGTAGACTTTAGATTCAACCCTAATCCACCCACCTAATCCCAAATAATTACAGCCTTCAGACCTTCTTGACTGGCGGAAAGGGGTGTGTTAGATTTGGGTTGGTGATACCTGCTATAGCTTGTACCAACCACCACAGGGGTGCTATGAGAGACGAGGTCAAAGGAACATGACTGTTCAAAATAAATAAAAAGAAAGGTAGTTTAGCCTCAGGCCTTTGGGGGGGTTTGGTGCTTTGTCTCACACCGAACCGTCCAAATCTTGATATGCAGCGAACCTTCACGTTCCACCCCTGCTGTAATAATCTCTGAACATGCAGCTTTCTTTGAAATGTTTGAAAGAGTGGGGAAGGTCGAAGCTCTACAGAAGAGACATGTTCTGATTCTGTGACTCAGATAAGCCTGCCACAGGCCACTGGTATTAATGAGACAGGACACCCCAAAATCACCTTCATTTTTAATACATTTACCCTTCATTTGAAAGGTTTTGAGGGATGGAGATAATACAACTTTATATTTTCTGAAACAACAGAACAAAACTAACATGACAGAGAACATCTAGATAGAAACCATCTGCTGAAGTCGCTACGGCAGCCTGATCGTTCCACGTTGGCCGTTGATTCTCCACTTGTAAATCATTATCCAGACAGTGGATTTGCTGATTTTTGGTGCCTTCCCAGATTCCTCTACATCTACAACCTCCTTTCTGAAGGCCTCAAAGTGCTCTTTGGATATTGCCATCTCAACTCAATAATCAAGAGCAAACCAAACTTATGTCTGAGGTTGAAATAAGACATCCTCCCCCAAAATCCTCTCTAACGGAAATCAAATCATCTGCAAATGAGTGGCACCTGATTCTAATTTTACAATGTCCTAACTTCCTAACTTTTTCATCCACATTTTAAGAAAATGACATTTAAAAAATTAATATTTAAAATATTACATTTTACAAATGATTTCTAAAGACATTTCTTCACTTTTATGTGATTAGTCATATGACCTCCATCTCTCATTACCGTTATAACGAAGCTCAAACAGTAGCTTGACAGTGCCCCCTCCTCCACTCTGGGACCAGTCTACTACAGTGGAAACTGATCTGACTGACCCTGCGTGTGACCCTACGTTTGTGTGTGGGTGACCGCATTCAGTCATGTGGTCCGGATCGCTCTGACCTGTTTGTGTTTCAAAGGAACACTGGCCGAGGTGTGAACAGCTACTGCTATGGTGGCCTGTTTGAGGTCATTCTGATGACATGCTCTGAAACCATTGCCAGATATTATTTCTATGCTCCTCTGGTCACACAAGAATAGTGGATTCAGAAAGGAACAGTCAGTGCTGGGAGAAGGTCTCACACACAGTACCCAGCTGTACTCACCTCCCAAGTTAAACTGGAAGTGTGAGTAATAAAGGCTGTTGTGTCACAACACAGTTCAGAAGGGTTGATTCACAGCCTTTCTGGTGAGAAATAAGTGTCTAAATAGATTGTGAGGCATTATAATGTAACTGATATGCACCAATCACACACACACACGCACACACACACACACACACACATTTTTAAACATGAAAATTCCTCTGATCTTCAATAATTACTTTTTTACAAATGAATACATTTTTTCAGTTATATGGATTTAGATATATTGCTATATTAATATCTCCCAATATAGTTCAAATGCAGACCAAATGTTCACTGTCTATTGACAAAAGTTTTGGGACACCTGTTCATTCACTGTGTCTTTAGAAATGGTATGGAAGAGAGATTCTCCTGCCTTTGTTGGAGTAACTGTCTAGTGTCCAGGGAAGCCTTTCTACTGGACTTTTAAATGCTTTGATACTTTACTTTCTCTGTAATAATAAATGTTGAATCAGCAGTTTCTGCTGATATTTGCTTTCAAATATCAATTTTAATACCATGGTATACATAAACAGGCAAGTAATCTACAATAAATGTAGTTGTAGTGTAATGGACACAAAGCCATTATCTCCAAGGTTTGTTTCATACTTTAGTATAAGACAATCACAGTGGTTTAGTGGAACATGCATGGTTTCTTGGAGGTCCTGGATTACGGACATACCTGGATCTGGGCAGGAACATGGACTCTTTGATGAACACGGACCCAGACAGCAAGATGTACCAGCAGCTGCCGATGTCATCCGGACTGTGGGAGGGAGGGAGGGAGGGAGGGAGGGAGAGAGAGAGAGAGAGAGAGAGAGAGAGAGAGAGATGGGAGTCAGTCAACAGGCACAAACAGTGAGACAACTGCAAAATTGTAGTAACCCTGAATTCTGTGTACTAGATTGACATAGAACACCAACGACCAATCAAATCTGTATAAACAACAACACTTATTCTGACCTGGTTTAATTAGTAAACAAAAAAAAAAAATCAAATCGTCTGAATTAAACAGTCTGTTTAATTCTAAGTGATAAGGCGAGTTGCGCACACACACACACACACACACACACACACACACACACACACACACACACACACACCCCATTAGTGCAGAAGATTGGGGACAAACAAATAAAGCCCAAGAAAAATGGAGGATGTAGGATAAGAGCCCTTTAATGATCCTCTGGGCTTTAATGAGCAATTACTGTAAGTGTAACATCGCAAAAGTGCAACCAGGCTTTAAACAGAACAGATGATTTATCATTCTGGTCAGGAGTCTGTAGAACAGTGCAGGACCTTCCCATCGAGATTTCTGTGAACCTTCTGAATCACAGATTCACAGGCGTCCATACATTCTGACTCAGCACTGTTCCTCTACGCTGAAACACACGTCAGAAGAGCACAATGAACGGCAGACATCATATCCTACAAGGACATTCAGTCTTTGGTCTAATATGAGATAATATTGTTCCTTTAAATCGCTCGACTGTAGAACACGCAACAGATGCTACTGATATCATTTCAAGCAGAGCAACTCAAAGAAGACAAGAAGAAGAACTGGAGGGAGAACTCTGAGAACTTGAATAAAAAGAGATGGAAATAGAAAAATGAAGCATGGAAGATGAAAGAACTTGAAGAACTCAAACAATAACTTGAACTCAGAGAAGAACTTGAACTTAAAGAAGAACAAAAACCTGAAGGAGAGAAGAACGGAACTTAAAGAAGTAGAAGAAAAGGATGATATAATAGAACCAATCAAATCAAATCAAAATTAATTTGTGTATAACTGATGTCACAGAGCAGCTTCAGAGATTAACACACCAATGCAAGAACCTTTTAACTCAGTAATGAACTATATAGGCAATCAAATGGAGTGTCCACAGCACTTTACCAAAGAACCCTGGAGAACCCCTTCCTCACACTGTAGCAGAGGTAGCAGTACAGCACATAGTTGTGTGAGCTTTATTATTAATGCATTACATGTCTATTTCCATATTTCCATATTTCTCTGGGTTTATTGACAAATATTTAACAAATGTTAAAAGAGGAGGTTCTGTAAAGCCTGCGAAGTCCAAAACGCAACAGGTCTCATACGGCACAATCAGAGGGACATTCCTACCGGACAGCCCTCAAACTAGGGCTTAAATTATCCTGGTTAGTCAGACAAATGAATGTTCCTCTGAAGGTTCCTCAGTTCGTCCCAGTTTGGTGAGATGTCTTAAGACCAATAAGAGAACTCCTGCTTCATGAAAGACGTCCACGCAAACCCAACCTTCAGTGCACGCCTGGATTATCGACACAGAGACACAAAGAAAGGCCTCGACGTGGAACGAGCTTTAAGGTGTGGATATCGTCTTCTGCGCTAAATCCAGAACAATACGAACCAAAATAATGAGAGTTACTGGGGGAGAACACCAGCGTGCAGAAAGAGGGTTTGATTTCCCTGTGTTCTGGAGCCACACAGACCCTGAAAGCGATACAGACTCAAAAGCAGACATGAGAGGTTTCGCTATAGGAGGGAGCGCAAAGAAAAGAACAGTCAAACAGACGGAAATAAACTCTATCATCACATCCTCCCTCTCTCTCTCTCACACACACACAAATATAGCATCACTAACGGCAGTGTGTTTAAGAAAATAGCACGCTGACACACAGCTCTGTAAATACTCCTTCTCCGGGTGTCGGAGAACAGACAGCAGTGCCGAAAGCGAGCCTGGGAGTGTTGGGTCGGCGCCAGAACTTCTATACAACCCTCAGTGTGAGCTCTGAAGAGGTGTTCATACACCAGGAGGAGGAAGACGACGACATCATTCGGCCGAATGCCTCCCTTTACCTCACACTACCTCGCTCTGCTTCACTCCGCTTTACCTCACCCAACCTCACCCTACCTAGCTTCACCCTACTTCCCTTTACCTCACTCCACCTCATCCTGCTACACCATAACTTCACTCCACTTTACCTCACCATAGCTTCACCCTAGCGCACTCCACTTTACCTCACCTTACTTCGCCATAGCTTCACCCTACCTCACCCTATTCACCATAACTTCACCCTACCTCACTCCACTTTACCTCACAGATTCTGGCAACTGGCTGTGAGGATTTGATTGCATTCAGTGACAAGAGCATTAGTCAGGATGTTGAATGATCCCCACCTCCTCATCCCCAACACCCCAAATCATCCCTATAGAACTGGATGGCCCACCATTCCAGAGAACACTAATCCACTGCTCCACGGTTCAAAGGTGGGGAGCTTTAGACCCCTCAAAACAATATCTAGGTCTTAGGCTGCTCCAGAGAGTTCTATTCTACTGGCAGTACTTCTCTATTTTGTAACCAGACTTTCTTTATGCATCGATTGATGGATTGTTCAAAACTCTAAATTCTATATTTTCCATTTGTACTGTAAGCAAATGCACACAGTGCATTAACCATCACTTTATGACCCCCTGGGATACCGCTGTAACCTGACACTTTAATGGTCATGAGTGTGGGTGTCAAGAACATTTAAAGTTCTAAGTTCCTTATGGAACCAAAACTGGTTCTTCTACATAATCACTCATAGAACCTTTTGTAGTGACTTTTATTTTTAAGTGTTTATTTTATACATGGAAGAAAAGGACAAAGTCTGGGTATTTTCTACAAACATCTAGGTTCATCGTCTCGTTCACACTGTGGTATATTTATCGCTGCCTGATGTGCAGGTTTTATTGCCACGCAGAGAATATTATCAACCCTGAAAATCCAATCCAATCGCAGCAACGCTTCAGCTGTGAAATCATCTACAAAATATTTTTCAAAATCACAACTTCTTTCCATATTTTTAAGCCTGTAGTGAAAGCACGCTGCTTCATCTTCTAAGAGGATGCATCGGAAGCTCTCGCGCTGCGATAGGGAAGCCGTCGCTGCAGGGGAACGCACTCCTCTACCTGAAGCAGAGAGATGAAGCTGTTACTGAACAGACTGCAGACATTGCAGCAGTCCTCTCTGTTCTCTGCTCTGAAGTTCCGGGAGGCTCAAAGACCACCAGAAAACCTCCTGAAGATTGGCCCCTCAAGACCAGACACACACACACACACACACACACACACACACACACACACACACACACACACAGACTTGCAAAAGCAAGTGTCCTTGCTCCATTTCCAAAACAGGACTAATGAGGCAACTCCAGCACACCCACTGACGCAGCACGAGCATCCCTCCCTTTTTCTCTTGCTCGTTCGCCTGCTCCCTCACTCCCTCGCTTTATCTCTCGGCTTCCCTTCATCCCTGACGCCTCTGCTTCCATTCCTGCTTTGAATCGTTCTCCCGCCTGGAAGCAGCAAAAGACTGAAACACTCAATTATTAATCAGTGAAATGCAGAGAGAGAGAGAGAGAGAGAGAGAGAGAGAGAATTAAAGTACAAGAAGAGAATGCAGGAATGGAGGTACAGAAGAAAGAGGAAAGAGAGAGTGGAGAGGTATAGAGGAATGAAAGTGTGTGTGGGTGTGTGTGTGTGTGTGTGTGTGTGTGTGTGTGTGTGTGTGTGTGTGTGTGTGAGAGAGAGAAAGTAGGTATTGAAGGAAGAGAGAGAAAGAAAGAGTGGGAGTTATGGAGGGAAGAGAGAGAGACAAAGAGAGAGCGAGAGAGAAAGTATAGAAGGAAAGGAGAGGTGGAAGAGAAAGGGAGAGTTAGAGAGGTAAGAGAGAGAGACAGAAAGAGTGAGAGAGTGAGAGAGAGTGAGCACATTCTGCATCATCATCATCAGCAGTAGCAGCACAGACCTGACTGAACTGGGTCACGGAAACGTTCCTGCAACGATCATCAAACACACCCCAAAACCCCCAAAACCCCCTCTCAGAGAGGAGCAGAAGATACAGTAGTGCAGTACGGGGGGAGAGGAGTGGATTTACACCCCCACCCCTCAGCTCAGTACTGAAGACTGAGGGCCGGTTTCTTAGGGAACTCAGGGATGCACCAGTATGAAGTCTCTGCTATATCATAACCTGCAAGACCTTCACAGGATCACATGAACGGAGTTGCTAGGGTTCACCAGAAGGAGGCGTGCTTGTGCTGTTAGGCAGCAGCTGTGGTGTGAAGCAGGGCAGCTTCTGCTGACTTCATTAGCTCCAGCTGAGAATCGTAACTGTGCATCTTGAAGGTCCAAGATCAATATGAAAACCAGTTCAGGAATAGAATGGGCTTTTTAACACGTCTGCTCCTAAATCCCCCAGCAAGAGCTGGCGAACCACGCAAAACACATTTCGCTTTACTGTTTCAAGTTTGAAAACTAGACCCTTAGAGGCTTCTAGGGGTGTGTTTGTAATGTTTTGTGAAACCTGTTTCACTGGGTAAAAGACTGATCACAGCTTTATATGGATCGATATCGATCTGAAATGAAAAATAGATTTTTTTTAAACCCAACCTAAAATCTCGGTCAGATTCTTATAGGTGGGTGTGTCTCGAAAGCTTCAGAGCTCCAGCGGGACTTTATTCGACACCAGCCGCCTGGTCAGAGCACAGGGAGAAAAGCGGAGTGCTGAGGGGTGTGGGTAGAGGTGTGTGAGTCGGCACCTCAGACCAGAATGATGGATCACCAATCATCCACGCACCCACACACACACACACACGGGGACTGGGTATGGTTACGGATTTAATCACTGAAATCAGATCACTATTGTCCCACTAGTGTACATTAAATGGCAATAACACGGTTAGTGAGATTTAAACTGGGAGCAGGACAAGCTGAGCAGCCTGTTATTAAGCAGAGGCTTTATAGCAGGTATTAAACTCCATCTTTCTCAGAGGTAGTTAAGGGGCGTAGCGGTACACACAAGTCACGGTTTGACACAGCAGGAATAAACCCAACCCCAAGCAAGCTGAGCTTAGGACGGCCTGTTGCTAACTTGCTTACAGCTCAAGGCAAGGGTTCCTCTATCCACTTTTAGCCCCGCTGCGTTTGAGCTCTGATAAACTGCTCATCGGAAGTCTATCAGTGTGGAACAGCCGTCGGACGCCACTGCATCGCTGACTGCATATTACTGAAGTCCAGTCTAGTGCTCGCCAGAGGTCTTCACTACATAGGCAGCCTCTTCAGCCTTTATCCAAATGCAGCTTATGTTGATTGGTAAGCCAGGCCTCCCTTCGTTTTTTCCTACACTCCTCAACTCCACTCATCTTTCGGTACCTGGTGGCTCATTTTTCTCTGCCGTCGCTCCGAAATGCAGCTTCCGAAGCTGCAAAACATTAAAGCAATGGTAGACAACTCTGGTCCTGGAGTTCCAGATTCCTGCACAGCTTTGTGCTTTCCCTGCTTAAGCACACCGGACTCAACTTAACTGTTGATTTAGGTTTAGTAGATCCATAACAGAACTGAATTGAAATATGTTCTTTTATTTAAAGGAACCCTATTAACGCATGAACTTTTAAGAGAACCTGTGGTAAAAAAAAAATCACGTTTGGTGGTTAGCTATGTTAGGGTCAAGCCAGTAGAGTAGAGTAGAGTAGAGTAGAAAAGTGCCAACTGATGCTCATGGAGGTCCCACCTCACAACTTACAGGATCTTCTGCCAAGTTCTTGGCACCACATAGCACAGGAGACCTTCAGAGGTCTTGTGGAGTCCATTTCTTGAAGAGCCAGAGCTTGGTACAAAGGCAGGTGGCTTTAATGTTATGGCTGGTGAAGAGTTATATTGCCTAGAATATCCATACATCAGATTACGCAACTCCACATACATGCACAGACAACACAAGACACAGGAAATCCCGTGTCATCATCTTCCCTGCAGCTACCGAACAGCAGGGTATCTCACACACACACACACACACACACACACACACACACACACACACTTTTCTAAATGCTCACAACCATTTAATGGTTAAACAGTTAACTATTGCTTCTTCATGGTTCTACAGGCAATGCTTGAAATGCATTACATCATTATTTATTCATGGGAATATTATAATATTCAACATCGTTAAACTCCATCGCTCTCACAGTCGGCTCACGTGCATACGAAGGGCGTGATGGGACACGGAGGGCACAGTTTGAACACCTCAGTCTGACACAGCAGGAATGAATAGTGTCTCGGTTTAATTTGCAGGGTTTTTTACAGAAATAAACTGTGACTGTGAAACAACCAGGTTTGTTTAGATTGTAAACGGTCCAATACTTTTTCACGTGGTTGCCAGAACATTTTATGGGCCGCAAGGTACCAGAGATGCTGCTTTAGGTCCATAAACAAGGTCAGCAGAGATATGTGTGACGTTGTACACCAACTTTTTAATCAATTAATCATCAAGGTTAAACACACACACACACACACACACACACACACACTACTTGGGTCAAATAAGATCATCTTTATCCATGTCAAGTGAGGTTAAACAAAGTGTCACCAGAGATTCACTCCATCTATAGCTTTTCAGAATAGGATTTCCTAGAATATGCATCACACACACACACGCACACACACACACACACACACACACACACACACACACACATAGTATATTAGTATTATTAGATATTATCAGGGATGCATTTGGGTGCAGGGTGAACTGACCCAGGGAGAGAACCAAATAATGTGTCTTGCTCGAGGAGAAAAGAAAAATGGAGTGTGAAATTGGAGGGGAGTGTCTGTATGTGGGGGCTGGGGGGCTGGGATCACCCTTGGGAACCATGGTGTGTGTGTGTGTGTGTGTGTGTGTGTGTGTGTGTGTGTGTGTGTGTGTGTGTGTGTGTGTGTGTGTGTCCAAAGGCAGAAGAGGGGACCCAGAACAATAGCAAGACAAAGCAAATAACCACCTTCCAAAAACATTAAGAGGATATGGGAGGGAATTACATGGAAGGACAGAGAGAGAGAGACACACACACACACACACACTCACACACACTTGCAAAAAAGGGAGTGAGCCAAATCTGGGTCAGTGTGTTTAAGATTGAGATCAATAGCTCTGCCATCCAAGAACTGCTGTCCTGCTGCTGCTCTCAGCTGTTTATTCTTTCATTAGAAGAAGTGCAATAAGCACATCATCTGTATCGGAATGTCTGGAAGACAGCATTCCCACTATTCCCAGACTATTAACCCCAGTCTTGTTTTGAGTCTTAATTTCAGACCTTTTATTCAGTAAAATAAATTAATCACAATCTACAATATACTATTCAGCATCTACTATAAATGATTCAGTATCTACTATAAATGATTCAGTATCTACTATAAATGATTCAGTATCTACTATAAATGATTCAGTATCTACTATAAATGATTCAGTATCTACTATAAATGATTCAGTATCTACTATAAATGATTCAGTATCTACTATAAATGATTCAGTATCTACTATAAATGATTCAGTATCTACTATAAATGATTCAGTATCTACTATAAATGATTCAGTATCTACTATAAATGATTCAGTATCTACTATAAATGATTCAGTATCTACTATAAATGATTCAGTATCTACTATAAATGATTCAGTATCTACTATAAATGATTCAGTATCTACTATAAATGATTCAGTATCTACTATAAATGATTCAGTATCTATTATTAATGATTCAGTATCTACTATAAATGGTTCAGTATCTACTATAAATGATTATCTACTATAAATGGTTCAGTATCTACTATAAATGATTATCTACTATAAATGATTCAGTATCTATTAAAAATGATTCAGTATCTACTATAAATGATTCAGTTTCTATTATAAATTATTAATTATCTACAGTAAATTTTTCTGTATGTACTATTAATGGTTCAGTATCTGTTACTAATGGTTAATAAGCTACAATTAAGCTTTAAATTCATCAATATCTATCATATCTCCTCTATGGTTCAGTAACTGGTATTAGTGATTAAGTACCTGCACTATGGCACTTTGGGAGCTGCAGGAGACCTTTCACAAGAACTGTGTGATGCTACATAACTTGAGTCACATGACTGTAAAATCCTGTGATATTACTCTACTGCCTCAGTCCACATCATTCTTTCACTTCAGGTGCAGCTTCTAAATCTCTGTTTGTTAACAAGAGCAGTTGTCCACGAGGGGGCGCTCAAAGCATAATTTGTATTTACTTGCAGTTTAAAAGAGAATTCCACTCCCCTGTAAAGAAGAAAAAAAGGACTTACTAGTAGAGGACTTCATTCGCTTCATGTCTTTCATAGCGCACGGTTTCACACATCATCCTGCAGAGAGAGAGAGAGAGAGGGAGAGGGAGAAAGAGAGAGAGAGAGAGAGAGAGAGCGCATCACTGGTGTGAAGGATAACACTCGGCAGATGGCACGGCTCCAGGAGAAGCAGCCGCCAGTTTCATGGTTCTCTGTGCTCACGATCGTCCGGCTCTTATCATTAAATACACGGTTGGAGCATCTCTACACACAGTTCAAGAGGATCAAGACCTGGGTTTCGTGAAGGAAATCTGGAAACGGAACGATGTTTTTTTCTTTATCTTATATCAGTTTTTTCCACATTTCTTCTTAAAAGAAAACTCGTCTATAAAAATGATCTGTCTGATTGACCTGGTCATTACTGAATAATGAGACCATTACATGGAATTGGCTTAAATGCTGTTGATCCACAATTTGGACGTCCAACAATGAAGATGGAACACAGAGCGCAAACATTGAGTAAGCCGTTTACATCGTACGATCTTAGTTTGGTTTGCTCTTGATTGTTGATCCAAAGAGTTCTAAGAGACCTTCAAAAAGAAGGCTGCAGATGCAGATGAGTCTGGGCAGGGATTTAAAAACATCTCAGAACTATTTAGAAAAAGACATTTCTTCGATTGTAGGCGTTTAGTCATATAAACTCCATCTCGTAATATTCAAATAATCCATACGTTGAATGATTTTAATGCTTTCTGTGGAAACTAGACCAGCACAAAAGCCAAACCCCCAGAATGTCCCGGCCCCTTTTAGCACAGAGAGGATCCTGACAGCACTCCAGTGCTGCTCCCGAATAAACATCTGATTTGCTGCTGCTAAATTGGAAACCTCTTGCTCTTGCTGGCCAATTTCAAATGCATCAGAAATCAAAGAGCAAAACATCTCCTTTCAAATCTCCACACACACACCTCACCCAATCAGAGAGGCACTCCATCCATCACCGTCTGCCTATACATGCCTTTCAACATGCAAACCTTCATCCCACACATCTGAACACGTATCCTTCCCCCTCCCACACACTCGCTCTTACCTCAGCTGATGTTCTCTCAGGTTCGACAGGGCCTCCATGCCGTGGAGATAGGAATACACGATCTCAAGGTCCTGAAGAGACAGCGAGAAAGCGCAGATCAGTGTCTGTTCATCAGAGCACAGCACATATAAATATTGTGTTCTAGATAGTCCGCATAAACGGATCTTTGAAAAATTCCAACAACTTGTGGTCCCATTGTTTCTCATAAACCTGTTCAACCAGGCAGATATAAGGGTTCTCTATTCAGTAAAACCATTATCTTTACCAAAAATCACCAAAGAACCCCTTTTTAAGAGTTACACGTGCTACTGCTATGAACTTCACAAGCAACACTGACTTCAAAGACAAAGTCGGGTAAACCAATCATATGGGCTCATATAATTTACTAAGCTTCGGTAATTTCAGACCTTGAAATGTGATTCATTCTCTAATGATGCAACTGAAATGAATTCCTGATTAAAGTTAGTAACACACTGTACTGTTCAGCGAATAATCTTCAATCATTATGTTGCTGAGCAACCTGTGCCTACTGTTAAAGGCCTGCATGGGAGCTTATGTAAAACTGACCGCATCCACTGACTGTCACTATCGCAAGCTTATATGAGCAAACGTCTGCTTCATTTTGTTTCACTGCTGCTTAGTAACAAAGAGTCTCACAATACCTTCTGGTCCACATTCATCTCTTGTAATGAGTTGTGCTGTTCACTGGACATTGCACTTGTGTTGTGAGAGATTGTAGGGCTCGGATTCCACTTTATGATTTGGACATTCCGATAAAAATGGCTGATCTACTTGAGAGTGTCCTAAATGTAATTCAGATTACAGTTTGTGAGTTTTAAACACCGCTCAGGGTTTGTTTACGTGACCAGAGCTGACTGATGATGATGATGATAAGTACAATACTAACATTCCGATCCATCCACTAACATTCCGATCCATTGAACCAGATTTACCCCCAAAAAAGGTTCAAACGAAAGTTAACGAGCCTCCTAAAAAACTATGACCCATAACATCACGTCCAAAAAGCAAGCAAGCACACCATTACAAACGATGAAGCTCTCCACCCACAGTTGGACAGTGATGTGCTCCGTTTGGTTGATGTTCCATCCTCACCAACTACTGCCTTTCTTTCGAAACATGGTTAAACTCATCAAAAACTGATAAGAATCGAATCCATGAGGTTGAGAACAGGGTGCAGCGTGAGCCTCTGCTGCTCAGCAGCTTCTATATATTGGAGGGAGTTTTCTTTGTGGATGGAAACGAGCAGAAATACTCTGTTTTCAGCCTCTATTGTCTAAAAATCAATAAACATCAGGACTCAAAGTGAAGTCCAATCACAATGCTGCTCCCAAGGTCACCTTTCAAGGCATATCTTTACTTACTTTTTGTTGTGTGCTGCATTACTCGGGAACGGATTGTTGTAAAAGTTGCCAAACAAAAGGAATTTAAGTAATTTGTCAAATAATGTTCAATATAAAAAAAAAATGAATCGATACAGCACGTCATCTCATCAGGTGTAACTGCACAAACAAGGTCGAAAACTAAAAGGAAGCGCGAAACCACTAAGTATTCAGAGGCAAAAGTGTCCGATCAACATCGTCCAGCCAATATATCGGTCAATCCACAACCCTGACACACGCTCCAAGCTAAGGTCCTCACATCACCCAGTGAACGAGTGCGAGTGATTAAATGGAATTAGGCTGGAACAAACAGCGTCTTAGTAAGGCTAACATCCCTGAATGCAGTTTCAGTGCCCGTACTGTACGTCCGAGGACTATACACAGAGGACTGCACTGAAAGGTGGCAGGTCGGAGACATCAGTGCAGCCCAAGGACAGAAAAGCTACACACTAACTCAGCTCAATTACAGGAAAACGTAAACTATTTACAAAAAATGCACAAACAAACCAGTATAGACATCAGGTGACACACACACACACACACACACACTCAGAGCCCAATTCAGACTGGGATATATATACACACACACACACACACACACACACACACACACACAGATATGCGAGCTGTTGACATTATTGTTATAAATATGAATGAGCAGGTGTCCAAATACTTCTGCCCATATACAGTACATATTAAACAAATATGGGACATTTGTACAACTTCTTGTCCCGATATTTAATATTTAACCTGTGGGTGGGTGGGTGTGTGTGTGGGAGCACACAGTGCCCCCTGTCTCCTCTCCTTGGCCTTACAGCGCCACAGATGCCGGCACTGGGCCGCCTTTGTGCTCTCAAAGGCATGCTGGGATAGCGACAGGACAAAAGAGTGTCTGTCCTCACACACAGGCTCGTTTGAGCCCGGCCTCAGAGACCTTATGTTACAGCACACAGACACTCTCACACACACGTGCACACACACACACACACACACACACTCCACTCACTAAATATTAGCATTCTGATACACCAATGCATGCCCCTCGGTGCCAGTGGGAGACCCTTAGAACACACAAAGACGTGGGATATAAGCTGAAGGTCATGAGGAGCAGACCAGCTAGTGGAGCAGATATGGTCACAATCGCAGACCACTGACGCTGGACGAGGCAATGCCTTTGGTCTGCTCTTATGACCATCCAATGTCTAGTCCAGGTGGTGAATGAAGTGCCTGTAGGGCTCTGTCTCCCCCTGCTGATGTGTCACATTACTGCTGATAAAACACAATGAGTAGAGGGGGCTTCCATTTAAGAAATGATTCAGCATGAGTGTTTAAACCCCTCACTGTCACTGCTGGACCACCAACCAGAAACGTCCAGCCGACAGTGTCCTGTGGGCAAGCGTTCTGTGGACAGCGTCCTGTGAGCAGTGATGAAGGACTAGAGGACGACCAACACAAACTGTGCAGAAACAGATGAGCTTCTGTCTGTGACTTTACACCTACAAGGTGGAGACACTCGGTAGGAGTGTCTTATAGGGTGGACAGTGAGTGGACACAGGGTTTAAACACTCCAGCAGCACTGTTGTGTCTGATCCACTCGTACCAGCAACACACAGTAAAACACCACCACCATGTCAGTGTGACTGCAGTGCTGAGAATGACCCACCACCCACATCATAGCTGCTCTGTGGTGGTCCTGAGGGGTCCTGATTATTGAAGATCAGGGCGAAAGGAGGAGAACAAAGTCTGCAGAGAAACAGATGGTCTACAGTCTGGAATTATAGACCTACAAATTGCTGCTGTGTGGTCAGAGGATCTGGTGAAAAGGACAGAGTAGAAACAAGAAGGTGGTCTCAATATGATGGTTCAGAATTCCAAGACGAAGGGTCTGTGTGGAGACCCACACTTCAGAGCTCCAAAAGAAAGTCATCCCTAGACAGTTGAGAGTTACTAAATGGTCAGAGAATGGAAACAGTGAATGAACTGGTGTCCCAATACTGTCCATAGAGTCCAACCAATGATCCCAGACCACCTTCTGAGCCTCCAGGATTTCCAATATGGTTTGTTTTGTGGTTCGACTGATTTGAATGTTGACCTTAATGGTTAAAGATCCTCAAAGTCTCTCTGTCTCAGTCATTTTTGTTTCATTATTCATTGAGTCTGTTGGACCTTATCATCAAGGTTTTCATGCAGTTCTTTTCATGATTTTAAGGTTCACAGAAACATTGCCCTGACGTTTTAGATCAGATAAAACCTGATCTGATTAAAACATCTCAGCCCAGTAAACAGATGCATGGACACCTTATTCTCCGTTTGTCTCTGCATGGACACCTCTTCCTGGCAAGCTGCAGCTGTCCCTGGTCAGGGGACGAGCATCCAGCATGACTCCGCCTTCACATTCCTCTGTGAGCTTATCGGCTGGCTGAAGAGTAGAAATCTGATTACTACCGAACTCATGTAAACCAGGAGTTTTCTCATGATCTGATCGTTCAAGTGCATGTACAGACGTTGATCTTCAAAACTAAATTATTCGGTTATCTGTTCGCGACAAATGTAAACAACACTACCCATGATTCAGAGTTCTCCAGGTGTGGTGCGACTTGCAAAGAAGAAGTGATGTTGCAAACTGAAAGTACAGGGTTACAGTCAGAAATGGTCAGATTATCAGGTCTTACTGCACAGAAAACCCGGTCTAATCACATGATCATCTACGGTTTAACGGCTGCAATCTTTGGGTTATGAAAGACCGTCTCAGCTCATAATCAAATGCCACCCACTTCTGCCACTAGATGGCAGTCTGCTGCTGGGTTTCAGAGCCTTTGGTCCAGTTCATTCCACTGGCCCTCAGCGCCGCTGTTGGCTGGAACGAAGCGTAACCAGAAAACTGTGGCTTCACTTTTTTTCTCCCTCAAATATTGCTTCTAAATTCAACATGGAAAGAATGTGAGGAACCCCATTTCTTCAGCGCCAGCGTCCCCATTGGCCCCACGCTCTCTTACCGCCTTTCTGCCTCTCAGTCTGTCTGCGAGTCCACACGAGGACAGCAATTAACCCCTTAATGCTGAGACAGACAGGGGCCATTTCTGCCTTTTACTGTTCTTTCAACACTGGAGTTGATTTTATTTGAACACGTTAAGAATTTAATGACCCCCAACTGAAGTAAACACACAATCAGAAATACATTTCACACTTTGGTCAGCTTTTAACCTTCTAATTTCATGAATGTTTGTCCAACAAATCAATGATAAGTGCACAACGATACGAACTGCGAAGGCCGAACGACAGTAGTGCATCCAACAATAAAGGCGGTACCGAGCCTTTATACAGCGACATGAACTCACAGACAGCTCCAGATCCTCGAACCGATCAATTTCACTGACCCATGTGGACGTGCGGCCCACCAGCTACACTGGAGGCAAGCTCTGAAGAAGTCAGAGGGACCAAAGACAAAAGACTGGGAATGTGTCGCTGACAGCAGAAAGGGCATAAAAGCGAGAGCCAACAGCTACTCAACGTTAAGCTCTGGTATTTAAAGTAGCCTGCTGTGCGTGCTGCCCTTCGTCTGGTGCTCAGGACTGACCTCGGTTTAAATATGTCTAGTGTCAGCTCTCTGACGAACGGCAGCACTGCTCTATGCGCTCGGTCAGGACGCTCCGAGAGGCTGTGATGTAACCAGTGACATCACAGTTCAGGGCATCAGATGATTAAGCCAAAACGCGAATGGATGTAATTGCTTTTGCTGTAATTAAGAAGCCAGTCGAGGGTTCTGATGCAGAAACAATGAAAAGCCACAAATAAAACATGGACCGAAGCCACGGATCACAGACTGTTTCTCCGGTTTATAGACGTCATCTCCTCCAAACTTTCCTCTGAAATCAAGGAACAGACCTTTACTCTTCTACAAAGGCTTAACCCTAGATGTTAGAGCCTTGCTGTGAGCATCTGATTGCATTCAGTCATAAGAGTATTAGTTGGGATGTGGGATGATTAGTTTTCACACTCCAACTCATTACAAAAGAGAAGCGGATCGCTCCAGAGAACACAGCTCCACTGTTCCACAGCTCAACGCTTAAGGGCTTTACAACCTTCTAGCCAAGGCTATACACTGGCCAGGGTGACCCTTTAGCTCAGAGCGCTTGAAGAACACAGCAGTGAAAACAAATGATCAGAAAAACAAAGGATCAGGCTTCGGGCAACAAAATCAACTGGAATTATTAACGTTGGATCAAAGGAAATTTACATTGGAGTTTCTCTGGCCGTCTGAAGATTGAAATTATGTAATTTAATGTGATTAAAGGTCTTTTTCTGGCTGCAGGGCAGTGAGAAAATAAAAGGCAAGAACACGAGTTAATAGGCTTCAAATGATCCTACTTTCAGTTCATTTAAAATATATAACAGCGTATTACCATAATTTCATTCCAATAAAATGTTAAGTGAAATATTTCAAGCCTTTTTGTTTTTACTGTTGACCATTATGGCCTATAACAGAATTTCACATGATATGAATGTGTAATATCAAGTTTGAATAAATTACCTGAAATGTAATGAATTAAATTAAATTATTCTAATTCTTAAATAAATTAATCCCTTTTTTATTGTCTCCTATGAATTATTTACAGTTTCTCAACCCTTTCATGCATGAAACACGAGATAAATCAGCCCCAAATGAGTTAATTCTATTTCCAGACTCATAAAACTATTGAATTATGCATGTAGAGTGAAACTGCCTTAACAGTGCAATGAATGAAAAATTCATTATTTTTTCTTTTTTTTTACAAATAAATGAAGTAAAATGGAAATTTTAACGATGTGGAACAAATATTATGCTTTAACGTGGTGCTGGTCTGACTGTGAACTACTATAAAACATGAACCACAGTCCACAGTCCTGTGAAAACAGGGTTAAGATTAGAGTTTAGGGTTGAATTTGTGATTAGAATGAAGACAGTTTAGGGATAAATGGAAGAGAATATACATTTAGTCAGCCCTCGTTTCTTTGAGACGTAAATAAATGATTAAATAATAATGAATTTTGAGCTGTTTGGTACCAAAGACGCTCTTCAAATGGTCCTCATTTCATATAATGTCCCACCACATTAAACCAGTCCTCCAATATTATCCACATGCCTGCGCTTCTGCCTGGGGGTCTACGAAGTGTCCAGACTGAGTTACAGTGGGGTGAGGACATGCAGCATTAAACCTCTCCGTTTCTGTTGACCACACATCTTTTATTCTCACACTGCTTTACTCTCTCCTTCTGCGTCTCACCCTCACGACCACTTCCTCCTGGAGTGCTTTGGGACAAAAGGCTCTCTGTGTCCCGTGATTGGTCAGACTCAAGGAGCCATGGTTTGAGTGGCTGGACCTTATTGGCTCTGTGCGCCCCCAGGGGGAAGGCCGCGGGTGCTGTGGTAACGAGCTGAGTGACACGGTCCTCGGAGACTGGGAATGATGAAGCCTGCAAAGCAGAAGGCAGACAATAGCGCACTTCAGCAGAGGCCTCTGTTCCGGAGAATCGCACCTTCCGGAGTGTCGGTAAACAAGGAACGGTTTTATTCTCTTCCCAAAAGAGCACAAAGCTCTTCCTGCACTTTCTAAAAATGCTGCACAAAGCACTCCTGCGTAAGCCGAGAACAGGTTCGGGGGACGGGAGCTGAAGAGCCAGCCTTACAAACCTCGGACTGCGGTGTCAGCGGGCCTGACGAGGGTCTGAAAACCTGCCCTTCGTTTCGTAACTCCGAGGATCGGCTGTGAATCCTTAGTGGAAATAAAACCTCCCCTATTTGTTGGTGTTAGCTTTTAATTAAAGGACTTATGTAAGCAGTGGTTCCTACACTGGTTTACCATTTATAAAATCGGCACCGTGATTCCAGATGCATCACCAACAGCACAAATGCTGCTCATGTCCCCCAGTAGGACAGCACACATTCATTCACTACGCAAGGACCCCAGACAGGATTCATGTCCGATTAATGAGGTGCTTAAAGTAGCTTTACGAAGATCCAGGTCCGAGCCTCTTCAGAACAAACCAACGGCGACAGCGCCAAGGATAACCCCCTCAATTCCAGTCCAGTGGATCTGGATCAGGGCCAATCCAGGCATATTTTAGCGGATCGGGTATCGGGATTTTAGACCTGGTCCATTACAGATTCCAATACTTCATTTGAACCAGTGTTCAGGGCAACATCTGGTTTTCTCAAGGCATCGTTGAGAAAGAAGTTCTCTGAATATTCAACAGTGTTTAAAACACAAATCAGCGAATTCAACAAACGATCAAATCGTTATTTCACATCAACAAATTAATCACTCATTCTTTATATGAAAGGTCGCGTCTAAATGAAATAAAAGAGTCCAGAATGAAGATAAAGTGGTTTTATTTCACTATTAATCAGCAGTATAATCTAAACTGTGGGGCAGAATCATTAAAACACACACAGATCAGATCCCTACAGACAGCACAACAGAAAACAAGGCATGGATTTATGTATCGGTCGTTTACACCTGACCCCACATTATCCCCTTTGAACAGGGATATATGTAAATGAGCACTGCTCTGATTGGCTGTCATAAACTGAACCCAATTTAAAAAGCGACCCAGGCTGAATCTCTCCTCATAATCCAATGTGAATGGGCGGGGCTAAACTGCTGTAGGCTGAATCTGAAAAAGGGGTCGATTGTTGCTTTATATTGAATTTGAAACGTTTCCATCCTTTCTTTAAGCAGAAATTCTCTATTTTCTGATTTTCTCCATTTTTTATTTATATTTTTTTTTTCATATTCATATATATTCATTTCTTTATTTTTCACCTTTTTTAATTCATTTATTTCATCACTGTTTTACAATTATTATTCATTTCTTGTTTAATCTCATTTTTAATCAGTAACACATTGTTTTTGTTTTGTTTTGTTTACTTTCCAGGGGTCAACCAAGTTCATCTAAACCCCAAAAAGACGTAAAAGACAAAAAGGGAACTCGACACAGTCATCACGGTAACCATAGCAACCACCTTCTTCAACATCAAGCAACAGGAACACAAGGGACCATTATTTCCCTTTTGTGGTGGTCCAGGTGATCTGGCCAGTGCTGCCTGGAACAGCTTAGCAGACCCTGCCTCCACTGGAACCATTCCACTACACTCCACTGCTAGCACCAAGGTTCTCTGGCCAGGGCAGTCGGAGGGGTCAGTGAGTCCGGAGCAGAGCCCTGCTGCTCTGGCCGGTGGGATCTTTGCCGGTGCACTGACAGCTTTCCTCGTTATCTGGTCTCTGCACAGCTAGCTGCACTGAGCTAACAGCCCTTCCTCTGGCAGCCGGCCTGCTAGTGCCCCTACGCTGGCGTCCACATTAATCAGCCTCCTCTGAGCAGCGCAGATCCACCGGCTCTCCTCCAAACTGTGGTGCAGAGACAAAAAAATATGAAAGCACAAATTATCAGCTCCAACCACTCGATTCGGAGAAAGACGAGAACGACCTACATTCACACAATCGCTCACTTGTCAATGCGCAGTTCTGACCAATTAACGAGGCTTCATCTTCAGGCCACACGGACCACCATGAAGAAGAAATGCCAGCTCACTTCATCCCCCCGCATTCAGCTGTGCTTCTACATGTCTGGAACATCTATAGAGCAGGACTGGAGTTCCCCACCTTTGATCTTCGGTATAGTTGAGGGGGCCCAGAGTCCAGCACAGTTTGCTGATTAACCAGGCCTAAACCGGACAATGCACAGGTCAGATAAATCAACTGAATCAGGTGTGCTTGAGCAGGTAGACCACAAATCTGTGCAAGAATCTGGCCCTTCAAGACTGGAGTTGTCCACCCCTGTCCACTCCATTGGCATGGTGCTAATAGGTCCATGTTTATCTGCTCCACAGTGTCTTATTCTATTGGCAGTACTTTTCTACAGGGACTAGAGAACGTGCGTGTGCATTTGCACCTTCATTTGGACATACAGCGTGCAAGCAAACCCTGAAACCAACTTCTGAAACCGGTTCCTGTGTTTAGCATCTCCTTTAACACATTCTTCTCCGAGCTAAACCCACCACTGTGAACGGATCCGAGCACAATGCAGCACTTTTTAATTGAGCCCCAGTGATTTATCAGCTATACGGAGAGCAGCTCGGCTCGGGATCGGCTCTCTGAAGAAGGTGCTAACGTGAAGCGGTCCCTGTAGTCCATCCAAACTTCACTAGTGATCAGAGAGTCTGCCTGAGGAGAACAGAGGAACGTGTCTCCATAGCCTATCTGCTCCGAACGCCTGCAGCTGGACAGTAAGCCGCTGGGTTAGTGTGAAGAGCACAGCCCAGGTTCTACAGTAAATGCAGCTGTTTACCCAGAGTTCCCTGTGCCAACTCTTACATCATTCATTCAGTCAGGCAGCTGGGAATGCGTCATCACACCTCCTGAGCCATCCGTGGAGCAAGTGCAGCTTTTCCAGACCCAGAGGAAGCAGACTGAACCCAGACTAAACCCAGTACTACGGTTTAATCCTTTGGAGATGCCAGGTTCTGGTGATGTTTGACCATCCCTGTTGGCCCATCATGAAATGGAGACTGTTAAAAAAAAAAACATGCTCTACAAAATCATACTGGTTTAAAAACACTCCACAATGTTTTTTTCCCCCCGACTCTTAAAATTTACACAAACAGCAAATTCATACTGGATTACAATCTCTCCACAATTATTAGTCAGAGTAAAAAAACCCTACAAACTCAATTTAGATTCATACTGGATAACTACAAATGTTATTTTAAGACAGTAAATGTTACACATGCTGCAGATTCATACTGGAGTGCTATCATATCACTAGTGTTATTATTATTTTACAGTGCTAATTCATACTGGGTTAAAATTAGCCTATAATTGTAACAGACTGTAAACAATACACACTTCAGATTCATACTGGGTTAAAAAAGGACTCCTCCCACATTTGTTACTCATTGGAAAAGGAGTCTGGCCTTTGAACCAATCCTATTGGTCCATTTCAGAAGAACCATTCACGTGTGTAAATCGTAGCCCATTTTAATTGTGTAAATATTCCACTTTGGGCTTTCTGAATGACAGTGACGCGGTCTGTCCGTCGGCTTTTGTTCTACATTCCAACGACCCCGTCCTTGAATCGCTATTGACAGCCAGCCCAGGCCTTAAGGGTATTTTTAGCCCTTGTCGGGCAGCAGGCAGCAGGTGGAGACTTTGCATACAAAAGCAAGGTCACCAGCAGGAGCAACTGAACACACACTGCCACTGGACCTCCGTCCGGCTCATGCCAACTGCTTCATGCGCAACTCCAGAGCACAAAGCGGGATTTCTGGAGAACCATCCGGAAAAGGGGACGAGTCAAGCTCAAAATCTTATCTGTGAGTTTCACCCAGATCACAAAGAACAGCTCCACAGCCCTCACTCCAAGTTCATACTGGATTACAACCACTCGTTTTGCAGACTGTAAAAACAACATGCTGCAGATTCATACCGGATTAGTCACTCCACAATAATTTCTGTAGGTTTTACTACTATAAACCTTACACACACCTTTCAGATTCATACTGGATGAAACACCACCCACACAACTACTATTTTTCTACTGTAAAAACTCCACTGACTGGATTCATACTGGATTGCAATCCCTCCACCATCATATTCTAACTCTAGAAAGGACACAGTGCAGATTCATACTGGATAGCAGTCATGCCACAATTGGACCAATTCTTGGACAGTTCCAATTAAACACACTCCAGCTTCATCAACAATCAGATAATGCAGCTGTTTTACACACACACACACACACACACACACACACACACACACACACACACACACACACACACACACACACACACACACATCTGTGTAAAGCTATTCCCACGTCAGCCTGTTCTCATGAGCTGCAGGCTCACAGTCAGTCCTCTGATATTCATACTGGCTGTTTGACATCCCAGCACAGACACGGAGGGAAGGGAAATGATGTGCGATGTTGTGCCCCAGGATACAATCAATAACAATAACAACAACAACATGCCAGGTCTATAAGCAGGTTTTGCTTTTCCATTAGTGTGAGGTGAACTGGAACAGGACCACTCTTACCGAGGATCTGTCCACACGTACTGCTCAAACAGCAGACCCCCAAAACCCAAATCTCATACTGACCAGTACACTATAAATAAACAAAACACCATCAGATTCCCAGTGTGGTTGTTTATAACGCCAAGGATCACCCACTCCCACCAGCCTTTCCAGATCTGAGTTTGGTTAACGATGATCAAGCCATGCATCACCGCAGTCGCAAAAACCGTATATCTACAAAATTTTACAGAAGATGAAAGCTCCTAAAGCAGAAAATTTCTAAAGTATCACTCATGAAATTCTGACAATGTAAAGATCAACTGGATCTTTACCATTCAAAGGTCCAAATGAAATGATTCGAGATACAAGGTTTTTGTGTGAAATTCTTTTAATAAAAATTGGAAATGAGCAGACACCATTAGAAGTACACACCCTGCAGATTCATACTGGACACAAAAAAACACACTATTATAGTCTATAAACCACAAAATCATTACTTTAAAAAACCCTTAGAAAAATACAACATACAGTCCTGAAGATGTACTGACTCAACGTCTGCTTCTTTCTGCAACTCCATCCTAATCGAGGGTGTTACGAGTTTCTCGACTGGTTCCTGAAGCAGGGTTTGAATACGAGGCAACAGCGCCGCCAACTTTCATTCATTTTTGATTCGTAGGTATTTCAGGGTTGCTTTATATCTGCAGTAAGAATAGCACAAAGACCCCCCACACGCCCACCCATGTCCTCCTCTAGGTCATAAAGGGAGGGCTGTGGATGCGTGGGCCTTGTCCGTGTGTCCGTAAACGTAAATCAGCAGAGATGGCAACAGAGAGCAGCTTTCTGCTCCAAAACCGAAATGCGTCGTCGATTTTAATGCAGACGTTTACAGCCAGGTCTCTTCAAAGTGGAGCACCTGAACAGGCATTCGATAAAAACATGTGTGTGCAGATATCAACTTTACCATAATAGTGTGGAAGGAACAGAAATAAATGGGAGTGAAATGGGAGTGATCAGGGCAGCACCAGAGTGTCTGTCTAGGGCCGGTCGATTTTATGAATTTTCATTGATAAGTTTTTAGATGTTTTTTATTGGCTGTGGACGTTCGTTTAGTTGACGTGTGTTTTATTTATAATAAGTAACACTGCAGAGCAAACAGCAGAGACAGAGCAGACACTAATAGTGTCAAATAAATGTTCCCTTATGTTCAGCAATATTCAGCAACAGTGACATCAGCATTATATATCAGCCCTCAGGTGCCCTGGCCTTTAAATATCAGCATCGGCCATTAAAAAACCCACGTCCGTCGACCACTAATCCAGAGATACCTAAAGCATAGATGCTGCCAAATGTCAGAATGAGTTGGGATCCAGTCAGTACCGAAGTACTGGGGTTGGACAATGAAACTGAAACACCTGGTTTTAGACCAAAATAATTGATTAGTGTGGTGAACTAGGGCCTCATTTTGCGGCCAATACAGCGTCAATTCGTTTTGGGAATG
The DNA here is from genome assembly GCA_034509495.1 of Acestrorhynchus altus. Classification (NCBI taxonomy): domain Eukaryota; kingdom Metazoa; phylum Chordata; class Actinopteri; order Characiformes; family Acestrorhynchidae; genus Acestrorhynchus; species Acestrorhynchus altus. The sequence continues at coordinate 4,049,313 of CM067512.1, read as the reverse complement.
TCATTTTTCGGATACAATCCGGGTTCGCACGCCAACATCCCTTTCAGACAGCTTCCTCTCGCGTCCACAGTTAATCCTGTTGGATGTGGTTGGTCCTTCTTGGTGATATGCTGACATTACCCTGGATACCGTGGCTCTTGATACATCACAAAGACTTGCTGTCTTGGTCACAGATGCGCCAGCAAGACGTGCACCGACAATTTGTCCTCTTTTGAACTCACCTATGTCCATGTCCCCCATAATTTTTTGTGCAATGCAATATTTTGAGCAGAACTGTGCTCTTACCTGCTAATTGAACCTTCACACTCTGCTCTTACTGCTGCAATGTGCAATTAATGAAGATTGGCCACCAGGCTGCTCCAATTTAGCCATGAAACCTCCCACACTACAATGACAGCTGTTTCAGTTTCATTGTCCAACCCCTGTAAATCAGAATGCATGTATAGTAGTGCATCTGCATTTCTACGAAATAACGAAGAAAATCAAACGTAACGTAACCTGAACAGCACATGAAGAGTAAACTCTGCAGGTTAAGAGCTAAAATAGCACATTTCAGGCAGGACGCGATCAGACGAGCATCAATGTTGCAGGATCTCTGCTCATCTCAGCCCTCGCGCATTCTGGTCTCAAGCCGACACCTCACAGCCAAGCGTTCCTCTTCACACACAGTGCTAACACAGCGCGAGCTCCAGAAGCCCCAGTCCTGCCAGAGGCTGCATTATTCATGCTGTTAACGGATGTGAATAATTGAAGGCGATGCTCCACTTTGTCGCTGCCGAGGCCAAGCAAGAGTAAGACGCTTCTGAAGGATCTCAAGCAGCTGCCGCCCCGGGAGGCCGTCTCTGCTAAACTACGTGATTCCAGCATCCAGCTGCGGTGAACAAACGCTCACCTGCTGCCAGCAAGCGTCGGCTCTCGGGGTTCCTGTCTGACTGGGTCACTCACTAAAGTGACGTAATGCCCAACTTATTCTGAGAATAATAAATGTGTAAATGTGATGTCATCGGCAGCCGGAGTATGAGAGAGCAAAACTGGCCATGCTCTCTCTGGGTGGGAAGATGGTGCTCTCTCCCCACATCCCACTCAATGTGATGCTGGCCGACAAAAGGAGTGTCCATTTAGGACTGACTGAATAACTAGAGCCAAGTATATGCTGGACGTTGATAAAAACTCTTCAACGTATTTTCTCTTCAGTGGACGATACGTCAAAACGTATCGACAAAACCTTTGGGAAACCTGATCATTCACCGTATAATAATCTCCACCCTACCTCATTCCCAAATCCCCAACGCACCGCAAAAGAGTCCTATTCTACTGAAAATACTCCTCTACAGGGACTAGACGAGCCGTGTGTGCATTTTCACATCTGTGTCAGCAAAGGGTGCAACCTGCAGGTAGAGCCTGTTACCACCTTCCATTAACATGCGTACTGAGTGATCGGACGATGGATTTGAGGTGTCTAGGCCCTCGAGATGCATGGTGATCAGATTTTTCAAACCACATTCAGAGGTGGTCAGAGACAGATCTCCACATTCAACAACGTAAGACATTTTCCATAAACAGATACAGTCAGACAACTACCTCATTCTATTTGGGTGGTTAGGAAGGCCCTCCCTCTCCCCCTCTCAGAACTGGAAGACCTCCAAGTGTGTTGAGCTGTGCACAGACATTGCGTTAACCCTGCCACCATGGGTGGTATTGCGTTTTAGAAGGAGACCATGCTGGTAAAAGGGAATTGACCATCTGTGGAGATAACTTGTCACGGAGTATGAGCTTCCCTGGACCGTGTTAACCTTTGTTTAAGGCCAAAATTTAAGCATTCGTTCGAAAAATCTGAAATGTCGAGATGCTGACCCATTCAGATGTGCTAGAACATGAAAGCGAGAGAGATCTTATGAATCCTCTGCAGCTCTAAACCCCTCCAACCAGAAAAATTTCTCTGAACTTCACAACGGAGCAGCGAAACGCCAGAGAAAACGACAGAGCACATCTCATTAGGACTCCCAACAGCTGCGAGCACCGGCATCATCACACACTAGAACACGTCTGTTAAATAATGCAGGGTGAGGAGGCGGCTGTAGGCTGCACGGCCACAGCAGAACTGCCACTAAGCAAAGCCAAGAGCACAGAAGCAGCTCTCTCTGATCAATATGCCACTGAACTGGAGACACGGTTCCCATTGGTCTTCAGAGGGACTTCAATAAGTTGTGGATTTTTGGCAGTGTTGTCTTTTCTGGGGCTTTTCTGACTCAAAGAAAGTCAGAAACTGGAACAGAATGAGGACACAGAGCTTATTTAAGCTGCGTTAGAGCTCTCATGACCATCCAAAACACCTGGTACTGAACCTGAGAAGCTCCTTAGACCAATTATGAATCAGAACATCTCAGCCTAGCTCCCAACACCAGATGAAGAGCTAATTATCTCACCCTTTTTGAGCTGGACGGGTGAGAGGACTGCTTTCAACTGAAGGTAATTGAATTAAATTGAATTAAATGTGGCCTCTATGGTACAGTTGAGCGATACATACCGAGTTAAACTGGCCACAGTTCTGCGGTCTCGACATATTTCATAGCCTGTGGCTGACTGTAGCAGTTCTGGCACTGTAACAGAAGGCGAGATCTTCGCCCTCCACACTCTGAAGCACGAGTCACCGGCAAACCGCAAATCCCATTCTGTGGGGGCCTTGACGAAACGTTCAAGCAGCCAGGCACTTCTGAAACCTCGCTCCAACACATAGCAGCACTCCGTAACCGGGATTAGAGCCAAGTGCCCTATCTGCTTCACACACAGAGACTGAATTTATGCAACCCTTCTATAAACATAATCTTATATAATTCTACGCTGGAATCGTCTCAAGGGAAGAAAAACAGAGGGAAAGGGGCCAAAAGGGCAGTCAGGGAGGACATAACCTCAGATAAGCTGACAGCAATTTCAGGCACGACCAGCGTGGGCGGCAGCGCAATATTTAGAGACGTTCAGATTTCTTCTGCCTCCTAAAGAGTGTTTCTGGTCCGTTTAGAAGATTCTTCACTAGAGTGAATGTTCTGGAATCCCTGTATGATGTCTAAGCTCACCATTCTTTCCTTTCTCATAATTTTATTCTGAATGGTTGGTTTTGACGCATCGATTTTGTTTTGTTTACCTTTAATGGGCTCAAACACCTGTAAAACCCTGTGGCCCAAACATTAATGTGCCGTCTACACCAATCAGATCAACTTTAAGCCTACCCTCATGCCCCCTTTTTTAATCAATGGGCCTTGGGTGTCCATGACCTTGATGACCTTTAATTCCGTGAGCACATTTGGAAGGTACTGACTGCTGCATTCTGGGACTTTTACCAACACTGGTTCTTTTTTCCTGCCCCCAACACATCAATTTTCTCCCATTCTTCTTTGCAGAACCACTCAAGCTTCCTTAGATTTCATAACATAAAAATGTGCAAAAAGAGAAGCGCTGTGAATACGGGAATACGTGATTGGTTCTTTTGCCACATGACCCCTTTGATGTACTGCCTGTATGTCTATAACTCTCCTGATGCAAGAACAGCTCCGTGTTTGCAGATGTTCCTTCAGGAGAAATGTAGTGACTCCAGAAAGCCCTGTTCTTCAGGTTTGAGGGTTTGTATCCAAGGAAAATAATGAAACAGGCTAAGGGATAAACCGCTCGGCAAACATGCGTACAGATAAGTGACGTGTGAAATTAGACAATCGGTCAACAGTCCGATGGAGCGTTCCTGTGTGAAAGCAGCGATAATAAGCCACTCCTCCAAACAAGCTGTACACTGATCCTGGGTGCATCTATGTATTTGTAGGGTCCTGTGATTTCTGTGATGGTATATTTTTAATGATGCACATCCTTCAAATTGGAAAAAAATTAGGCACTATATTTAGGAATCACAGAACAATTCTGTTTACAAGCCTCTTTGCCTATTAACAGTTCTCAAACTTACAATATGGAATTTCTTTTTGGTTCTCAAAACATCTGTCCCTACTTTGACATCATAGAAAAGGCCCTTCATGTTATAGCTGCCAAGCTATTACTTCGAACTTGACCATGTCAAATGAGTAAAATTCTAAATGCACGCTCTGCAATTTTCGCCTTGGATTTACCAGACAGCGGGCTCTTGGTGGGAGGGTTTGCGGTAGATATATAAGCTTCCATTTGACATATAATTTCATCAACAAACAGAAAATAGCCTAATGGGATACGAACCGCACCGGTTATGTCGGGGTGAGCTGCCCTTTCGCTCCCCTCGACAATTAAATGAACAATCATCCCTGCTGAGGCAGGCAAAACGCAGCGCCATTACTCTGCACTCTGGTGATGATGAAGCACAGCCTGGCAGAGGAGAAGGAGGCGAGAGGAGGACGTTTGGCTCCAGAGCCAACAGGGAAGATGCTGTTTGAAAAGCTGTGTGGAGCTTTTCAAACCCAATTAATTCAGCTGAGCTTCAGGCTTTACTTTCTCTTATAAACTTTCTTCAACAGGCCTTTTCTCACTGCTATTGGTCAGCATTTAGAAGTACCCCCAGGTTGCCCCCAGTACCCCACGCAATTCCTGCTTCTCCAGGGCCGTGGTTCCATTTCCTGCTTTGCACCTTGGTTGCTGAGGAACGGGCAGACAAAGCGCTCGTGTTGGGAGTATTCAGACTATTTGGCCGCATATTTGAGGCCTGTGGGGTACAAAATCTGCTTCCTTTGAAGACAGACGAAAGCACGGAATACAAATTGGAGGAGAGGCAAACAATTTAACAAGGATAAAACACCCCCCACCCTTTCCTTTCTTCTGTAAGGCATCTTCACAAGGGGAAAGGAAACCGTCCAGAGCTCGTCCAACAGAAGATGCAGAGTTAGGCTATATGCACATATATCAAATAACCAGATTTAGTGCTTGCTTATTTCCAGCAAGATTCATTTACAATGTAGAGGTCAGCGATGTTTCACACGCCAACAGATTGAGACAGAAAAACCCTGTTATCCATTCTGCTCTGAGCATCCAGGCCTGGATCATATGACCAAGCGCTGCTCCAAAAATACTGCATTTCAGCGGTCGATACGTTGATTCTTCTGAAGTTTAAATTTACCTTTATCAGGTGCTGAAGTGAAAAGTAATGAGGATATTATACTCTGACTGTCAATAACTGCACAAATAGTTGCACCCAGAAGGACGTGTGGGATTGCAGTGCTGTTGGGAAGGAAGATAAAGGTGATCAGGGTCAATAACCGATTATAAATGTAGTCTGATCTGATCAATATTCATCTACTCGTACAGAACGCAACATGCCAGACATCTCGGCATGGAGTTGTAGAGGAGCCTAATGGTGTCCTGCGATGACCCTCGCTCTTCTTTTGGGCATATGTCACCTGACAACAACCCATTTTTTGTTTACGTGACAACAACCCATTGTTTGTTTACGGTGTTTCTACGACATAACCTGAACAAGACTGTACTCCCTAGAGTGTCGTCATTCCGGAAACCAAACCATTTCCACACAGACGACCAATTCACGAACATTTTTGGAATGAAATCGGACACAAAAGTAACCTGTGTAACATTATATTAATGTTTAGGATATAAAGCACAGCCTTAGTTCAAAGTGCCTCATATTATTATTATTGGAACCACCTCCTTTCTGTGCTGTTTTATTGGGGGCATTCTGGGATATCACAATAACACAACATCAACACTGCGCACCTCTAACTGAGGGCACAGCAAAGGAGTTTCTTAAGCATTTAAATCCCACACCACCGTCGCACAACCACATGATCTGTATGCACACAAAGCATAAATGCCTGGGAGTGTCACTCGATATGCAATCTCTTGCTTTCATACTGGATATCGGCCTCCTTCAACACTGCTACAGTGGCGTGTGGGTGTGCCAGGAATGGTCCTTGTTCAGAATCACCACCAGAGTGTTACGGTGGGTTTTAAGCTGGGCACCATGTTAATTATGGGACATACAGACACAAAACCAGCTCACAGACTGTGTTTTTACTGGTTTACAGTCATTTCACTGGTGACACTGGTGATGTTTTAGTGATCTGCGCCCTTAAAACAACCAATTTAATCAGCAATTTCTTCTAATCGTCTTTCTCAAGACTCGAGACGGCACCATTCGTTTCTCTACTGCCACCTTTCAGCCTCATAAACAACCACGCAATCAGTCGGTGCATTCAATCATAAGCCATTTCACAACACTGGACACATTCAAGTGTTATTTTTTTTAAATAACGGCTTGAACAGACCTGTAGTGTGCCACCCTAAACCCAATTAAACAGGATTTAATTAATGCAGCCGCTCAGTGTTTAAGAACTGACAGTATCCATGATACACTCACGAGAACGTATTATCGTGTCATTTATCACAATATCACAACATCAACACTGCCCAGTCCTAACTGAGCACAGCACAGTCACACAACCACATGCTCTCAATCCACACCAAGCATAAATGCCTGGGAGCGTCACTCGACATGCAATCTCTTGTTTTCCCGCACTCCTGGAAATGGTAAGCCGTGTTATTGTTGCTGTTCCTGTTGTTGTTGTTTGCACTGTTTTTGCTGGACTGGTAAATCGAGAGCTCAGAGTTTTGAAAAAGCACTTCCTGTTAACCGGGCGGTCTCGGAGCAGCAGCGCGAGAGCGGGGAGGAGTGAATGCTATTTCAGACTGCATCCTGAGGATGTGGGTCCACAATTGAAACGCCACAGGAATTGATGTCATAAGCTTTGGATTTCGGATTTCCTCAGGACCGCCAGATTGTAGGACCGCTGAAAGGTCTGATGATGTGAAAAACACGGTCACTTTAACCCTGACCTTAAAACGTCCAGGCTGAATAAAGCAGGACAGTAACAGAACAATTCTCTGGTGTTCCTACTTTACGGGTTTAATATATGGCTCTGAGTGAATGTGGGCTATTCTTCAATAACACTATTCCGCAGTGTGACGCGGTGATGCTGATTATGTCCAACAAGCACGGTCCCTTTTAAGAGGGTTTCATTGTATGGGGCCCACACTCATTCACTCCATCAAAGCTGAGGAGCGGGGTATAGGAGGGGGTCCCCATTAATGTCTGGCCTCTTTCCATCATCAACTACAATCAGCACTGTCTTTATTAGCAGAACGTTACCTCCTACGCTTGCACGGCTGATAAAGGACACCTATTAGACGTCCGTGTTGACTATGCAAATCGCAAACGTGCTCTTAACTCAAATGCGCTGTGGGATGGATGTGATTTACAAGGGTGCACCAACTCCCACATAGCAGGGAGGGCAGATGGCAGCCTAGCACTTACATTGAAATTGACAAAACACAATATTGTTAAGACTGCTTCAATTAACTAATGGTTAAAAGCAGCTCACGCGGTCCTCATTCAATCCTTTATTATGTAACAGGCCGTAAGAATCAGTGCGTGGGTTTAGAACTCAAACGCTTTCAGGCCTTTATCAGCTCAACATGCAATAAAACAGCGACGGCAGAAGAGCTCCTGTAAAACCTATGGCTCATTTTACAGCCTCCCGGGAGAATCCGAGCCCAGTTACAGGGATAAAATCATTACGAGTGGACCTTGCCCCCAACACACTGCAAAGATGGACACTCATGGAAGCAAATCTGGGTTATCTCCCCAGTAGCTCCACATGAAAGCCCTCTTTCTAACCTAGTTCAAGATGTCCCACTGATCACACACAAACAGACCGGTGAAGAAGTGGCTTTAGCTAATTGGGTTTATCAGGCCCAGGGTATTAGGGCTAAAATAGTCGCACAATTGTTCTTAATGTGACAGAGCAAAGCTCCGCAAAGAAGATCAGAAAAAAACAAATTTAGACCAGCAAACCCATTAAGTGAGCGAGACAAAAAGAGAGGAGGGATGCAGTGAATCTTGTGAAAGATGCATCTGGGGTCTAGAACCTGTACAGAAACACTGATCAGAGCAGCAAATCCAGAACACAGACAGAACGCAGGACACAGTCCTGAAGTAGAGCCGTCAGTAAATAACTGAATATAAAATTAATTAAACTACAAACGGCCCGACCCAGATCTTCTGCAGCAGTGATGGAAAGCAGACAAATGTGAGCAAAAGTGGCTGAAAATAATCAAAACCACAAACACAAGGTTAAGTTTCCTTGTTCCACTGAACCTGGAATTTGGTGCCAGTACCAAACAGAAGGGTGCACGATATCGTCCCAGCATCATTATTGCAAGGCACACATATGCAATCCTCACGTCTCAGAACATGCAATATGTAATTGCTGCTTGATACAAAATAAAAATTCACACCATTCTTATCTTCATGTCATATCTACTGGTACATCTGACCAGCACCATTTCTTTTACTTCAATACTACATACAGGGGTTGGACAATGAAACTGAAACACCTGTCTTTTTAATGTGGGAGGTTTCATGGCTAAATTGGAGCATCCTGGTGTCCAATCTTCATTAATTGCACATTGAACCAGTAAGAGCAGAGTGTGAAGGTTCAATTAGCAGATAAGAGCACAGTTTTGCTCAAAATATTGCAATGCACACAACATTATGGGGGACACACCAGAGTTCAAAAGAGGACAAATTGTTGGTGCACGTCTTGCTGGCGCATCTGTGACCAAGACAGCAAGTCTTTGTGATGTATGAAGAGCCACGGTATCCAGGGTGATGTCAGCACCACCAAGAAGGACCAACCACATCCAACAGGATTAACTGTGGATGCAAGAGGAAGCTGTCTGAAAGGAATGTTGGGGTGCTAACGCAGATTGTGTCCAAAAAATGTCATTCCCAAGAGGAATTGACGCTGTACTGGCTGCAAAAGGAGGCCCTAGTTCACCATACTAATCAATTATTGTGGTCTAAAACCAGGTGTTTCAGTTTCATTTATCAAATTTTTTCAGATTTATAGATCTTTTATTTCATCTGTGGAAACACGTGACTGGTTCCTGAACCACCACAACACGGCTGCAGTAATCACGGGGCCTTAAACCTGAAAACTGTTAATACTGCAATACAACAGAACAACAACGTCTAGGAATTTCAGTTCTGTCCAATATCACGCAGCTCTACCAAACAGTACTTCTGCGGTATTTTGTGGACCAGATATTGGCACTGCCGTACTAAACTACACTTGGACTCGACCTCGTCCCAACGCAGTACACCAAAAATGTAAATTACAGCAGTCCCTCATGTATTATTGCACAATTATAGTTTTAATTAGCATTGCGTTAGAACTGAAGGTCATATTAGGAAGAAAGTCCGCTTTCATCGCTTTATCTCTGATCTGCCAACAAGACAACACCAGATGCCACGTTGCCATGTGATGAAGCAGTTTTAGGAGTGACGATACGCACATGATGTTCTGGGAAATGTGTAGAGAAGAAAGCGCTTTGAAGACCATGTGGGAACGGTTCATTTACGTCAGTCTAAGAAAGCAGTAGTTATGAAAACATACCAAAGCATTGTGAGAAGATCGTCAAGGCCAGGGATGGACCTTCACAAGACTGCCACTCTTACTTTAAACCCTTCAGCGGACTGCACCTGTAACCATCTGTACGTATCGGAGACGGAAGCACTTTCGTTATCACAGAACCACATGCGATAAAGATAAAGCTATGTTCATATAAGCTTATCTTACATCTGACAGCACTGTGGTCTACAGAGAGCGTGAGAGACACCCCCATCTGCTGTAGATGGTGGTCATGACGGAGACGGGATTAGAGGCTGGAGTATGTACTGGCTGAAAGTCATCGTCATCTTGCAGGTGTGCGTTCACCTGAAGGCCACTAAAACGGCATGCAGGAACGCGTCCCTCCGTCGAGCAAGTCTCAACCTGGAGGTGTGGGCAGTGTTAAGGGTGTAGCGCACGGCAGGGAGATTAAAAACATCCCAACAGAAGAACTTTAGGGAGCAGCTCACCACCACACACTCATTACATAACGTCAAACATCAACTGGCGTCCATGATCTGTCAGCAATGGTCAGTTTGGCTGGACCACAGTCCTCCAACTCCATCCACCTTCAGGCCCTCACAAATCTATGGCATTATTCATAACATCTGATGTAAATAAACTCCTTCCCGCGTGATCTTCACCTCAGAGGGTTTATCTTCTCCGAGATCTTCGGTAATGACCGTCACCCACCCCGACCCCACCCCCAATGGCGAGAACGGTGGGGTGGGGGTGTGGATAAACTCTTAAATCTGCATGGTGACCTGAGGTGAACTGTAATCTCGCTGCTCTAGAAGGAGAGCAAATCTGAGAGGACGCAGGTTGAGGCTGAGGAGTATCAGCCCATAGTTACTCCTTTAACAGCACACACCAGGAACACTTGAAGAACCCTTTAATAAAGGGTTCTTTGCATCTTAAGGACTTGTCAGATTGATGTTGTATTGTCCAGTACATATCTGATACCCCCAACCCCAGCATCAGAGAGTCTCCTCCCACTCAGAAACACGTATATTAGGTGATTAATAACGAGAGGCGGGGCTTAGAGAGCATCAATCAGGGTAGATCGCAGCCAGTTAGAGGTTTTTCTGCACTGTGTATGTTGATGCAGCGACCAAGCAGACCATTACCGACGCAAATGCTCCAAGGAGGATGAAAATGGTTATAGATTTATTACACTTTTAAAAAGTTCTAGAGTTTATAACACTAGAGATGCACGAGAGGCACATTCTCTCCGCCTCGTCAATACCAGTATCAGTACTGAAACCTTCCGTATCGGCTAATCCCGGTCTGATTAACATTATTCAATGAGAAGCTTCAAACTAAAGATGCCCCCATAAGACGTCTAATCCACAATCTTTCCCACCTACACTGAAATCCTGAGTTCTGGCCAATGCTGATCCAGACTCTTTCCGGAAGGAAGGGAGGAGGGAACAAACCAACTAAACAAAAGCCCGCTGATATTCCTCAGGGAACTGGATGAGTGCGAGTCAGGAGGAGTAAGTGTACCTTTTTGGGAAAGGCCTGTGAACACGAGCAGTCACAGGTGACGCCTAGACTCGACAACGGTCATTCTACACCTCCCGTCAGGCACAGACTCAGTGCCAGGAGCCAAGAGAGGAAGAGCGGCCGACGTGCATGTAAACGGAATTCATTTCATTTGGAAATGACTGTAAACTAGGTGGCACATCAGCACATTTCCAAAACCAATACAGAAACGTAGAAAATAGAACAAATAAAATTCTAGGCGCTACTGTTCAGAAGGTAGATTTGATTGGTGTCTCACTTTCTGACCCCTACATTCTCTCTCTCTGGTTCACTCTAATCCATGCCTACCACTCTTCACCTTTAATCTCCTTCTAAAAATACAAGGAATAACTGAGATTCGTTCGGAATATTATTGTGATTAATGCAATTTTAATCAATTGACACAAAAAGTAAAAATTAACTAGTGATGGCACAACACTTTAAAACACTAAACATTAATCTGATCCAAGATTTACACTGACTTGTCCTATAATGATATTAAAACCAGTTTGGCCAATATTTTATACTGTAATATTTATTATTTAAAAAAAAATTGACAGTGAACCCTTGCCTTTCAGCTGATATCAAATCTGATTCCAATAATTAACTATTTTTAAACTTTAATTAATTAAACTTAAGTTTTTATTAACAAGCAAAACTTCAGACCAAAACAGCTTCGTCGTTTCCAGCTGAAAACTTCAGTATCAGCAGAAAAAATGATTCCAACAAAGCATTTTTAAATGAACTACATTTAGTCAAAGCATTTTACTTCCAATAAGCATGTAAAAGTAGTCACACTTGAGACTGTTCAGAGCCAACAGCACCACGTCACACTGTGTGTGTGTGTGTGTGTGTGTGTGTGTGTGTGTGTGTCATAATAGGTTCATTGAACCTAGTATCTCCCACTGATACGAGCTGGGCAGCAACAACCATCAGCACAGATAGACGTCCCTACTTTTAACTCCAAAGATACTCAAACTGACAGGCAGGAATGATTGAAATAACAACACCGAGACGTATGCACACACTGATCTTCTCATCCACTCACTCAAAACGATTGAAGGAGCTTAAAGTAAGAGACCAGGTGAGTTATGGTTTTTACGATGGTTGAGACGTTTTCATGTGGAAAAATGTGGACACCGGTGAGACTACATTCTCGGTGAACATCATAAACATATGGTGCAGAACAGGTCTGTACCGCCATAAAGAGCAGGAAGGAACATGACCTCATGATCGCAGCGCTCTAACTGGCTGCCTGCCATTGTCCGTGATGGAGTGGAATTCAATACCGGGCTCATGTGTCTACACTACCGCAGCTGGGAGAGCCAAGAACTACAGAACAGGGCTGGAGCATTAATGGCAGCTGCGTGTCCTTCAGCATTAGACCAGCAACAACTGAACGAAGACAGACCAGCCTCAAACGACTGGTTTGCCGACATGCAGTGGCGCACCAGATCACGAATGAAAGTGTAAACAGCCAGGCGGATTGATCTCAGGCTCACTGGTGACCGATTTCCATGGACATCAAGCTCAGCTGAACGTTCCCTTTAATAGAACATATGACTGACCTAAGCACCCGTGCCGAGGCCACCGTAGGGAACGATGTTTGCGGAACTTGTTTGTGGAGAGCGGCCTACATACTGAGAGAAGGAGGTCTTTGTAAACAAGCTTTAGCCCAATGTGAGAGAAGAACAGTGGGGGTTTCTAGACCTCTTAATCAGGTCATTAATCAGCTCATGCTTTGATCCACACTCACCAGACTCAAATAGCTTCAGGCACAGGAAGGATTAGGAAATTAAGCAGAAGACACTCTTGTTAAGCTGATCCCAGAGCAGCAGCACAAGCTTTTACCTTCAACAAGTTCTGGATTAGCTTTCTAACAGCAGATCTTGGATCAGTGCCCGCATTGCCACTGCTGTTAACTCACCGTTGCTTTTTCTGCACTTACACCCCAATGACGGCACCAAGATACGTCATGGAAGCCTGCAAGATGCCCCCCACCACCCCACTCCGTTTTCCACCACGCGGAATGTCTCTGGCACTTCCATTGCATTTCGGAAAGATGAATTCAGAGTGATTTACATTTCACTAGCCTCGACATTTCTGTAATGATATTGGAATAATCTGTGTGCGGTCCGGTGTTGCACGTTTGCCAAGCGGTTGTGTACAACACGAGGCATGTAACGCAAGTGATGCAAAACCTCTGCGGCACTCTGCATTATGCAGATCCCTGGCATTCTCCACCCAAGGGCAGCGCGAGAGAAATGACGAGGCCTCATCTCTCTTCCCAAAAACAGTTTAAAAATATCTCAGAGCTGCATTAAAGAAAGATGAGCAGCACAAGCGATGCACATCAGCACCTCACTTAAGGCTTCTGAGGTTGCAGAGAATCTTCAAACCTGCACACATCCAGCACAATCTCTCGTCTACACTGGAAAACAGTATGAAAACGGACTGCACCGAATTCCACCTGCTCCGCACTATTTGTGCCATTCCCGGCCCATTCCCGTTTCAACCCAGCCCCGGCCACAGTCCTACAGACTTGCCAGTAGTTGTGTTCAGCTTTCCATTTTGTTCAGCTTTCCAGTTTTGTTCAGTAGTTGTGTTCAGCTCCGCCCTTTCTGTAGCACAATGGTGCATAAATTTGTGTCGTTCCTGTGATTGGTTGCTTAGCAAATATTTAGAATGAGCAACTTTCCCTTGTTTTCCATTCGGTTAATTATAAATGGTCATTATTGCATAGTTATCAATTTATTATTTAGTAAAACGTATATAACCTTTAATCCTGCTGGATTGGTTAACTGATTGCTCACCGGCATGACATTGAATTTTTGACCCGCACCACAAGATATGCGAAGACACGTTCACATCAGACACAAAAAATGTAAAAAATCTCACAACAGCAGCTTTACAATAGAAGGAAAATATCCCCACTTTCTATGGAACTCAGAGTAAAGTGATCTTATTCAGTCATTGGGCAGCATTCCAATTTTTGAACCAAATCCAATTTTGTCTTTTTTGACCTATACTCTGAAATGGCATGCACGCACAAGAGGTCCAGTTTCCCAAGCATCCCAGGAGCCACCAAGGAGTTCCAGTGCCTTACAGCTGGGCTTATCGCAGAGAATGGGTTTAGCTCTGTCTGAAGGACACATGATCTACTCCTTTAAGTTTTTTGCTTGCTTGATTTTCCTTCTCCCTTCTGCTCAGCACGCAATTATGAGGACAGTCGAGGTGACGTACAAAATTCAGATTTGTTGCATTAACGCAAATCCAACATGTATCGGATTCCAGTCCAGCAGGTCTTGTTGGATGATCAGTTCTGCCCTCTATCCAAAAAATACAGAAGGGATGACGCTCCATCAATCAATGTTCAACTGCTCCACAGCCTATGCTGAGGGACGTCTTAGCCCTCCGACACCTGGCATCGAGAATGGTAACCCTAGTGTCATGTATTTCTGCTCCAGAGTGGCTCATTCCATCAACCACGCTTTTCAAGGGTGAGTATTCAAATTGTCTGGGAGGAAAGTGGGATTTGTCAGAAGTCAGCTGTGAGTAAGCGCCACATTCATGATACTCTCCACTGACATTTCAGGCATTCATTAAGAAGCTCAGAGGCCGAGTGAAGAGTTCATAAGATCTGAAGGCCAAACACTCCTCATTAAATCCTTTCATAATGTAAATGACAGCTTTTTAATTATACACTGCCGGCCCTTCACGATGCAATTCCCATCACTGGCTTCAGAGGACGAGATTTCCTCCAATTGATGAAAATCAGAGTAAAGGAGTAGAGAATGGATAAGGGCTAAAACGAGACGGGGCAGATCAAAGCAGGCCACAGCAAAAGAAACAGGGCCGAGGTACCACACCGACACGAGCGGACCTGACCGCAAGATCAAAAGAAGCTCCGGAAGGGACACTCGATCAGCACTCCTGCATTAGTTAGCACCAAACACGATGAAGCCTCGGGACGGGCACAAAATGCACATTCATATTCAAGGGTGGATCCTGCCCCTCCCTCCTAGGCCCTGAAGTCGAGGCACTCGCAGCAAGACGGCACAATATTGACCAAATGCCACGCTGCGTTAGTTCTCAAGCTCGGGCGATACGGCACCCGTCCCACGAACACGCTGCAAGAAATAAAGTGGACCAACTGAAAAATAGTGGAACACTTACGCCAAACTATGAAGAAATAAGAAATCCACCCTAATTCATAGTGGATTCTGAAACATTTATGGTAGTCACTGTATAAACAATGTCGTTATTGAATAATTCATAGTGGATGCTGAATAATTCATACAGCGTACTGAATTTATGATGTTATAGTAGTAGTAGTAGTAGTTAGACTAATTTGTTAATACTGAATAATTCATAATGGACAGTGGTCAGTTCATGGTGGATACTGAACAAGCAGTGAATTAGTTAATTATAGAGAGCATCAACAAATTCATAGTGGGTACTGAACCATTCATAATGGATCCCGAATGATTCATAGTAGATACTGAATATTTAGAGGACAATGAAACAATTCATAGTGGATAGTGAATCATTTATAGATAATACTGAGTCATTTATAGTAGATACTGAATAATTCATAGTGGATAGTGAATCATTTATAGCGGATAACTAAGCCAGTCATAATGGGTAGTGACTAATTTATAGTGAATATTGAGTCATTTATAATACATACAGAAAAATTCATAGTGGACACTGAATAATTCATAATGGGTTATTTCAAATATATAGTTAACACTGTATAATACAAACATACAAATAAGCCCAGGTTTTAAGGAGTTCGTTAATAAAATGAAATAATGACATAACCGTGATCCAATCAGTTACCTGTTACTACATAATGTAACAGTGAAAGGGTGTAACGTGCACACCTATTACACAGTAACAGTACATAGTCCACCTGCTGCTACACCAGTTCTGGTTTGTTGAGACGTGGACTCCACAAGAACTCTGTAGGCATCCTGTGGTTCCTGCCGATCACCTTCTCGCCAGCTCACCAGTTATCCTGGATCCCACAGAAGAGCTACGTATAGAGTCCATGCCTCGACGGGTCAGAGGGGAACCAACACAAAGTTAAGCAGGTGGTTTTAATACTATGGTTGATCGGTGTATAAAGACACAGCCGACAGAGGAGCGCCTCGGTTTAAACTAATGTGTCCCTGCAGACGAGCCTGGTTCTTGTTAGTTCTCCCTGAACTGTATGAAGAAGTGTGAAGGAAGAGGAGCCTTACCTCTGAATCTAAGGACAAATCCAAGCGTGAAACAGCCGACGCGCGACTGGAAAATAAAAGCACCTTTTCAAGCAGTGGACGTTTAAAGTAGATGTTTTTGAGGCCAACGGCTGCATTCTTAAACGAAGCCCTACTGGTGTGTTTGAATGGAACGATGGTCTCATTGGTTCACATTATTAGATTCCCCAGCCAACACACAAGGCGTTGTGTACAGATTAAAAAAGGGCAGTCCAGCGATGGAATGGACCATTAGCAGGCCTCAGGAAAACCAGTTTACTTTTAAAATGCTGGAGGACGGACGCATTAGAGCCGTTAGTCCAGCCCCATCATTTCAGCACAGGATCTGAACAGTCAAACTAGACCAGCTCTGAAGAGCAGTGTCCTGAACGAAGGTCAATCACACAGACTGGACAGACTGTAGAGGCAATACATCAGCGACCTTCAGCGTCTGAGAGGAGTGTGCAAACTCAACATCACATGGACGGGCAGGAACACAGATGATGACTCAGTGAGTCTGTTTATAAATGTCTGTTTATTGCACATCATCATCACAGTCCTGGAATCTGCAACAGGGCTTTACAGGACTGTAATATAATGCATTCCATTTCAGCCCAACACTTGGACAGAAGTACTGGGACGCCTGTTCATTCTCTGGAGTAATTGTCTCTACTGTCCAGATTCTGAGGCATTGTTGGGAGGATCTGATTACATTCTGCGACAACAACCTCAACTCCCCTAACTCATCCTGAAAGTACTGGATGGAGCTCCATCATTGCAGAGTTCATCACATTCATCTGCTCAAGAATCCTTTTCTATTGACAATAATTCTCTACAGGGACTGCACAAGCTGTGTGTGCATTTGCACATCTGTGTCAGCAATGGGTGCAACCTAGAGTAGCTGAATGAATGGTTTACATGGGAAGGTGAGATTGCAGATCACAAGAACAAAGTTCACATGTACTTTAATGACCATCGGCGTGTTTTTAGCTTTAGAACCTTTAATTTATCATCATAAATGTTTGTTTACTTGAGAATACAATCCACGTCGTCTTAATATAGGACTTAAATCAAACTGAGTCGAACCACAAACTAAAATCAGGACAAATCCAGAAAAAAAGTAGACTTTCAGGAACAGAACATCTCTCCACCTGTTAAGCATGGTGGTGGATGGATCATGTGGTAGTCAGTGGCCTAGGAAACTGGTAGAGGGAAGAAGGAATTCTGATACCAGCAAATTCTGGACGCAATGTCAACATCTGTGAAAAAGCCGAAGATGAAAAGATGATGGCTTCTGTAGCAGGACAACTATCTTTCGATATTTTCAGTTTCGATTTTTCACTTTGCACTGAAAGAGTCACCGTCACACACAGACTGCCAAATGAGACACACACATTCTGTGTGTAAAGGAAAGGATCTCCTGAAGGAAAGCATCAGTCAATAACGGGCTTGGGAAGTTGATGAACCTATCCAGTGTGTGTGTGTGTGTGTGTGTGTGTGTGTGTGTGTGTGTGTGTGTGTGTGTGTGTAAAACTAAGGACACCGACTCCACAGTCAACACAAAAATAACATGTGACTCCATTTACGCTGGCAGGCCGAGTGCGAGCCCGAGGGCTAAAGACGCTCTGGCTGGGAAAAGCACCAGAGGTCCCCGAGCAACAAGCGAATGCCTGCAAATCACTCGGCACAGTAGAAAGCTGTTTCTCCTTACTGGAAACCGTACAAATATCACAGCGCCTCCAAAAACGGCATGTTTAGATAACGAAAGCCACCAGATGACAGCCTGCGGATATTCCATGTGTTCGGCTGCGTTGATATCGAGGCGGTGCTGCTGCTGCTGCTTTCTTGACAGAGATAAAAATTAGAGCAATGGGACAATTAGCACAGTGTGCTGATGCGAAAGGCTGCGCAGGACATGAAGCACCTGCAGTCCAATGACTGGCACATGTGCCGGGGGGAGGCTATCTGCAGCCAACAAAAGGGGGAACAGGGTCAGGAGACCATTTTCCGAAAATAAAGTGCTGCTTTCTTTTAAGTGCAGTTGGTCTTCTCGTATGTACTTCCCCATCCTGCCCCCCATTGCAGGAAAGAGGCAATAGTTCCAGGAGAATGCCTGGACCTTCAGAAAGACAATCGGACGATGTCTTTTGAAGGCAAGAGAGATTGGGTACGAAAATGTGATACAGAGCTGTGTTCAGTCAATATTTCAGATCCAGCAGGTCAACATCCACCCCTGGACGGTTCTACTGCGGCTCTGTGTAATCCAGGTCCACCACAGAACAGCCCTTACTCCACCTTGAGTTCATTTTGCTTAAAACGGCTTGGCAGACTCCGATACAGCAGTCGCCCAGGCAGTCAGAACAAAGTCCCGGGGTACATTTGTTTTAACAGCTGGACCTGAAATTCCCACTTTTGCTATACAGACATAAGTATCGGGACACGTTCATTGTTTCTTTTAAACTCAAGGGGTTTCTATTGTGCAGGGAAGACTAGATTCTGGAACATTGCTGTGAGGATCTGATTGCAAGAAAGGGAGGTCCAGTCATACTGGATGATCACCCCAGGTTATACACACCAATATCAGTTGTGGTTGGCCCCAAAATCCTCTGAACTCGCTTATTTGGGGGGGGCAGCATGTCCAACAAGACCGAAAGCCTCAAATTTGATACAGGTCTGGAAAAATTAAGAAACACCTTCAAATCATCAATATCTCAGGAAAATGAACATTTAATTCAAATAAAAGTACAGATAACTGCACAAAAAATGTGTCTGACCTCAAACAATGCAAAGAAATCCAGTGAGTACTGGTATCTAAATAACACTACACTAATGTTTCACAATGTTTTAACACTGTTAGGTAAATAAATATCCTTGTTTCTCAACGACAGCATTCGTGTTTTGGCATGTTTGGCGAGCAGCCTTTCAAAGCGCTGTTGGGTAACTTTATGTCATTGCTGGCACAGAAACTCAAGTAGCCCATCTTGGAACGACTGGAATGAAACGGATGCCCTATGTAAAGAGAGCTCGATTTAAGAAAACAATTGGAGTGGTCGCTTACATTTTTTCCAGAGCTGTGCATGTCATCTGTGCCGAGTCTTTTTGCCTCAAAAACCTCAAAAACATTCAATCTGTGAGTTTCCATTCTACCAGTGGTATGGCCACTAGGGGCCTGTGGAAAGAGGACAAACCCAGACGATATCCACAATCACAGAAAAACAATTAACAATAAACTCTTCATAATGCCTTCTCACAATCACTCTTTCCTGACTGCCATTTGCACTTTCAGGGTTCTTTCAAAGGTTCTTTCGGAAAGGCAACAAATTAAATGGTTCTATGGTTCGGTGGATCATGTTCTACAGTTCTACAGCACCAACAAGGGCTCCACTCTAAAACAATTTTCTAAGAGTGCATCAGGTTCTCTTGGGCATTCTAGTAATTTCCTCTGATGGAGTTAAACTCC
Source organism: Acestrorhynchus altus (assembly GCA_034509495.1). NCBI lineage: Eukaryota > Metazoa > Chordata > Actinopteri > Characiformes > Acestrorhynchidae > Acestrorhynchus > Acestrorhynchus altus. The sequence goes on along the minus strand of CM067512.1, from coordinate 4,029,658 downwards.
TGAGACAATCTTGAGTACAGAGTGCAGATTTTTCTAGGAACGTTTCATCTGCCAATGCTGACGAATGGAAGGAAATGACAATCAAAGACAGTCAAGGGTGCACGGGGTATTTTTGCTTTTTAAGGTGGGAGCATCTCTTCATTTCAATGAGTAAACAGGATTCTGGGCTCAAAGGTCAAGAGGCCATCCCCTGCATTCCGTCCTTTCCTGCAAGAAGATCCCGCCTACAGCAATCGTCATTGCTCAAAGCACCTTCGCTATCTCCATCGTCCCTGCAGTGAGATTAGAGGCCTTAAGATAGAGAGATAGAGAGTTTGTGTGACCACACAATAAGGACAGTGCCAGCTCCATTAGTTTAACCGGCATCAGACCTTAGACCAACTACTTCCACGCCATTACCTTGTCTAACCCAAGGAGCTGTCAGATCCCTCGCTACCTGACCGATTACATCACGCCAATGAACAGCAAAGAAGCCTAGACAGCGGCGTAATATCAAACCGACATTTGCCGTCGAGCTAAAGCCCTTGAATTGCTTCTTGTTGAAGGAGGAATCTGACTCCAGCAGCAACAGCGAGGCTGAAGTAGTGAAACTGCTGAACGGTGGCCAAGCCCGAGTGCAGCAGTGTGACTGATTTAAAGGCTCCATCAGTCACTGGGAGCGGACGCAGGATATCACGTAATCACTGGAAAATGCAGCTGCGCTGAATTTGCAGGCCGGCTATTGCTTCACTAATGAATAACACACTGACCATCAGCTACTTCTGCTGACCAATTGCGGCTTAAAGCCAGGTGTGGAGAACACTAGTGATGAGGTTGCATGAAGCGATCAGATACAGATGTCTTCAGGATTGTTTAAAGTGTCCGTATCATGAAACAAACAAAAAACCATGATCAGTTTAAGACAGGACTGAAGGATTATGTAAACAGGTTTCCTGTCCACGCATGTAAACAAAGCTCCAAAAACAGCTTTGAACTTTTCTGAACAATCCTGAGACATCAGAAACAATTTGCATACGTTTTACCCACCAGTTCAATTTATCGGACCCAATCCCCGCCGATACAGGCTGCAGTTAAAAGCAGTGTTTCAGGACGGACTGATTTTTAAACAAGGCAATACAGGACAGCCAATGAACGGGTAAAACTATGCATGGAATTGTTTAAAGGGACAATAACATTAAAAGTCATGCACGTATACTCCCCACTTTTTGTGACATCACAAAAACACTTTTGCATTTAAACCACCAGTTCAGCCCCACCCATTCAAGCTGGATTGGTCTTTGAGCCAGTTTTCAAATATCCTCCAATCAAAAAAGCTTCATTTTCAGCAACAATAAACACTGTTTTTATGTGGACAAAGGGACAAAATCTCAGTTTTCATAAATATAAGTATGGAAGGGGATGAGGCACAAAACACCGTGACATCTCACGGTCACGCAAAAACCTGGTACCTTCAGAATGACGAACTGACCGTAAAAGGAAGAAATCAATGGAAATCAAATCTGGAGGCTTTCTATTGGTCCATTCATTATGAAATATGGACAATGGAAAAAGAAGGGTTGCCAGATTCACTTTGACAAACAATGTCAAATAGTGGACAAAATGCAAAAAGCATGCACAGGGTTTTCGCATGGTACATTTACACTTTCACGAAAAAGACGAGGTTGTGGTCACTGACTTTCTAGCACACAAACACGCCAATCAGGAGATCATCTCAGGGATGAAGATAACACACAAAAAACTGATCCGAGCCCTTTCAACACCAATTCCAGCGTTGCTTAGTCTCAGACAAAAACCCCAACAAAATGACATTGTCTCGGGGTGGGCTGGCCACAAAGGCCATTCTCGCTGACCTTTTTCACACATCTCTGGCCTTTCGCACCTGTCGCCCACGGCCTGCCACAAGCGTACGCATCAAAACAGCGGTGTGTGTTAAGAGCTCGGACATTTGGGCAGCAGAATAAACGATGCCATTGTTCAGTCCACTTAATACAGAGCAGTAACAGCAGGGAATGGTCTCGCTGCTCTCCTCTGACAGCAGTAACCTATGGCCCGTCGCCACGGCTGTCTGCTACAGCGTTTAATTGGTATTGATCGGGAAAGCCTATTGTTGTCCAGAGCGGTGAATCCCCAAACCATCACGATCAATGCAAGTGAAGAGACAATTACACTGCAAAAAGCCAAAGCATCGCTGATTAGCTGTTGCTGTGTGGAAGAAAACAAGGGGCTGCAGCTGCTCACGACAAAGGATGGTGCTGGAGATGCTGGGAGGAGGACAGAAGTGGAGATGAAGCAGAAGAAGGTGGAGTCCCTGACCAAATGCCAACACAGTGCACTTCATTCCAGGCTCCCGGACCATGCACCAAACTTCAGAGCATGGACCGGACCCCTTCAACCCACTGTGAGGGGGAGGGTGACCCCTAGAACCTGGCAGGAGTAAAGAAGTGGAGATGATGGTGGAGTCCCTGACCAAATGCCAAAACAGTGCACTTAATTCCAGGCTCTTGGACCATGCACCAAGCTTCAGCGCATGGACCGGACCCCTTCAACCCACTCTGAGGGGGAGGGTGACCCCTAGAACCTGGAAGCAGGACAGAAGTGGAGATGAAGCAGAAGGTGGAGTCCCTGACCAAATGCCAACACAGTGCACTTAATTCCAGGTTCCTGGACCATGCACCAACCTACTACAGATTCCTGGGGGGGTGACCCCTAGAACCTTGACTTAAGAGCATGCAGGGCAGAAGGGGGGCTCTATCAGAGGGGCAGCAGATCTGTGGTGACAGAAGTCAGGTTAGAAGCCCTGCCAAAGGAAACAAAAGGCCCATCCAGTGAGCTGCAGACTAGGAGCACTGGGAACAGTGGGAATGCAGCCTGTCTGACCTGTTGCGTCCTTTCAGCCGGATTCATCATGACCGCCTGCCGAAAGCTGTTATCCACGTACGAGGCCATTGTTGTGGTCAGTCGTGTCAGCACTGACCGCCCTCCCTCCCGCAGGCCACGGGCCGAGCCCCGGGCTTTCCTGCGCGTCCCGGCCGCGAGCCTGCAGCGGTGAGCGGGTGAGAGACTGGCTGACACCGCGGCGCTCACTCGTCCTGTCCCCGCAGTTCCCGACGCTGGAGGAAAGGCTTTTTTCTCAGCTCGTCCATTCCGGGGGGGGTGCCCTTCCTAACAACAACAAACTACCCCTCAGTGCCCCTCCCGCACACCGTACGACACCCCGCTGCCGGGTTCACCAGCCTGCGGCCTGAATGCGCTGGACCAACGGGAGGACGCAGCGCCCGGCGCCTCGGCTGTTGTACCCCACCTCCATGGCGACCGCCCCGGCAGAGCCGACATGGGCGCGTCCATTCCAGCCAGCCAGCGCTCGCTTCTATTCACACCCGTTTCCAAACAAACCCCGCCTCCGTCACGCTTCGATTGGCCGCCAGCGCACAGGCATGCTCGCTACGATTGGCTGCTGCGGCTGAGTGCGCGTTTATAGCCGTGGATACTCAGAGGTTATTGGTCAAGCCCGGCGCAGAAGGCGGGACCTGTTGGATTACGGGTGGGGGTTAGAATAACGCGTTCAGCACAATGGAGAGAACAATGCAATGCACCGTAGTTTGGCGCCATCAGCCGTCTATGAACGGAACTACAAGGGCCGTGCATACAAGAGTGAGCTGGAAGACCTTTCGTACGGAAGAACTGAAACGGGCCCCAAGGTTTTACTTCGGGCCCTTATTTTTGAAAATGTTATAGATGAAAACAAAAGGAATGTTTCAGCTTTGACTACATGCATTTAGAGATCATTGAATCTTTAACTTGCTTCACTGTTCACACTAACTCATTTTAATCAGGGGTCCCCAAACTTTTGTATTCTACTGTTTAGAATTCATCCCATGCAGCTCGAATATTCTCAATTCTGCAGATTGTGTGGTAGGGTGAGTGTTGGTAGAGCATCCAATGGCATCTCACACATAGTTACGTCAGGTTATTGATTATAATCATATAACCAGATACTATTGGTTAATAACTGATTCATGGTAATATTTAATAAGTAAACTGATGATAATGGACAATAACTAATTTCTTGGTAATTATTAATATCTGAACTGATGATAATGGGCAATAAATAATGAAATGAAATGCCATTTCATGGTAATTATCCATTGTTAGGATTAATTGTTTGGAGATGAGGAGACTCAGATTTAAAGTGAATAAGAAACACACTGAACTCAAGGCTTTAGCTTTCAGTTGATAGAGTAATCTGTAGTCGTGGTATTGCTTTCATACTATTGTTAATTTTTAATGGCATTTTGATTCAGAGATTGGTATACCACTGATACTGCTCTGTTTACAGTAAACACTGGTACCAAGGCAACCTCCTGCACCATGGCAACCCTGTGTAGCTCCACCTCACGTGCTCTGTGATGTAACTATTAGAACATGAGCTGAGGGAGACTTCTGCCCACAGGGGACATTTAGACGCGCAATGAGGGAGGACAAGGTGAAGGAGGGTCCAAAGAAGGGGTCAGCAATGAAGGGGTGGTCCATGAAGAAGGGTTCTGCTCATGACAGGAGAGGGAGGCCAGGAGCAACTGGACAAAGAATGCTCTTCACTGGTAATTTTAGCAATATAATCATAAAGTCTTTGCTTTTATATCAGTGTCTCTTAACCCTGGTCCTGGACCACCTGTCCTGCACATTTTAGTGATGGAGGAGGTGTGTTAAAGCAGGGAATCCACTAATATGTGCAGGGCAGGGTTAAGAAACATTGGTTTAAACCATTTATGGGCAGAAAAGCTTTCGAAAATAAAGTGAAGTAACACAGTTGGAGCTGGTGATTTGATGTAAATATTAATTGCGATGTTAATCAACACACTGAGCTTGGACACTGGAACTGTGTTTTCTGGAATGATGGATCTCTATCCAATATCGTTGGTTAGATGAGGAGTAGCAGAATCATCCAACATTAGTTCCTGACTTCACTGATGCTCTTGTGGATGAATGCAATCATATCCTCACAGCAATGTTCCAACATCTAGTGTAAAGCCTTCTTGCAAGCAGTTGGATGGGCAGTTGTTGACAATGTCTGTATAAGAGCACTATCCAAATGCTATGAATGTAAATGGGTATTTACTGTATTTTTGGTGGAGTAAGTGTTGATTTGGGATAAATTTCCAAAAGCATTCCCAAAAGCATTCCCAAAAACATTCCCAAAAGCAACACCTCTCCTTTGCTGCCTCCTTGAAGGACCAGACGGTGTTGGGGATTACCGCGCAAGGCTGAGTGATTTCCCCCACAACATTGGGGTGGGCGCCTTACCTGCAGAAGCTACAGGTGATCTAACCTACCTTTATCGGGCTGCACCACGTGCCTCCGCACCCCTGCCCAAACAGTGTTACGTTGGCGGAGTAGGGTGGGCTGTGGAATACGGCAGCGTACTGAACAGCATCCCTCTGATCAGCAACAAGCAGTTAAAGGTTTGTGAAATACACGGTTAACTCTACTAAATCAGCATCTCATTGTAAGATTGTGGTCCATCTGTGGTCCATCTGCTCCCACAGGACCACCATGGAGCAGGTATTGTGTGGGTGGTGGGTCATTCCCAGTACTGCAGTGACACTGACATGGTGGCGGTGTGCTAGTGTGTGTTGCACTGGTATAAGTGGATCAGACACAGCTGTGCTGCTGGAGTTTTTAAACCCAGTGTCCTATCTAGTGTCTCCACCTTGTAGATGTAAAGTCAGAGACAGAAGCTCATCTGTTTCTGCACCATTTGTGTTGGTCATCCTCTAGTCCTTCATCAGTGCTCACAGGACGCTGGCCACAGTTGGTTGGTGGCCTGTTCTCAGTCCAGCAGCAACACACACACTTACACACCACCACCATGTCAGTGGTGAGAATGACCCACTACCCACATAATACCTGCTTGTGGTGCTCCTGCGAGGTCCTGACCATGAAGGTCAGGGTGAACAGAGGATAACAAAGTATGTGAAACAGATGGACTACAGTCTCCACATTATTGGGGGTTCTGGAGGGGTACAGTTTCATGTAATTATTGAATGTAATACGTTTGTTAATTCTGATTTCTTTCTTCCAGCTTGCTGAGTTCAGCTCAGCCTTAGAGAGTAGGATATCTAACAGGTCTCTACACCAATGGTAAGACACATCCAAAACATCCAAACCTCCTAAAACAGCTTCCATTAGAGTATGTGTCACACAGAGTAAAAATACTGATCTAGGATCAGGCTGTTTAAGCTCCTCTTCATTAATTATTCAACTCTTCCACATACAGGCAAGTTCCACCATGCTTTCTGGACAGGCAGCAGGCCAGGGACCACCAGAGGCTTGCATTGAACCAGGGCCTTTATGAGAACTACAGCCAGGACAACAAACAGTTCCTACTGAATAAGGTCAGATGTTAACCCCAGGACAACTTCTCAATGGACACTGTATGGAAAAAGTATGGGGACACCTGCTCATTTACTGGTTCTTCTGAAATCAATGGTATCCAGTGATGACTTTGTAATAGATTTTAGAGCATCGCTGTGAGGATTTGATTGCATTCATTGACAAGAGCATTAGTGAAGTCTGGATGTTGGATGATCCCAACCCCACCTCATCCCCAACTTATCCCAAATATCCTGGATGGAGCTCCATCATTCCAAAGAACACAGCCCCACTGCTCAAAGCTGGGGGGCTATATACCCCTCTAGCTCATACCTGGCGTTATGTATGGTTCCAGTAGGTACATGTTTATCTGCTACGGAGAGTCCTATTCTATTGGCAGTACTTCGCTACATGGAAAAGCTGTGTTTGTGCATTTGCTCAACTGTGTCAGCAATGAGTGCAACTTAAAGTAGCTGAATGCATTGTGTCCACAAACATATGTCTATAGAGTGTATGTAAATTTAGGACATTTACAGTCAATTTTACAAAATTGACTCTAAAACTCCATGCAGAGACTTCTGGCATGTTGCGTCGCCGTACTGAGAGACACAACTTCTGTAGTAGATCAATAAATATTGATCATATCAGTCTATGTTTTTAATCATTTACTGATTGTGGTAACATTTATCTTCATTTCAAACAGCCCTGCAATACCACCCTTCCTTCAGGGTGCGGACGTTTTGACCATGAGTGCCCACTGATCTGATCTTGGTCTTCTCTTCTCTCCATGGCAGAGACGTGCAGCTCAGAGGGAGCAGGCTGAGGAAACTCATTCAAGTGCTGTCACTTTCCCAGCGATAACAAGAGCCGATGGTTAATAAACTGGCTGTGATAATAATAACTGTTCTGTTACCACCACCTTGTGTTTGACCTGCTTGTTCTATTCAGTATAGGAGTGCAAAAGTACAAAAATGTACTCTTAAAGGAAGTAAATGAAATAATGGCTCAACAAAAGGTGAAATATGTGGTCAGTAGGGTTAAGGTCTGGTCATTGACATGGTCAGTCCATTTTTTTTTTCCACGGGTAAAGTCCTGTAAAGTTTTGAGTGAATGTTTAGCTGCATGATGATGCTCCTCCTGATTAACTGGATGCTTTTCTCTGTAAATTGGCCTTCTGCTTCCAACATCATGAGTTACATCAAAAAGTCAACACTAAGTTTTATTTTTGGATCAGAAGATGATCCTTCATTTCTCCACATTTTGGACATTTTCTTATAAGGAGACCACTTTATATCTCAGAAATTGAAAATGTAGATTGTGTTTGAGCTGAAAATGGAAGAATTATTTGTAACTATTACATTGACAAGGAGATATTTATGATATGAGTTCTTCAAAATGCTTGGTCCAAATAAAATAAAGAAAACAACCTGAATGTCATTATTAACATTAACATTATTATTTTTGTTATTTATGTATGCATGACTTTTATTCTGAAATTGAAAGTGAGCAAACAGTCCCTCCCTTCTCACTTTCCTCTGTAACCCAATATCAGTGACATCTTCAGCCCCGCCCCCTCTCACTGATCAGTCAGAGTCTGTATGCAGGTCAAGCATGTACACGTGCACAGAGCAGCAAACATGGAAGCTCCTCCCACATTTAAACTGGCATTTATTTCAGTTGGTAAAGTGTGAATGAAAGTGAGATAAATCACTTAAGACATTATTATGCGTTAATATTTGGAATCCAGTTGCACACAGCAAAGTTTAACTAACGACTGGAATAATAACTAAACTACTTTATATGGACAAAAATATTGGGACACCTGCTCATTCGTTATTACTGTCTTACTGTTAACTGTGCACATGAAGCCTGTGGGACTCCACAAATTACATGGATACCAAATAGTTTTTGCATGAGGATTAAGAACTGTATTATGAAAGACATAAGGACAAAAACGGACTGCTTACTTCTGGAGCTGCCGCTAGTGACGTCCTTGTCTGGCTGTGGGTGTATAGACGGTCGGGTTTGAATCATGACTGATAGCAGCAGAAGAGACCAGAGGCCTCAGAACAGATTCAGACAGATGATACCAGGAGCAGAGTAATTGATCTATAACGGCCCTCGGTTCATATCAGTGGGCACACACTGTGAAAGCTCTATGGTCATTTGTAATATCCTGAGTTGAGCCAGGAGAGATGACCCCCCATCCCACTGCCTAATATCTGTGCTGTCCAGAGCATGAAACCAATTACTGTTTCAATGAATGTAGTACGAACCTGGAGCTCCTTCACTTTTAAAGGACTTAAGCAAGAACACTTTTCTGATCAATTAGATTGGGATCAGTCTATGGGGTCAGTTTACTGGGTCATTTACACAGTCAGGTGTAGTTTTGGGGGCAGTTTGCATAAAGGCCAGTTGCGGGGGTAGTGACAAACATTCCACAACACTTCTGAACAACAGGGGAAGAATAGCATTCATATTTGTCTAGGCTTTCTATGTTTTCAAGGCTTGACAACTCAGGATCAGAGTAACCTACAGATATGATACCCACAGACACATATCATAACAAACTACAAGCCCTACCCTATCTGACCATCACTGTGTGGGATGAGAATGTGAACTATCAGTAAGTAATCCAGCTTGAAAAACAGCTAAATCTACTCGTTTCCATTTGGATTCAACCTCCATACAGACTCTGACTGATCAGAGAGAGGGGGCGGGGCTGATGTTCAACCTGCATACACACTCTGACTGATCAGAGAGAGGGGGCGGGGCTGATGTTCAACCTGCATACACACTCTGACTGATCAGAGAGAGGGGGCGGGGCTGATGCTCGACCTGAATACAGACTCTGACGGATCAGAGAGAGGGGGCGGGGCTGATGTTCAACCTGAATACAGACTCTTACTGATCAGAGAGAGGGGGCGGGGCTGTTAATGTCACTGAGCCAAATATTTGGTTATACAGAAACATGGAGGAAGAGGCTGGTTGCTCTCTTTTCTCTCTGTTTTTGGTCACACAGTATTCTAATTTCACAATCAAATTCACACTATCAAGTATTTTGAAATCTAAACTAAAATAAAATCAACTACAACACTAACAATGATAAATACAATAATAACAATAGTAAGGATAAACATGATAATAAAAACAACAACAACAATAATAATAATAATAATAATAATAATAATAATAATAATAATAATAATAATAATAATAATAATAATAATAATAAACATTATTTTAAATTAACGTTATTTTCGAGCGGCAGTAACCATTAGCGCCTCCGGGTCAGCAGGGGGCGCTGCGCTGCCGGTCTCAGGCTGGAGTTTGAAGGAGAGAAGATTCCAGGCGGCGGTGTGTTCGGGACAGAGAGGGTCTCCAGCAGCACGACTCCTGTCCTTCCTCTTTCTCTCTCACACGCACGCACGCACACACACACACCCTCCAGACATGTCCAACCCAACACCCACCAGCGCGCCCGGCTCTGCGGACAACCCGCGGGTTTATTTTGATGTAGATATCGGAGGAGAGAGAGGTGTGTTTACCATAACACTGAGTTTATATATAGTATAGAGTATATACACAGCACTGAGGGTCTCACGATTAATGTTACCTCTATATATAGTACAGAGTATATACACACAGCACTGAGGGTCTCACTATTAATGTTACCTCTATATACAGTTTAGAATATATACACAGCACTGAGGGTCTCTCATGATTAATGCTACCTCTATATACAGTATAGACTATATACACACAGCACTGAGGGGCTCACACACCATTAATATTACCTTTATATACAGTACAGGCCAAAAGTTTGGATACACCTCATTCAATGCGTTTTCTGTATTTTCAAGACTATTTACATAACTATTTACATGTAGATTCTCACTGAAGGCATCAAAACTATGAATGAACACATGTGCTGTTTTGTACTTAACAAAAATGTGAAATAACTGAAAACATGTTTTATTTTCTAGTTTCTTCAAAATAGCCACCCTTTGCTCTGATTACTGCTTTGCACACTCTTGGCATTCTCTCAATGAGCCACCTCTGGGAACTCCTTCAAGACTGTTGGAAAACCATTTCAGGTGACGACCTCTTGAAGCTCATTGAGAGAATTCCTAGAGTGTGCAAAGCAATAATGAGAGCAAAGGGTGGCTATTTTGAAGAAACTAGAACATAAAACATGTTTTCAGTTATTTCACCTTTTTTTCCACGTGTTCATTCATAGTTTTGATGCCTTCAGTGACAATCTACAATGTAAGTAGTCATGAAAATACAGAAAACGCATTGAATGAGAAGGTTTGTCCAAACTTTTGGCCTGTACTGTGCAGTATAGAATATATACACACAGCACTGAGAGGCTTTTACATGGGCGTGTGTGTGTTTTAGTGGCTTGTGGTATCTAACTGTGGTTTCTGTGTATTGTTTTATTTATTCATTAGTTGGCCGCATTGTGTTCGAGCTGTTCGCCGATGTTGTTCCTAAAACGGCTGAAAATTTCCGGGCTCTGTGCAGTGGAGAGAAGGGAACAGGGAAAAGCACTGGAAAAGCCCTGCACTATAAGGGCTGCCCCTTCCACAGGAGTGAGTAACACACACACACACACCCACACACACACAATTTTTACCAGTATATTCTGATGTTGGTTGGAGGTGAGATAGTTTTAGTCATATGTATATATATATATATATGTGTGTATATATATATATATATATATATATATATGTGTGTGTGTGTGTGTGTATATATATATATATATATATATATATATATATATATATATATATATATATAGTGATATTAAATACAGGTATTCTCAGCAAATTGAACTAGTTGTCAGTGATCCAGCTTGTCCTGAAACGAAGAATCTTCTTTCTATCAACGATTTGAGTAAAATAAGTGATATTGGTCAGAGAATCTGCTCTGGCACTGCTCTCAGCTCTTGCTGTACTCTGCTCCCATCCACCCCATTCCTGGTCTCACATGCACACTTTATGGAGGGGGCAGAAGACTTAGTTTAAATAAAGAAGACAGAAGAAGGATTTCATGGGGTGTCCTAATTCTTCACATTTTATTCTTCACATCATGTATATTTTATATCACCATTCAGCTAAATATATATTGGGATATGGTTTTTTGAAGGCCATAACCTTCTCTGAATATCCACTCCAGTGTTCTATTCCAAAAGGACAATGCTCGTCCACATACTGCTGCCGTCTCAAGAACTTACTGTGCAATGGCCTGCATCACCAGACCTGTCCCTGAATGAAAGTGTGTGGGATGTCATTGGGTGTGCTATCAACACTCCACATCTATTGTAAATTCAAATGTTAACTCCAGGATTATGTATTGCGTGTGTTTGTGTTTTTTTTTTTTTTTTAAATTCTGTTTCTGTCTCAAGATCATCTGCCTTCTTCAAAGAGAGCTTTGAGCTGAGGATTTGTTCTATAACTTAATAGTCTTTTGATTATTCCAGTCATCAAGAAGTTCATGGTGCAAGGAGGAGATTTCTCTAATCATAACGGCACTGGAGGAGAGAGCATCTACGGGGAGAAGTTTGAGGATGAAAACTTCTACTATAAGGTAGATGAGTTGGTATAAATTGTAAAATGAATCACAGAAATTGCAGGACTGTTTGCGTCACTGTTAGATAATTGCTCTGTGCTGAACTGAAACAAACATGGCACTCAGCGCGGCCCCTTGAGGATGGAGTTAAATTAGTCACGTCTGCTTTGAGGAAGAAGGTGGAGGACGTCTGCGTTCTCAGCCTTTTACAGGAAATAAATGAAGTGGAGGATTTTAATAAACTCTTCTTTCCTTCTGCTCTTTTTATTAGCATGACAAAGAGGGTCTCCTCAGCATGGCCAACGCTGGGCCCAACACAAACGGCTCGCAGTTCTTCATCACCACTGTGCCCACTCCTCATCTGGACGGCAAGCATGTGGTCTTCGGGCAAGTGCTGAAGGGAATGGGTGTGGTCAAGATCCTGGAGGGGATTGACACAAAGGAAGACAGTCCTGTGAAGGTGGGTTGAGTCTGTAGCTTCAGGAAGCTTCACATGAAGAATTGTGGAATTCTGTAATAATAAGACTGTAATACCAAAAACTTGAACATGAAAAATCGCAGCTGCTACCTTTGTAGGCTGTAAAATGACGTTCAGAGTCAAGGGCCAAACTGTCCAAGCTAAACAATTTTAATATACTCTGGAAGACACTGATTATCATTGGAAATATTAGGATGGAATGTTTCAGACGCAGATTAGGCTTCATAACTCAGGATCACAGTAAGATACAGACAAACTAGAAGACCTATCTAACCATGATCATTTTTATTATTATCAGAGAGTAATTCAGCTCAGAAACCCATTTCTAACTGAATTAAATTGATGCCGAATGAAATAGATTCCGGAGGAGCTTCTAGTGCATGTTCATTGCTTCGTCCACATGAAGACAAATTTGAGTAGCCTAGGATCTCCTGAAAATAACAATATCTGGCATGTGTGACTGTCTCCTATATACTTTCCTATTTTTTGATGAATAATGTAATTCAAACTATGAAAACATCACACAGAATTATCCTTGTGCTCTAAATGTTAGTTGGATGAAAAACCATATGATGTATGCAGTGTAAGACCTCTTTTCTCTCTCTGTCTTCTAGCCATGTGTCATTGCTGATTGTGGAGAGCATAAGGCAGGTGATGACTGGGGCGTGGCTCCAAACGATGGCTCTGGGGACATGCACCCAGATTTCCCTGAGGATTCTGACTTTGACTTTAAAAATGTGAGTATTTTTAACTATTTTTGAATCATGCTGAGTATTTGGAAGCAGACGGAAGGGCATCCAACCCACATCGTTCTTTTTAATGAAACCTGCTCAGGTCGGTTAACTGTAGATCAGTCTCCTGACGAATGCTATGCCCCTCACCATCTTAGCTTGTCTTTGTGGTGAAAAGATGACTAATCTGCAATACTGTGCAGGATAGACATGCACCGATTGCAGTTTTCTTGGCCAATCATTTAAAAAAAAGAGGGAAAATCTTCTTTGTTTCCTGTCTTTCCCTGATGATGTATTGGTGGGGGTGGGATGGAGTGTCCGAGATGTAAAAATGTTCAGAAAGGCAGAAATATTTGATCATATTTTCGACAGTTTGTAATATCCTCTGATGCATAATGGAATAATGATATGATAATTGAACAATTTTCTTCCTTTCAGGTCGAAAAAATCCTGTCTGTGGCCGAAGACGTCAAGAACATTGGTAATAACTTTTTCAAGGCCCAGAATTGGCAGGCTGCCATTAAGAAGTACTCGAAAGCTCTCAGGTGAATTACCTCATTTAGAAACCTGCACACTGTGCCTTCAATCATCACATCACTCTTGCACTTCTCCTTTAAAAATCTCATGACATCCGTCCCGCACCATGTTCCACTAATGACAGAGTTGCTCTGGTAGTTTCAGTTTAAACATATATTGGAAATGTGTGAATATTTAATTTAATAATTCATAATTATTAGCTTGAACTGAAATGCAGGCCTTAGTTGTGCAGCCCTGGACTGTCTTTTTCTGTCTCTCACAGGTATTTAGAAGTATGTGGTGACACTGTGGATGACGAGATTGCTCAAAAGAAGCTGGAGCCCACCGCGCTGAGCTGTATTCTCAACACCGCAGCCTGCAAGCTGAAAATGCAGCAGTGGCAGGAGGCCATAGAGAGCTGTGATGAGGTTCGTAGGTCTGATATCCCTGTTAGTGATCAGTCAGATAGTTCAAACTGATGAACTGATGTGTTCACTACTGGAAACATGCTATCTCATCAGTTTCTGCCTGTACGTGAACAATGCTGACCATTGTGTTCATAGTCGACCTTTAATGAGCACTGTGTGTGAGGTGTGGTTGAAGCTGGATGAGCTCTGTGGTGTTCTGGGGGGTTTTAATTATGCAGAAATGGTTCCTTTTCTTGAAGTGACAGTACATTGGAACCACGTTGCCTCCATTGAGCAGCTGGACAACCAGGTTTTGCTCAACGTTCCCAACAGTTCTGGTGTTCACAGGGCTTCAAATGTGACTGATTGTCTTGATGAACATTCAGGAGCATTCATACATCTGGCCTGCAAACACCCAGATTTGAATCCTCCTGAAAATCTGTGGGAACAATGAGAAACACCAGGGAAGGCATCCATGAAATTTGGCTGCAGTTCTTCGATGCAAACGTGGCTGTACATTGATGGTCCACACATCCAGAAACCTGTCCAGTCCATGCCAAATTGACAAACATCTGTTATTCATGCTTGTGGCAGTGGTACAGTTTTTAATGTCTGGTAAACTTATGAGAACTGTGACATGTTCCAGAAAGGCAACATTTCTCTTGCATAGAAAAAAGTACTAAGAACAATTTCTACTTTTAATCCTGTTAGACATTATAGTGCTTAAATTGATCATTTTAGATGCTGACCTTCTGAATTCTTAGTCTAAGACAGGTTTGAAGCCATCCTAAGGCTAAGAAAATATCTAATATATATTTAAGAACACCAGTTTTTTAAAGAATAAAAGTCTGAACTTAAGGATGAAGTTAATAAAAAAGAACAACTCCACAATCCATTAATGGTGGGAGATGAAGTATAAAAATCCCCCACACAAAACTGGAACCCAATCCATATTCAGTCATATCCTCTGGAAATGGCGTGTTGAGCTGGATTTCTCAACGTCGCGGAAGCATTTAGTTTCGTTGTACCAATGTTTCCAAAAGCCTGGAGGGGGAGGGGGGGGACGTGGTTCTCCGGGTGGAGTGAAAGTCCAGAATGTGAGAATTCCAGTATAATTAGAAGGTATTGAGATGTTTTAATTGTTAATCTTTGCTGTTGCTCTTGTTCTGTTATTCTCTTGTGTTTCTGCCAGGCTTTGGAGCTCAATCAGACCCAGGCTAAAGCTCTGTTCAGGAGAGCCCAGGCTTGGCAAGGCCTAAAGGAGTTCAGTAAGGCCATGGTATGAAAAAAAATGCTCTCACCCACTCTGAGCTCATTATATAACGGCTGTGCTAATGAACATCTCCCTATAAATCTGTGCTGCTCATTAAACTGTCCACCACTAAGTGGACTAAACGTGTTCTGTGGCCTCACTCAGACAGGATCAAATACATTCACTTTAAATTGGACAGCTCGTTGAAACTTAACAAACCAGCTTGTTCTGCGACACGAGTTGTACAGTCTCTTTGGAGGCCCTTGCAGAGAGTGCAAGCACTTCCTTATACAGTTAAGTTTTATTAAGCCCAGGACCCTCTGGACGTGGAGCTTCCAAATCTAATCAACTGGTTAGGGAATAAAAATATAGAAGTATTATTAAATTATATTTATACTTTGCAAGACTGTATTGATCTTTAATGCATGTCTGATTCTGCTGAAGCAACGTTTAAAGCTTTTCTTGTTTGCCTTCACAAATTACAGATGGATCTGAAGAAAGCCCAGGAGATTGCACCAGATGACAAAGGTGAGAACTGTTCTAATCACAATAATCAATATGTAAACGTATCTGTCCACAAGTCACAAAAAAGTCCATATACTCGTCTCCTTACAAAGTGAGACGTGGTCCTTCCAGTGTGGTTAATTTGCTAGCCTCATACTTTGCATGTTGCCACTCTTATATCTCAGGATTTTGAACTCCCTGTAGCCAAGCGCTGATGCTTACGGTGCTCCCAGTGAAGCCATGCTGCTCTGCTTTGTTTTCATTTGGAGTCAATCCCAAATAAGAAATCACCGTTGAATGTCTGAAAATAGTTGCAGAATAATCCTCAATGTTTGTCTGGATGTTTTTGATTTCATCCTAATACCCCTCCTGCCCTTTCCCCCAGCTATTGCAAATGAGATGTTGAAGGTGAAGCAGAAAGTGAAGGAGGAGAAGGAGCAAGAAAAGAAGATCTATGCCAAAATGTTTGCCTAACAATCTGTGGTGACCTCAACGTACAGCTCTACCTTCATGATCTCACATACATTTGCCTGTAGTCCACTGTTCAGCTGGGAGAGAAATGTCAGAGGCAGGGATTTGTTGAACATGATGCGATTTACAGAAGGAAGCAGGGAATAGAATTCACAATAGAGAAAAATACTTGAATATGTTTTGTGTTTGATCATCTTGATGCATTTTAAACTGACAGGCCTGAACCGTGGGAGAGTCTACTGCTCTACGTGCTCAGTCAGAAAGCAGGCTGACATTTAAGACGGTATTTATTTGTCTCAACTCTGCTGTTTATTCTCTGGATCGATTTAAGAGTGTTAACAGAACCATGCTTCTGGAATGTACATCAGACCACTGTAATAAAGTCCCGTTCTCACACGCTGACCCATCGATGTTCTCTGTAGACAAAAAACAAATCAAGCAGAGCTCTGGTAAAAATCGATTTATTCTTCCATTTACAGCTTCTGAATTTGACATTATATACAGCTCCAACTGAGCTACTGCCGTCGGCTTATAGGCTCGTACGCGGACAGCCAGCGACACAGAGTCACCCCCTCAGTTGTGTGTGCGTATACAGACAAAAACTCTGCTGTTCTCCTGACCAGTCTTTAACAGCTCACTTGGTCATCTTTTACACCTGTTCAGCTTTTACATTAAATCTACGGTAATCCAGTAGCCTTTCGTTTTATAGAGCAGACACACAATTCCGCTTACGTCAAGATAATGACCATTCCTCTTACCGACCATATCAGTGGATATTTCAAAGTTCTGTAGGCACATAATGGAAAACGTACTGAAATCCCTCTTGAAGCTTTATGACGGACAGATCCTGAAGATGCATGTTGCCACTGATGTACTGATTCTATATGATGAATAAAACCGTAAAAGAGGGGAAGAGAAAAAACAACCCCACACATTTCACATCCCGTTGTAGGCTGGTCCTCCACTGCCCTCAGGGACGACCCAGTTGATGTTCTGGCTGGGGTCTTTGATGTCGCATGTCTTGCAGTGCACACAGTTCTGTGCGTTGATCTGTAGTCTCATCCCATCACCCGACTCCAGGGGAACATACTCGTACACACCTGGGTAGGAAAGGAGAAAATCAATAAGCAGTTAAAATGTGAGTAAACCCAATTTTTATGATCATTTATTCACACATCCTACATCCTTTATGCTGAAAAATGACACTTTTGCTGTTCTGAACCTGGCTAGTGTAACCCCTGAAGTTGGGAATTGAGTTCCTCTGCTTCTGTAACTCAATTAATGGCCAAATAAGATGGACAAACATGGACACTCACCTTAACCACTCACATTTTTCAATCATGCTGAGAGAGAGGACACTGGCTGATAATGAGGGTGTGCACCTGCTTTTTACATGGGGAAAGTGTCATCTGGTCACTCTGGGGACATATTTCAGTGAAAACTAATATATATAGATACTGTCCAGATCTTCTTCTTTCGGCTGCTCCCTTTAGGGATCGCCACAGCGGATCATCTGCCCATATTAATGCCAGAGTTTAAAGGCTCTTGGGATAAACTCACAGCACGTAAGTGGCCTGAATCCAATTTTTCTTGCAAAATCAATTAATGATGATAATAATTCATGTTTGCTGTTTATATTGCTACACATTTTGTCACATAATGAATGAGATATGAGAGTGTATAGCTTTAGGTGGTATAATCAGTGTTGAACAGAAATTTAAATATACAAAGTTCTGTTCCGTTCTGAAGGTGCTGAATCAGAATATGAAAAGCCATATTCAAAAGAAGTGCTGATTGTCTACGTACCAGCAGGACAGAATCTCTGCTCTGGGCCGTCATAAATGGCGAGGTTTTGCGCTACTGGAACGCTGTCATCCTTCAGCGTCAGGTGAGGGGGCTGATCGTGCTCGTGATTGGTCCCACTCAGAGCTACCGATGACAGTAGGTCAAAGCTGATCTTCCCATCAGGCTTTGGGTACTCAATGGGCGTACACTCTTTTGCTGGCTTCAGCTGGGCCGAGTCCAAACCTGGGACAAACATCCATCGTTGGCGTGTTTACACTGTTGGTCAAAAACTGTCGTGTCTTCCTTACTTTGTTCGTTAAGTCTGAAAAGATGGTTGTCAAACTTGCATGTATATCAGAAGAATGTCCATTTATGATTAATTTCCCATGCAAATCCTGGATTTATCTAACTGGCATACAGTTTCCTTTTTTGTTTATAAAATACTTTAGTTAATTAGAAGAATAAAGTAATGTGCAGGCTTCTGTTCTTGCTAGTGGCGAAAATAACTTGGTCAATTAGAAGAATGTATTCATTATAATTTCTCATGCAAATCCTGTCTATTGGCTGGTTAAAAAGACAATGGGATTAAGTGATAAAGAGCTTAGACATGCTGATCGTCTCAGAAGGCAGAAATTCTGTAGTGTTTTGTTGTTGTCTGACTGAGATTAGGGAGGAGTTTCCTCACCAGCGTGTTTAAGGGTCCATGGCTCTTTGCCCCGCAGGATCCAGTAAAAGATTCCAGTGTACATCATCCCTCCATATAGACCCAAGAAGTTGTGGAATGATGGTCGAATGTTCCTTACAGAACGTAACTCTTTCCACACCCAAGAGTTCTTCAAGTTTTCTTCATAGTCAGGAACATGGAGACCTAGAGAAACAGCACGAAAAAACACATTCCATCTGGTGTAAATTACTGCACTATAGACCAGTCCTGCACTAATACCCACCTCTACTGAAGACTCAACAAAGGCTGCAGATGTATTACGTTATTAACGTAACGTTACGTTAATGAGGTTCTACAGCCAGTGGTTCTGCCTTTTCTGAACACACACTCCGGTGCTTTATTCCAACAAGATGACACTCGTCCACATAGTGCTGTCGTCTCAAGAACTCGTCTTGAAGACACAAATACTACGCCGTGGTCTCATCTCCAGACCTGTCCCTGATTGAAAATGTGTGGGATGCTATTGGACGCTCCATCAACACTCCACCCCTACCACACCATCTGCAGAACTCAGTGAGAACATTCAAGCTGCATGGGATGGATCCTCACAGGACACCATTAAGGACCTCTACAACTCCACGCAGAGACGTTTGGCATGTTAAACCCGACGCCGTAGAGACACGAGTTCTCTTCTGATTCATGCTAATGGAATTACAGAACCTCATACCTGGAGAATTTGGGGATGTAACACAGATTACCCTGTACCAACCAATCAAATCCCAAATAACAGACCCAGATTGAGCCATGTGTTGTTACCCGCTGTCTCAGACTGTAGGTTCTCATCTGTCAGCTTGCTGAAAATGGCCTCGGCTGCCAGCATGCCGCTCTTCATGGCTGTGTGGGTGCCTTTGATCTTGGGCACATTCATGAAGCCTGGACTGCAGCCGATAAGAGCACCACCAGGAAACGTCAACTTGGGTATGGACTGCAGATAGTAACAAGACCTTTAGAACGGTTTTGGCCTCAAAGATTCAATCAGATATCGTAACGTTGTGATGGGATGAACTATTTTACTAGAAAATGAAGACAATAAAATGTTTATATTTAAAAATAACCAAGAATTTCATTTTGGCCCCAAAAGTATTGCAACAAAATATGATTGAAAAAAAATTAAATGGAAGATTTGTTATCTAGACCAGTGATTTTCAACTTGTGAGCCTCCCAGTGGGCCACAGTGGTACTGCTAGGGGCTTATTGGCCAAAAATGGTGAAAAAACAAAAATGTAATTGAAGATGTGAGACATTATGTAAATAATAGCAGCCCTGTATCTCTGACCAAGGCACTAGGCTTCACATGCACCTATAGAACATAGCAACTACTGCTCTGGAAGCTCTTTAAAGTTAGACTGATATTGGATATTCAGTGTATATTAGAGTTTCATCTCCGAAAACAAACTATGGTCATTAAAATCTTGAAAAAGGAGACACTAAGGGAACATTACAAATTTGATTCCAAGGTGCTGATATGCTAAGGGACCATCTATAAAGTGTGAATACTGTTAAAAAGTAAAACAAGGAAAGGTGTCCTTTAACATTCTCTAAACACAAGAAAATACTGATGAATGTTTACAGGAGCTGCAGAAACAGTACCTGGAAGCCTCCCTCATTAAGAGCTCTGGCTCCGTATGCTATCCTGTTACCACCTTCCAGTGTGGGGGCCACAGAGGGATGATGCTTCCAGCGCTGAAACTCCCTAAATGGACTGAGGTATGGGTTACTGTAGTCCAGACCCACCTGTGGGAACACAAGGTGAAAAGAGGAGAATGAAAGTATGCAGAGAAACATGAATGGAATGGAGAGGAATGTTAGGCTAAAAGTCACTGATTCGTTCAATATTCAGCAGTATGTTCTCATCCATAGAGGTAACAAGTAAATCCCTGCAAACATGTAGATGGTTTTTGGACCATTTATCATACTTATTAAACAGAACAATGAATTTTATTTTAGAGTTGATCACAAATGAAATGTCTGTCCCTTCACATGTGCCTCAACATTTCAAGACAATAATTGGATTAGATGTTAAGATATGAGACCTCTGGACAAATACATGCAAGTTCAAAGCGTTTCATAACATGTCTCCTCTTGCTCGAACAATGCAAATGAAAGGCAACAATGAGAAACTCCCCATTCAGATCAAAGCAGCACGGAGAAGACAGTCCATTCAGTGCAGAGATCAGAAGTTCAAAGAGACCGTGAACTCGCAAGGCCGCTGAAAACCTTCATCTCTATTAGACTGACTGTTTGATACGGACCTCAATCAGGTCAGAGGCAGCAGACTCACCACTAAACCCAGAGCCACCAACGGCTCTCCTTCATTCAGGTGGTAGAGGAAGGAGCCTCCGTACGTGTTGCGGTTCAGAGGCCAGCCAACCGAGTGCTCTACCCGACCTGGACGCCACTTTTTCTCATCGATCACCCACAGCTGCGAGGAGAGGCATGGTAAGACGGTTATGACACAGTGATTATCGTCATATATCTATGATACAAAAACCTACTTTTCCAAAGTGTCAACTTTACAGGAGAAAGTAAAAAGATGAAGTAATTCTGGACTTGACAATGTACCACACATATAAAGACAAATAATCAACTGTCAGACATGAAAAATACATATCTTCTGGTGCTTTATGATCAATGAAAAAGGTAATGACTATTTATATGTGGTAATATGAGGTCAAAAAGGTCAGTGGGACGATAAATCTTTTTGTATTTACACTTTAAACAGCAACTAACAACCCGTAGTTCACGATCATAATCATCAGTGGATCAGTGCATGGGCAGTGCTACTAAGTAGCACTCATCAACGGCCTCATGCATGTAAATTGGCAGTCCTCGCTCATTTGGAAAACGTTCCCACACTGGAGCTGGAATAATCTCACCTCAGGCCAAGAGCAGACAAGAAGACAAAACAATGTGGCTGGTCAAAGGCATGCAAGTAAACACGTCGCAATTATCAGGACAGGCCTAATTAATGCAAACGAATCTGCAAACGAAACTGTTGGAGAACAGGAATCAAGGCATTTTGTCACATTTGTGTAAGGTTATTTGTTCTGATCGGCTCGGAAATGTGTCCGTAAATGTACACGTTCACCATTAAAACAGCAGCAGGTTTGCACATATGAAGAGTAGAAATCTGATCTCTATGATGAGATATGATATGACTTCATAATTTCATTTTTAATTATCTGAAATACTCAGGACATTGAATGTAGTTGAATTTACACAATAAAAATAACTTTTCTGCACAATTGTTTTTGAATATTACATTATGACCAGCCCAAAACTGACGTAGTTGTGAATTCAGATTACGATAAAGTATAAAGTAGCAACACTCCAAACACAACATGCTGTATCTGGGGCGTGGCTAAAGCAGTCTACCCTGCCCCTTTTTCAATGTTTGAAGGAGGGGTCCTCCCCTTCATTTGTTTCGTTAAGAGTTAAATGGTACAGATCGTAATCTGCATAACAGATGCAATATAACAATATTTTTTATATGTTGTACAAAATATTGATATTTAGAATGTAGTGCCCAGCCCTACTTTAGAGCAACTGATTTATGCCCTTCACATTTCTACATGCAATATACTGACTGAACAGACTGCCCTGTTCTCCACGGGTCGGATTCAGAACCCCTTTTACAAAAGGAGACCAATCATCTAAGAGTTTAAACGTCATGTCTAACAGAAAAACAATTTTATCAAATGTGCTGATTTATAGTAGGAGTAGGACGTGTGATGAGTCGTGGGCTGTACCTCTTTGAGACCGATGGCGTAGGTCTGTGGCTCACAGCCCTCTCTCAGGTTAAAATGTTTGTAGATCTGCTTGGCTAGATGTCCATGACAGCCCTCCCCAAACACAGTGACTTTGGCATGGAGCTCCATGCCCCGTTCAAAGATGTCCTGCAGGAAGCAAAGGCAGCACTGTTTCCACTTTTCACCACTTTCACTTTGCCTCTCGGTGATTACATGGGAGTACTGTATTCTCCACTACAAAACAACACATCAAGCTCAAAAAGCAAAGACATATTTAACAAAAGAGCTCCAAACCTTAGGTGACCCATCTTTGGCAATCCCTACATCATTGGTTGCTATTCCTTTCACACTTCTATCCTCATGAAACAACACCTGTAAAAGAGGGGAATGAAAAGATGTCCTGTGTAAGACGTCCTTCATGCAACACAGACTAAACATGTTTGAACAGTTACGAAGAACTTGATGAAGAAGCATCCAGTCCAAGCAAACCAAATGGCAGCATCTGTCTCCCAAAGCTGAAACAGTGCAGAGTGCTTTTTGAATGAGTCCCAATACAGCCAATCAGAACAGAGCGCATATACCCTATAGGTATAAATGTATCCAATCACCAAACATTGGCCTTTTCAGAATTCAGCCTCAGGATTCTGTTCCGATTGCCTGGGCTGCTCTGCTGTGGATGAGCCCTCTTTATTAGCCTTGAGTTTAATTAGACATTCCTCCTCTGATACAGGTGAGGCCAGACTGTAGACTTTACACTGGATGTGTTCTGACCACTGCTCAACACAACCAACAAGGGACTAGATGTAAAGGGTGGAAAGGGTGTAGGGTTTGAATTAGGATAGAACTTCCTATCCTAAAATATAAGAACTTTCATCTGACCATTCAAATCCTACACCCTTTCCACCCTTTCGATCTAGTATTCTGACCTCTGATGCAGCATAGCCAGGATAAAGTTCCACCCCCAGCTCCTCAGCCTGCTCCCCGAGCCAGCGCACAAAGTTGCCCAACCGCACAATGTAGTTTCCATGGTTGTTCATGGGGAGACCTGAGGACAGCAGAGAAAGTCATAAGCATCAGGCTGAATGAAGAGAACCGCTGTGTCCACCACCCGCAGACAGACTAATAGAGGTTACACAACCATTCAAATCTACATTTCTGCCATTAAGACTTAAGAACTCTCCAGCTGAGGCTATTCAGGGTGTGTGGATGAGCATGTGAAGCTTCAGTAATGATGACCAAGTCTGTGCGTGTGTGTCTGAAGTTGTGCAAATGCCTAAGTGCAGAGTTGCATAACTCTCGAATGGAGGGGTTATGCAAGTGATGTTACTGTACCTGGAAGGACTGGAACAGGAATCCTGTATTTTTCTGTCAAAATGGCAAATTTGTCTTCTGTGACTGGTGTATTCAGCGGCGCCTGAGAACAAAATCAGTGTCTGTATGGGTGGGTAGTTCGATTTATCATAATAACCAGAGTATTGTGGATATCTTCATTACTCAGCTAATATGTTTCATTACAGCATTGGTGCTGTAGTGCAGAAAGGTTAGTATTGTATTTTGTTTTTTTACTAGTGTGGCTCAAAATGTTGTAATACATGCTGGGTATCATTTAATATCTACGTATTACCCAACTCTAGCTATCAATTTACACACTGCATTAATCCAATTAAACAGGATGATGCTCCCTTATTAATAAACCCTTCCAAAAGCTTCAATTCTGGTGGGTTTTGAGATATATTACAAGAAAATGATGATCCTGTTATAAATAAAACTTTTACATTCATTGACTCTTGTTTTTCAGAATTTTGTTGCATGCCACTGGCAGCAACACAGCCAGAAAGCAAGCTCCACCCACCCCCATGCTTCACAGTTGGCAAGGTATTCACATTTGTCCTTTAGTAAGGACCCAGAAATATACAAGACTCGATTTTTCTTATTTGCATTAAAAACAAAACAAAAAACGAAGAAATTAATAAGTGAAAAATGACACCAGGCTTCTTCTTCCCAAAAGCATCGCAGCCTAACATTCACTATAAGAGAGTCTGCATGTCAGACGATTGTATAATGATCCAAACGAGGCCACACAGCAAGATAACTTAATACACACATTAACAACTCTGTAAAGGAATTAACAGTCATTACTGGGAACAGTCAGTAGAATGGGACTGACGTACGCTCAGCATTATGAGTGTATTGATGTCTAGGAGACATTTTTAAGTGTATCGTGTACAAGTGTGTATATACCCCTCTCTCCTTCCAGTCTGGGATAAGTTCATTGAGGGCACTGGGCTCCAAACAGGCTCCAGAGAGTGTGTGAGCTCCGATTTGAGAAGCCTTCTCCACAACGCACACTCGCAGCTCTTTCTCGTGCTGATTGGCCAGCTGCTTGAGTCGGATAGCTGCCGAAAGGCCAGCAGGACCTCCGCCCACGATGACGACGTCTGCCTCATCTGCAAAGCGCTCCATATTCACACCTAAAGATATGAAGAGACACGTAATGCATCACATGGTCAGGGCTATTCATTTTATGGCTCAATTTGCAGAATGCAGTTTCAATAATCTGCACCCTCCAAAATAAACTTCCTCAGACTGATCTGCTGAATAAGATCTGACACATTGTGTTGCTCTCCATAAATGTTCTATCATGTTTAGGTCAAGGGACTGTTGGCACATGGCTTCAGTGTCTCCATATTGGACTTTAAAGTACCCCAAACCATGATACATCCACCCCCATGCTTCACAGGTGGTAAGCTGCCCTTTTCATGAAATGCACTTGATTTTATCTACCAAAGTTTGATGATTTGCTCAAAAGAGGCCAAATAAAAACCTTGCATTTTGACCGATGAGCAGTGGGATCTTGAAGCCAACTGGAGATCTATGATTTGAGACTCTGCTGCTGATAAATGACACGTCGGCTCTAAACAACACAAGACCAATTTTCAGGTCAATGTGGCGAGGATCTCCCAGTCAACATTCATTCGAACACAAACTGTGTGAACACAACTCGAAATTTCTGTCTCTACTCTGCCAGAATGAGGGACACTCAAGTATATGTACATATGTAATATGGACCCTATATGGACCAACAAATTAGGACACTGAAGTAAAGGATATTAAAAACAAAGCTTTGATGAGGTAATGATCACCACCCGCCTCATCTCTAATTCCCAGGCTCTTCCCAAAAGTACTGGATGGAGGACCATCATTCCAGAGAACACTTCTCCACAGCTCAATGCCGGAGGGCTTTATAACCCTCTCGCCCACAACTGGCATTAGACATGGTGCCAATGGGTTCATGCTTGTTTATCTGCTCTAGAGTCTTGTACCTTATTACTGAGTCAGGAAAACAAGCTTTCACTTTTGCTGCACCGATTGGAGTGACATCCTTCAGATGGTGGAAGTGGGTAAAGCAGTCGGTCTGTGTTTTAATGATTCGAGAGAGGATATTTTGTGTCTCATAAAAAAGATTTTTCTGTCTTTTCTATATTTTCCTGGTTCAATAAAGGTAAATAAAATTAGGTGAATGAGGGCTTTGGCGAGTCCATTCCTAAAGTGAAAGTACAGCAGCTTTACTGGCAACCCTTAAAGGAACACGCCACCATTTTTCAAGCTAATCTGACAGCTGATCTGAGTCAACAGCACATCGCCACAAAGTTCTTTCATGGGATGAAACCACATGCTGAAGATATGGCACGTAAAGGTTATTAGAGTGAACACTGGAATACAACTACAGTCAGTGAAGCAGAACTGTCCCTACTAACCTTCCCATCGTGGGTCCTTATCTCGGGGGTAGATCGTATAATGGGATGTAATTCGCGGCACTGGGGCAGAGGAGGAACAGCGCCTTGTGTACGCTTGTGGAACCACATGGTCGGTTTGAACTGCTTTCAGTGCACGTATACACCGATGTGCTGTAAAGGAAAACAGGCAGGTGTTAGACAGAAGGGCATTAACCAGGCACGAAATCCAATATCCGAATGAGACGACGTGACTGGTGCCATATCCGGCCTAAAGCTCACCGATAAACTGTTTACATTCACCCTAACTGACCTTCTTCTCCAAACAGACAGCAGGTTAGATATCATTACCCTCCATTCAACCTCCCTCTTCAATTACAGCGTCAATTACCCTGACATTACTGCATTGTAGGAAGCTGCTAACAAAAGGCAGACCTTCCCAACACAGCTTTCCATGAAGATACCACATGATGAGGCTTGTAGATAAAAATAAGCCACGTCAGCTGGTTGGCTTTTAGGTATAATTTTCTGTTTGCAGCATTTTTTATGAGTTATATGGATTGTTTTTACGGCTGTAGAAAGCTTAACAGCAGCACTTACTGAATTGAACAACAAACAGTACAATGTTAAAGTCCAAGGAGCTCAGCACAGATTGGAGAAGGCTGATTATGTTTACACAGTCAGGATTTTCCACTTGGAGCCATTTCTAAACAACTTCAGATTCCAAGATCATCAGTTCAAACACGGTGACCATATATTGCTTTTTAAATAAGGACACTGGGGTCACATGGTTTAAAGCCCTATAACTACTGCAACCACGCACATTGGATGACGTGTTACCATCACCGAAAAATGTTTTTAAAAGTAAATTTAAAAACAATGAGAAAATGAGAAAAAATGAAACAGAATTGGGGAAAAAATTAATGAAGTTTCATCTAAAATCAGACGTGTCAATGACCTGACAGTCTGTGTGTCCAATACTGGAATAAAATAAAGGACACTGGACGAACAGAAATCTGAAACCTCTTGTAGAAACGGCATGAAAATGAGAACAGTGTGAATTTCAAGTACGCAGTTTCAAGTAGATTCAAGTTTGAAGCTGAACCAAGTGGACAAAAAATATGAGACATGGCATAAGAGACAACGATTGGGTTGTTGATCAGAGGTATGATTGGAGGTGTGAAGCCGCGACACACAAAGCCGAGAACACTGTAAATCACTGTTAAGCACGGTGGTGATAGCATCATGCTTTGGAGTGGTTTTGCTCCCAGTGGAACTGAAGGAGGACTACCTCAGAATTCTTCAGCAAGCCTCAAACCACCAGCACACATGGTTAAAGTCAAACACAGCTTTGTCCAGCGGTGAAGACCTTCCTGCACTGTCCTGACTGAGCCGAAACGTTCCAAAGTCTGCAGCAGTTGTCTTTCTTGGACTGTGTCCACATTATTCGTGGTCAGGCTTGCGTTTTCCCCAAAGGTCGCCATTTCAGTGCTTCCCAGGCGTCAGTGGGACGTGGTTCTCACGCTAGTATTCTCTCATTCTGTTAACCCCTTAAACTCCAAGGGTCTGCAACTGGACCCACATTTTCATCCTGACTTTCGTTAACATGAAACTCACATGTTTAATAGTACTTGTTGAATTTTAAGCCTATCGTTTTAGAGGATCTGCTGGGTTTTCAAGCAACTAGCCACACCCCCTGTTCACGAAGGTGTGTAGAATCTGCACGTAGTCATTCCTTCATTGAGGAGACAACAGACACTCTTTTAACTCCTCAACTCCTCTCACAAAATGAGGAGAGCTGGATTCTAACTGGAAACATCTGATCCTCTTATTTCACTTTGTGATAATGACTGCAGATGATCTGGAATTTCTACTCATTAGAATTAATTCACACCATCTTTAATTCACATTCATCTTACCTCTGAAACATGAACAGTAAACATCTTTCATTTGACTTAATTTCAGAATCGGAATTTCAAATTCAAATCAGAAGTTTGTTTACACACACACACACACACACACACACACACACACACACACACACACAGAGAGACATACATTGTAAATATTGACATACATGTTGTAGTGTTGTTGTTGTTGTGTGTTGGAGTGTTGTTGTTTTTGTTGTTGTGTGTTGTTGTTGTTGTAGTGTTGTAAGTGTGTAAACTGGTACTCTCTGAGTGTGTTTATGAACATTAAAGGTGAAGTAAAAGAGTGAGAGCTGAAGGTCAGTCAGAGCTGCAGCCCAACAGCAGGGCGTTTAAGGTGGAATGGAGATGTGACCTTTACCCCACTTCTGCCCGGACCCGCTCAGTCTGCCGGACACCCACATCTCCGAGCAGGGTCACACACACACAGCCCGATGTCCGCTGTCCGCTGTCCCCTGTCTTCTGTCCGCTGTCCCTTGTCGGAATCTTTAGGAGCGAAAGAGCAGCAGAATGTAGAAGATCATTCAGCCTGAGACCAAAATAACCTTCTTCTGTAAACACACCACAGAACAGCCATGAACCAGCTACTGCCCCCTGCTGGACACACAGGGAGAGGGGGGGGAGAGAGAGAGAGAGAGAGAGACAGAGACAGAGAGAGAGAGAGAGAGAGAGAGAGGGAGAGAGAGAGAGAGCAACTACAGCCTCTAATATAATATAATTAAAATAATATATTCTATAGTATGATAATATAAACTACTCTATAATAATATATACTATACTAAAATACTACTGTACTATAATATAATTAACACACACACATTAATATAATATAATGTGTAATATAGTATAACACTACAATAATATATACCATAATATATACTATACTATAATACTATATACTGTACTATAATATAATTAACATATACATACACACACATACATACACACACACACACACACACACACACACACACACACACACACACACAATATATATATATATATATATATATATATATATATAATATATATATATATATATATATATATATATATATATATAATGTATACTGTACTATAATGTTATATACTATACTACAATAATATATACACTATACTATCATATATATTATACTTTTATAATATATATACTATAATATAATCATATATACTATACTAAAATACTACTGTACTATAATATAATTAACACACACATTAATATAATATAATGTATGCTGTATTGTTATATACTATACTATACACTATAATAATTGTGTATTATAGTGTTATATACTATACTACAATAATATATACACTATACTATCATAATATATACTATAATATAATAATATAGACTATACTATAGTATACTATACTATAATAATAAATATATTAAAAATATATCATATGATATTTATATACTAATAGTATACTATAGCTTAGAGGAGTCCAGGGTTGCTGACCTACAGGATCTGAGGAGATTTATTTATCTTTATTTATTTTTCAAATGTGCACCAACTGGCTTTTCCTAATGAAAACTTCAAAGAGTCATATCTCTAACAGGCTGATTGAGGACCCAGACTTTGCTCAAAGTTATCTAAGAGCTTGGATTCCCAGACTAGTTTATCAGGTGTCCAGAAAACACACTGTGTAGAAAACAAAAATAAAACACTAATCTTGCTGACTTTATACTTTTTGGACATCTATTCATCACATGCTTTACTCTTAAACTTTTAAAGGAGGTTAAAAAAATGCACCAAAACACACAGAATGTCAAACAAAAAGTTCTTAGGGACATTTTTCTCCATGTATATTTATTTTGGCATTTAGAAAATCAAAAGCAACGTCAGTGAAAAACCCACATTTTCTCGAAATGTCACATGAGGAAATAAGGAACATTCCCTGTCTAGTCTTTGACAATACAATAACACAATGTTTTTGAAAATGTCACACATATGATCTACGCTTTCCCCATGAAACAGGCGCTCTGCGAGAGTGGCACTAATGGTTCCTAATCAGTAATTACACCGTCACTTATACAATAGCCATGTTTTTGCACAGGGAAAGAAAAAAAGCTTGCACCGCCAAAGCGAGTCAGCCAACATTCATGAACTGTTGCTCCACCCCCAGCAGCCAAACATGCTTTAATAGCTCCTCCAATTCGTCTGCCATCGCTTTCAAAGCTTTGCTTCCCAACTTTCTGCTCCTGTCTGTGATAAAGTACGGAGGTGGGAGTGTATTCAGTGCCAATAAATTAAGACCATCAGGCTGCAATGAGTTCCAGTGAAAATCACAGTGATCTGTCCATGTACAAACTCATCTGTCTGTATATGTGTACACACCACATATCATACACACAGTCATACACATATATCCACTGTCGGAGCAAAGCCTTGTATCCAGCCATGTGGAAGTGGACCCCGGAATTTCAGTGGATGACTCAGCGTGCACTTCTGTCTCAGGCAGGTATGTTATTGATTACAGGAGTGCTCTGATTAGACACTGGGTCTCGGCACAAGAAGGTGTAAAATGCTTCTCCTGCTGCCCTAGAACAATTCTCTCTGAGGACACTTTTGGGTAGAGTACCTCTTCCGTGAGAGACTGTTGACTGCTTGACATGCCTCCATGACATACTTGAAGACACTTGCCCAGTTGAGAGACTTTAAGATGGGGCATTATTGGACTGAGAGAAGCAGGATGGTCATTTGCCCACCATCTAGGCTGTATTTGTGGTATGGACCAGAACCATATCAAATACAAACCGAACAGAACCGAAATACAAGTTCTGTTTGGGATCTGTCTGGGGACAGTTTGGGACAGTCAGGTTCGAGTATGGAGTCTCTGTAGTTAGTGCTTTAATCTTGTATTTACTGTGGAGCGACTGCTGGGGTGAAGATCTGGAGAACCATCCCTAGTACTGATATGAGGGACACCAACAGCTTAGCGATGTGCAGGACATCCTGTGGGCTTCCAACTGGCATTTTTCAGCAGGATAATGCTCCCACACACACGAGCCTCTTCACCCAACTGTATCTCGTCTTATATCCAGGCTGGAGGCCCAACATCGTACTACAGCCTCCTTTCAGTCGTCCAGTTGTCCCTAATAAATGTCTCCTTCTCCTAATAATGTAATCACATAACATCCCGTTTTTATACAATTATTGACAATTTGACTTTAATACAAATGAATAATACAACAATTTAAACAAAACGATTTAAGAAACGCTGATGTTAATGCTGATGTCATTAACAGAGTCTAGATCAGTATTCTTCATCTTCAGCTGCAGTCCTGTAGGACCAATGTCCAGCATTACCCAAGATAGGGAAATCACCAAACTGTGCTGGACACTGGTCCATCCGGAGCGGAAACTGAAGAACCCTGGTGTAGCCAAGCTTATTGGCTCTTAGGTAATTTGCTTGGTTCAATACAAACAGTGAGTTTTGATACCGAGCCGTAGAAACCTGTGTGATGCCCCAGTAAAAGCTCCTGACCTTCTACTCGCCACTGAGCTGCCACTGAATTGCTGTAGTAGAGCTGAACATGGTGCATAAAACAGCATTCTGAGTAGGAACAGTTTTATGGCCTGTAAGATATCATACATAATGACATTTCTAACTAAATAATGCATAATTAAGCAACCAGTTCAGAGAAAAAAAGGAAATGTAGGCACACCTCGGGATGCTCTGGCTAGGAAAGTACACGCACTTTACAAAACACCACAGAAAGGAGTGCTGGCATCAATATGTGGTTTGATGTAACGGAGCCACATAGCAGTATGGATTGGTATATATGTGAAAGACTTAAGGGCACTGCTGGATATTAACAGCTATGAGAATCTGGTTCAGGTTTGCAGGAAGAACAGCACTGTGTAAATGTCAGAGACCACCATTCATTTATTTAGTTTCCAGTGTAACATTCCTTTTTCTGGAGATGTTTCCGATGAGAACAGATAGAAGATAATTCACTGGCATAGTGAAAGAGAATGGAAAATAATGGAAAAAATACAGGAGATTCCTATACAGGATTAATGGAGTTCAGATTGCCAGTCCAAATCTGATTTTATACATGTCTACATTGTATCTAGATTCATTTTTGATAACCTGGACAGCAGAAATGTGCAAATCGAACCCAATCCACATTTGGAGGTGGTTTAAAATTTGTGATTATAATCAGATTTCTTCAGATGTGTCTCAACCTGGACACTCTGGACTCTCCACTCGGACTTTAAAGTTTCTTTCGCATGGTATGTGTTGCCAGTGTGGCTATGTTGTTACCAAAGCAACCCACGCAGAGTTTGTGATGCCCAAATCTAATCTGACCACTTGCAAATAACAGTGTATACAGTCATCTCAGCCAATCTGAATTGAGAAACGCTCCTGATCTACCAAGACTGATCTGTGAGAAGTGGAAAGAAACCCTGAAAACGAGACTCCAGAAAATAATGGACACCATAGAAATGATAGAACAAATTATGGAATATAAAGGTCTAATAATGAACATGACAAACACCCAAACATCGCAAACTAGATGTTAGTTGAGGTTTCTGTGTAGTTTTCTGTTGACTGTAAATGAAATTAGGGTCGTCTCTGACTTTTACACAGCACGGTATGTGATGTCAATAGTCATTCACACACACACACACACACACACACACACACACACACACACACACACACACACACAAACAGGGGTTGGACAATGAAACTGAAACACCTGGT
Organism: Acestrorhynchus altus; assembly: GCA_034509495.1. Classification (NCBI taxonomy): domain Eukaryota; kingdom Metazoa; phylum Chordata; class Actinopteri; order Characiformes; family Acestrorhynchidae; genus Acestrorhynchus; species Acestrorhynchus altus. Next base: position 3,996,714 of record CM067512.1, on the reverse strand, counting down.
TTTAGACCACAATAATGGATTAGTATGGTGAACTAGGGCCTCCTTCTGTGGCCAGTACAGCCTCAATTCCTCTTGGGAATGACATTTTTCGGATATAATCCGCGTTAGCACCTGGACATCCCTTTCAGACAGCTTCTTCTTGCATCCACAGTTAATCCTGTCGGATGTGGTTGGTCCTTCTTGGTGGTGCTGACGTTACCCTGGATACCGTGGCTCTTGATACATCACAAAGACTTGCTGTATTGGTCACAGATGCGCCAGCAAGACGTGCACCAACAATTTGTCCTCTTTTGAACTCTGGTAGGTCCCCCATAATGTTGTGTGCATTGCAGTATTTTGAGCAGAACTGTGCTCTTACCTGCTAATTGAACCTTCACACTCTTACTTACACTCTTTCATGCTCTTACTGCTGCAACGTGCAGTTAATGAAGATAGGCCACCAGGCTGCTCCAATTTAGCCAAGAAACCTCCCACACTACACTGACAGGTGTTTCAGTTTCATTGTCCAACCCCTGTATATATATATATATATATATATATTGCAACTCCCACTCACTTGTTCTCACTCATTCTCTCCTACCTCACTTAATCCATTATCTTATCTGTTAAAAAGTTGAATATAGAGGTGTTGTCACTGTTTGTCTGCACTGCAGTAGTGTTCATTTTCTCCATGTTCAGTACTAAAAATATATATCACACACATCTGTAAGAGTTAAATAAATAGAAAACCATTCAAGATAATGAGATAATAAGAGGAACACAGGAAAACCATCCACCTCAACAACTGAGCAGTACTCATTACAGACACGGACCAAACACATGCGAGTCAATACAACAAACAATAGTCAAAGGCATGAGGACGGACTGACAGAAACCCTTAGCAGTCGAGGTGTTCATTATTTAACATGTTTCTGATTAGGCTCCAGTGTTACCACAGCTTTACCGAAGCCTTTCAAAGAAGGCTCATGAGAACAATCAAATGAATTCTGTGTGAAGATGTTCCGCACATTCCATATTCTGACAGCCAGGATTTCAATCCTTACTCCTAAGACCCATACATAGGAGTCTGCACTGCATCAACAGGCCCGTGAGATGGCGTAGTCGGCAGGATCTGTCCATGAAGCATCATGTCCTTTTAGAGTCCTCTGTGGGTAGGAGCTGGGACGTTCCGGAGGTGAAGCACATTTCGGAAGGGTGTGCCAAGTATTCAGGTGAGGTCACATTTTGGCTGTTCTCCTGAAGTGGCCACATCTCCTGCCAGGTGAAGGAGGGAAGGTGGGCCGGATGGCTGCTGAGCAGTGGCCTTCGCTGTCTGTAGTTGGTCCACACCTGCAAGAGGGTCTCCTTGAAAGGTCGTGTGGTCAGTGTGTAGAGGATGGGGTTCAAAGCGCTGTTTATGGGCAGGATGAAGATCACCACCCATGAGCTGATGGTTCCTGCATGAAGACACAGAAAATAGAGAGTATGGACAGTCAGGACCGGGCTATAAACAGCAGATTGAAGGATATTCTTCAGTCCTGCTATTTTATTTCGCTCTCAGGACATCATTACAACGAGGAAAGGGACATTCATGGCTAAGCTGTTCTGGGAAGCAAACGGCTCTTCTGCTGGACCGTACACTCAACCTAAAAACGAAAGATACAAGTATGAGATGAACCAAACACCACCTTTAAATTCAGGTCTCGGTTTTTTAACAAACACACCAGGCAACACCGTTAAAAAGACCTCTGAACAAAAACAATCACAGTAAGACTACACTATATGGACAAAAGTATTGGGACACCTGAACAGACTCTGCAGGAATGGAGTGTAAATATTTAAGCTACACACACACACACACACACACACACACACTGTATGCACAGTGTATGTCCCACATGTCTGAACTATGTCAAAAGTCACTAATAAAGCACTTACCTGGGATTTCCACATCCATAAGTGATAAGATCTTGAGGATGAAAATAGGAATCCAGCAGAGTGAGTCTGTGATAACAATGGAGAAGAAGCGCTTGGCTATCGTCAGCTCTTTTTTAATGTGGTTGCTGTATTTGGTGGTCTGAGTGCCTGTTCTCTGGATATTGTAAAACATACTTCCGTAGGACAACACAATGATGAGAAACGCCACCAGGTTCAGGCCTACGGAGAAACAAGACCTTATTTAATTGGAAAGGACTAAATTGCAATTCTACAAGTTATCAGACGTTACTTTACAAGTGAATTTGTAATGTCTGTCAATAGTCTTCCAATAACGACAGACATCCCTACTGTTTATGGTGTGTCTCCAAACCTCGTGGACATCTGAAGTTATACCCTTCCATTCTTCATAAGCAATCTTACTCTGGCATTGATTAGACTGCAGTATACCTTCAACACACTTTCTAGTGGCAATTGTAGAGATGACTGGACACTGAATCATTTAAAAGTGGCCCTTGCAGCCCTCAATCTGACCTCTATCACACCAAACAAATCGAATGCTCCCCAACACTTTCATTTCCTGACCTGGACCAATCTCTGAG